>VZRQ01007680.1:606004-723894 GCA_013397975.1 Machaerirhynchus nigripectus | reverse complement strand
GGAGGCGATGGGATGGATGGATGGCTGCCTGTCCCACGGCAGGTGACGGGAGGGAGGTGATGGGATGGATGGATGGATGGCTGTCCCATGGCCGATGATGGGATGGAGGTGATGGGATGGATGGCTGCCAGTCCCACGGCTGGTGATGGGATGGAGGTGATGGGGTGGATGGCTGCTGGTCCCATGGCAGGTGATGGGATGGAGGTGATGGCCACTAGTCCCATGAGCATCCTTCCCCTGCACACATAGATCCAGACACATGCTATTTTTTCCCATGGGATTCCCATCTGCTACTGCAGAGAGATAATGGCTGTAACCCCCATGTTTTTTTTAAAATTGGGTCTCATTGAGTCCCTTGGTTCCCCCTTCCAGGAAAATGCCGTTATCCTTAATAAAGCAGGGAGAGAGGGGTCCTCTGGATGGGCACAAGGCAGAGGCTGCATGGCTGCCTCATCCTCTCCCCACCACCGTTAGGTGCTCTGGTTGGTGTGGGCCTGGCTGAGACAACGCAAAGTTTAGCAGCTTATGGAGTAATTAAGCAAAGCCTCTCAATACAGCATCACTAATTAGACGAATCCTCCCTAAATTACCAGTAGTTCATGGCACCCTGTAAAATCCTCGTGTAATAGCCTTAGAAAACAATGACACTCAGCGCTGGCATTCGGCCACACAGCTCGATGGCAATTGCAAAGCACTTTGGATGTTCAGGAGTCTTTCTTAAAAAAAAAAAAGAAAAAGAAATCTAAAATGTACGTTTCCCCCAATGACTCTGCTCCAGGGCATATTAAAAGCAGCACCTTGACTCAGCCTGCCACATAAACATCCTGCTGCCCCTGGACAGCCCGATACTGTCTTCCTCCCAGGATGAGGAGCTGAATAAGAAGTGACAATCACAGCTCCTGCCCTCGGGAAAACAGGAAGCGCCAGAGTTGTTCAACCACTCCAAACATTGTCCTACCTGCTCCACTCCTTGGGTGCAATGGGAACTTGCTTTTCTTTCCTTTCCTATCCACATTGCATAACTATTTCTGGTCCAGTGCTGCTCAGTCCCAGGATGTTGCTGAGTGGGCTGGTCCCTGCGGCCTCCGGCTTCTCCCTGCCTGCCCAAAGCCAGCCTGGTGCTCCCTGTCCAATGCACAAGGACAAACGTCCACCTTCCAAACCCACTGCTGACAGTGGCAGGGCTGAATGCAAGCACTGGAGGAGATGGAGATGGACTCAGGGTGCTGGGCAGATTGGCTCACCCACATCTGGCAGGAGCTAGAGTGAAGAAAATCTCAAATACCACCAGAAAGCAGCTGAGTTAGCCCAATTTGGAAATGACTGTGAGACTGAAGGAGCTGATGCTTACACACAGGCTCCAGCTCACTCACTAAAGTGCTAAACCTCGTCCCTGAGAGTAAGGTAGCCCTGCGGGTGGGTGATGGGGTGTGTGCCCCACCCTCAGAGCAAGCTGGGCAGCCAAGGTTCTCCACAGGCACACAGAGGGGAGCTCTGGGAATCCAGGGATGCAATGCAGAACCCCCAGTTTATCCACAAATACCCGCTCACACCCTTGACTTTGGGTTGATTTCAAGGAATCCTCCTCCACTCAGTGCAACACATCCCCAGCAATCAGCCTGGCAGCCCTGCTCTCAGGACCAGCCTTCCCAAAGACCAGAGACTTTCCACGTTAAATGATGCTCTGGGAGCAGGGAAGCTTGTTCCTCCTCCAGCTGCTCCCACGTTTCTGCTGAGAGATGGGCCCAAATTGGCTTGAGAAACACAGATGTCATATGCAAGTTTCCAAACAAGAAGAGGGATAAGAAGGTTTCCTCTCTGCTCTTCCTTTCCTCGCAATGTAAAAACATCCCTCACCAAATGAGGCAGTGTTTGCCATCACTTTGCAAAGTTCACATTCCCACAAGGCAGGCACAAGGAGGAACAAGGGGGGGAACCATCACATCAGTGCCCGCGGGTCATGGTCACACGAGACAATACTTTGCAAAATTTGGAAGTGGGAGGAATGCGGGAAGGCTGAAGAGGAGGATGTTTATTAACATGCAAGAATATCTCCAAAGGGTTTGCGTCCTGTGAGGAGAAAAAGGGAGCCCAAGGCAATGTTGTTCAAGATATTGGTGGGGGAAAATCTGGAAGTCCTTACTCAGGCAATCCTACTGCTGGTGTAAAGAAAAAGAGAAGGGCTTTTTCTCACATTCATGGCAGTGAGGGTTTTCCTACATTACGGGAAGCTTCATATGGATTGCCCAACTAATTCCCTTGTGCAATTGCATCAAACAGCAGGATGTGAATGCATTTCCACACCTGACTCAGCCTCTGTGCCCAAAAAGGCTGCTGTCTCCCTACAAGTGTATAGCAGGAAGCCTTTCAGTCCAAGAACTGCAGTCTCAGCCTTGTTGGCTGTTGCTCAGTGGTGAATGGAAGGCAAACAGGGGAAGCCCAGCAGTGAGTTTCAGAAAGTATCTAGACACTTGACAAAACTTTCCAGCACCAAAAAAAAATTAAGCAGAAATCCCAGGGGGCAAGAAAAAAAATTAATTAAAAAATCACCATTTAAATGGCAGATACAAGTTAGAGGAAGGAGAGGTGAAACCCTGATGTAACTTGGTAAGTTCTGTTTCCTTGCAGTGCAAAGCAAAGGGGGTTTTCTACTGCTTTCTGCCCCTCAGACAGAGAAGGTCTCTTTGCTTTCACTTTATGACTGTAAAATAAAAATCAGCTGCATTTCTCCCTACCCACTGCAGTTGCACTTCGGCTCACTGGGTTTGTGGTTGGGACAGTCCCTGCTGAACTGCATTTTGGTGCAGGAAGGCATGTGCTGCTGCCACCTGCTCAACCAGGAGCGCTTGCAGACCTCCTTCTGCCCTTCTATTTGTTAATCTCACCGCAGTCTCTTGATCAAAAGGACTTCCTTGATCTGGAGCTGGGTCGGCTGGCAGCTGGGTGGGCTTTGGCTGCAGCCCCCGCAGGGCTCTGCTGCTCAGGTGTGTGGCCAGGCCGCAGGTGATGCTGCCCGAGAGCAGCTCTGGGAGCTGTGGAGGAGAAGCACTGCTGAGCACCAGTTTGGTCACCCTAAGACCTGCCGGGCTGGGAGGAGCAAGGTTAGCACTGCAGCGCAAAGGAAAATTAGAGGCTTCTGCTGGGAAGGGAAGCGAAGTGTGGCCATTCACTCCTGTCCCCACATATCCCAACCTCGGGCTTCCCCAAGGTTTGGGGGGCGGGTTGCAGGGACACATGCAGCAGGGTCTAGCCACAAGACCTGGAGGAAACACCTCCTCCTCGCTGTAGAAAGGCTTTGAAAGGCACAGATGAGGTCACGGCAGCTGTGAAGTTCATCCCCATAGCCGCCGTGGGGAAGGGCTGGCAGAGCCCTCATCCCTCGCCCGCACCAGCGGTGGGCAGGCCTTCCTCGGGCACACAGCACCCTCTGCTGGGAAAGCCACGCTTGTCCAGGGGACAGCAAATCCACCCGTGGCACTGCCCGCAAGAGCTCCAGGAAGGTGGGTTTCCGTCACACGGGGTGGCTCCTTGGGGAAGGGGAGGAGCAGCACATCTGCCTGCGTGGGAGCACACCCCCCTTTCTTTGTACAGTGGGGCCTCTGCGCTGCCGGGTGCCTCTGCAGCAGTCGCAGATGTTAAACAACGAAAGGACACAAGCAGCAGTTCAGCGCTTCCAGTGGACCTGCCACCTGGCACTGGCCGTGCCCTGTCACGCTGTCACCTCCCCTGCCACAGCTTCTAGCTTAAAAGACCTCCCAGCACCACAGAGGCAGGACCCCGGGCCCAGCACTTGCTTGTTCAGCCCCAGCCGCAGTCCCGGCTGCTCCCCACAGCAGCGTTCCGCTGAGCAGTGCCTCTCTGAGTGCCAAAAACAGCGGAGAACGGGGAGTATCAGGGGACCAGGGACATCTTTCCCCACGTGGCTTTGCAGGACCCTGCACAGGAGCGGGGACGCAGGACTTGTTCCTCGCACGGAGCACTGTCACCTGGCGTGGCACAGACACTGAATAGAAAGGCAGATTCTGCCTCAAAATCTCACGCTGTGAGCGCAGGCAGGAGGCACCTGCCGTGCCTCAGGCCATTTCCCGGCCCCAAGCCGAGCTGCTGCCCAAACAGTACTTTAACCCAGCTCTGGCTGGGTGTGTTTAAAATAAACACAGGAGGTTCCCCAACACCCTGCCTTCGGGTCCCGAGCCTCTCACCAGCACTCGGCACCCAGCACACCCCAGAAATGCGCTTCCTTCCCCGCCTCGGCCTCTCGGCTGCCCTGGCCATCGCCGCCTTCCTGAGTTGGAGGCTGCTCCAGACCCCGGCCCACAGCCAAGGAGGTAAGGCCTGGCCACCACGGCGGTTCTGTGCCATGGGGGAAGTGACCTGGAGCTTCTTCCAGAGGGTCTTGGTGGGCAAACGACTACAGGACAGAAAACACCCTTTACACGGTGTTTGTGGAGAAAGCCCTTGCTGTGGGGCCCTGCAGCTGTATGTCCTTAGTGGGGTCATTGATCTCAGGTGTGGTGGGGAAAACCGGTGTCAGGCTGCTGGATGTAACTCCCAAATCTTTGCTAGGACAGTGAAATGCTGTTGGGAAAGCAGGAGGGAGCAGGGGCAGGGGCATTGGTGCTTATTGCATTTCTTGCCTAAAAAATGCATCCCTCCCTTCCAGTTCCCATCACTGCAGGGCAAAGTCATCGCTAGATTTTGCAGACGTTGTCATTCTGGGGCTGGGTGAGCTAAAGAGCAGCTCAGGATAGCTTCAGGCACCACTGTGTTTCTTCCTGTGTTCCTGATGTCCTTTGCCTAATTTTAAGTGTGCTTCTCTGCCCTGTACAAGAGCCTCCCCAAATATTTAACTTCCCCAGGACCTGGAACAAACCATCAAACTGTCTCCCCAGGGCTGCCAAATGCCTGCACTGAGCAGATGAGGCAGATGTGCTGCTGCTAAAGAAAATAAACTAAAAAGGCAGGCATTAATCTTCCACATTCAAACCCACTATGGCCTTTTCACATCAAAAATAAGAAGACAGAAAAAAGCAAAGCTGAAATTGGAGAAATTAAACAGACTCTCATAGAGTCTTTGCGTTTGCTTTTGCCTTTGCCTTTTATATTTGCTTTGTTGTCGTCTCACTTCTATTTGCTTTTTGCTTTTTATTTGCTTTTGCCTTTTAATCTACAAGAGAAAAAATTTACATATGGGAGTGATGCAAGAAGTGATGTCATTTGGATCCCTAAATCACCCCGAGCCATCAAGAATAACCCCTTATTTTCAGATACAGTTGATAGCTGATGTCAACCCATTAACAGATGCAAAAGGGTTTGCAGGACATCATGTATTTGTAGCTACAAACCAATTTACTACTGACTGGTCTCAAAATATTTTTTACTCTTTGGTAAACTCACCTCTGAGATGTTCAGTTGCAAGCAAGGAGTTAAAAGCAAAAATTAGGATTTAGTGGAAAACACGGCCTGTGGAATAAATCTGTGGTTGAGATCAGTCCTCAGACAAGGTGATTTGGGGAAAGGGGGGTCTGGGTGTCCATAATCTCACTTGTTCATGAGGACAGAAACCCACTTCCCAGCAAAGCCAAGCTCTTTGCCAGACAGGGCTGGTCTCCCCTCTCCTACCTACCCTTCTTTGTCCACGCTGAATCATTTCCACACTGGAATAACTGGAGAAGAGCCTGCTACAGCACGCTGTGCTGGGGGTCTGGCTCAGGGCACTGGGTTCTTTCCTCACCCCCATCTCCAAATGGTGTTTCCCAGGTGACCTCGCCCCCACAGCAGAGGAGGGCTTCGCTTTGACACTGGACACCTTCCTTCACGTCCAGCAGCTCAGGAAGAGGAGACTGAGAGCTTTCTGCAGCCGAGCGGGCAAAGTCACCACGCTGCCGAGCAGCCAGGATGAGAGAGCCTCCCTGCTCCCGAACCTGAGGGTGAACACCAAGCTGGACCTCTTGTACTGCCAAGTGCCATCAACGGGGGTGGAGGAATGGCAGCAGCTTCTGGAGAAGCTAGAGGAGGCAAATGCGACGCTGCCAGCGCTGCTCCCCTACCGCCAGCTACACACGGAGGAGGCACAGCTGAGCAAGTTCAACCAGACAGAGATAAAGGCCATGCTGGGCTCTTACACCAAAGTGCTCTTTGTCAGGGACCCTTTCCACAGGCTGATCGCCACGTTCCTGCAAGGCATGGGCATCAGCCCATCCTTCAGCAGCTTCGTCCAGGAAGTCCTAGACGGTGGAATGCACCATGGCAGCGTAGCTTGGAAACCACTGGTCAGCCTGTGCCGGCCCTGCCTCATCCAGTACGACTACGTGGTGATGTTTGGCTTCCTCAGGCAGGAGCTGGGCCACCTGCTGCGCCGGGCTGGGCTGCCTGCGGGCAGCCTCCTCCCCGAGCTCACCGACAGCCAAGTGCAGTGGACCTACAGGTGGTTGTCAGAGCAGATGTTCAGCGAGCTGTCTGCCCAGCAGAAGAAGCAGCTGTCTCATTTCTACCGCTGGGACCTTGCAGCTTTCCCATTTTCTAGCAGTTTCCTGTCAGAGCGCCCCAGCACCGCAGAGACCTGGGAGAAATAGCCTGCGTGGAGGAGCTGTTTCAGGGAGCCTTAATCCAAAAGCAAGTGCTTCAAGATACTGACAGGCCTTTGCTTCCCAGTGCTTGCAGTGAGGTTTTCCATGTCACAGTCCAAAAGACTCGTCAGAGAGCCGAGACAGACCTCTGCCAGGGATGGGGGATCAATGTGGTTGAGTTGTGTTTAAATGCAACAAGAGCAGGCACTAGGGAAACTTGTGGCACTGGGACTTGGAAAACTGTATGAACTGAACTGTGAGGGGGTAAACTGAGCAGTTTGGGGTGGGGTGGGATGTGTTGGACCTGCTGCAAACCACAGCTGCATCACACGTGCTGTGCCCGCCCTCACCTTTCCTATTCTGGGTTCCCCGTTGGGCCAAGAGGTTTGGCAATGGCTTCTCCATGACAAATCTCCCCCTGAAGGTTCAAGAAGTGCTCCCAAAGGAGCATGTCACCCAGAGGCTGAGATCTGATACAGGGTGGCACACCTTCCTGGGGAACCACTGGCAGTGTTCCCAATCTTCTCATGCTCAGGGAAGGTCAGGCCTGGCCCATCGTTTGGCCTTATTTGTTCTGTGTGAACTGTTCCTCTTTTACAGCCTTATCTCCTACATGTTTGGGCTCAAGTGGGCCCTGGTGATGGGACCCGATGCTTGCTCCTTTCACAGGTTTTGAGTTTGGCTCCCCTCCTTCCAGGGCTCACTCCAGTGGGCCAAGGCCAGCTTTCAGCTCGGTGCTCTAACCCTGAGGATGTGTCAGTGTGGACCAGGTACCGGCCACAGCATCAGACAGACTGCCTTCCACCTTGCGTCAGCCCCTGTTGGGCCCTGTGGAGGTGGCTGGAAGCATCAGAATGCACCACTGTGCTGCTACGGAAAACAGGATGTGGCTACTACAAGCTCCTGCTGGCAGAGAAGGGCGAGGACTGACTCTGCTTTCTTTTGGACTTGGCTGCCAGCGTGGCCAGCAAGAGGCCCAGTCTCTCCAGCTGGCTCACTGCTTCATCCAGCTGGGCAGCCCAGAGCAAACATCCGTCCTCTCCCAGCTTTGGTCACTGAGCTGATCTGACTCACAGCCCCTGGGAAGGGTCCATCTTTGTCAAACAAACACCAAGGATGAGCTGAATTTGTCTAAATTTCAAATCCTGACAGACTCTGACCATAGCGTACTTGTTTCCAGAGTATTTAGCAGCTTTATTTCGCAATGTTGTGACATTCACAGAGAATTCCATATACATCCATGATACCAATTTGACAATGCTCATTAAAGAATGATAGTGAAAGCTGTTGATTAGAACTGACCTAAAACAATTACTGAAATCTTGGCCTCCTTCTCTCACAGAAGGCCATGCAATGAATAGCATTAAGACTTCAGATCAGCTGGGCTCCTTTCACACTCCCACAAACCCTCCAGCTGCAGTAATTACTATTTAAGTGCCGTTATTGTGCGCAGTACTTTACAGTCTAGCAAGATGGCATAGTTCCTCTTCTGAGGATAGACTTCTGGAAGAAGAAAAGCAGCAAATTTCCAATTATATGTCATTCAATTAGAGTCTTGCATCCATGCTCTATTTCACTGGAAAGTACTAGAAAAGGAACATTTTTCTCTTCATGAGTAGGTTTCCCTCCAGGAAAAGTGAGCTGAGACCCCACACAGCAACACGTGTGTGAGGAGGTGGGACACAGCACCTGGCAGGGGACAGTGCTGTGCACTCAGGGCAGGAGAGCTGCTCCCCCACAGCTTTGTAGCGCAGAGGACGCCTCAAGTCAGGGATCTTCTCTTCCTGCCAGCCTCCCCAGTGGGTCCCAGTCCTTTCCTAAGGTGCCTGGTGCTTAGTTCCACAGGAAAGCAATGTATGACATGTTCAGACATTGAGAGGTGACATGAAAACCTCAGCTTCATGTTCCTTAGAGTCCCACAGCACAGGTAGGTATTACAATGATCTCTCTGTAAATTCCTATTAGCCTCCAAGCTTCCCTTTTCTCTACACCCTCAAAACCAGTTTCTGTCATTGCTTTGCAACCCTGATTTTATACCACTGCCCTCCCCAAGTGTTTGATATAATTAACATTCCATTCCAGTGCACCCCAAAAGGGAGGTGTTCCCTCCCTCCATCAGCTGGGCAAGGGAATCAAGAGGGCCCCAGCCTGGGCTGGGCATGAGGGCCAGGGCTGGTGCCTGGGAGAGAGCGGCTCACTGAAGCTGCAGCAAAACTGGCTCCACAGGTCTGCTCAGAACAGCCTGCTCTGACCACTGCATGTACACACAACTTGGCAAATACACTTCCAATTAACTCACAAAGCAAATAGCAAAACAGAGACTTGATACATCTAATTTTTAGAAAATTTCACCTGACCAGGCAGTCACTGCGACTGCGTGAGACACTCACAAACCCATCCTGAAATGACAAAATTTCCAAAACCAGGGGGAGAAAGAGCACCTACTCATCCTGCTGGTGACATCCCACCATGTCCCAGCACCCTCACCAGCAGCAGGCCTATCGTGAACAGTTGCAGCTTTGCCCTGGGATGACACTGGGAGCTCCTTGATATCCCACTCTGCCTGTGTCTCCCCATGCTCTGCATTAACATACATTACCTTTGTGTTTCTCATCCTGGTCTGAATGAGCATGTCCAGCAATCCCACGAGGTGGAATTCACAGAAACAGAGCTGATACCAATCTACATTACAGACTTTGTATTTTGCATCCCTCCCTGGACACCCAAGAATGTGGATACACAGGCTCCAGTAGCTGTTCTTGCACATAAATTATCATGTTTTCTTCTCTAAGAGGTTTTTTATATATTACCAGCTTTCAGGAGAAAACAAAAACGTGTTCTTGCCCAGTACCTCATAGCTTAAGAAACACCAATATCATATTTCAATTAGTAAAACAATTACACAGCAAGCCCAACAGGCACAAAATACTTCCTGCAACTCACATATACAAATTCCCTTCTTCTAGATGGTAAATCCATAGTATTTCAAGTTGAGAAATAAACCTACACCTTTCCAAGCAACATACCCTGGAGTGCTTAAAAAAATATTTCACACTGAGCATACATTGTCCAGTCCTAAGATGGAGGCCAATTATAAGAAGTTTTTATGTGAGCAAAATTTTATATAATAAAAATTTTATATTTAATTTAAAAATTTTATATACATCCTCTTGCACCATATTTTTTTGATGGCCCTGGGAGTGCAAAAAGAGAAAAAGGACATTTTCATAAAGCTGTGGGCCAGAGAAACAGATAAAAGTTTGCAAATGATAAGCAGGCGCAGTATGTCGCTGACACCATCTAGAGATAACATGGTGCTCCAGTGTTGAATCTGACAGTGACAAAAGCTGTCAGGAGGGATGCCCAGCACTAAATCCAACATGAAAAATATATTCAATCCAGATGACACCAGGTCATCACACAGTCAGCACATTTTTTAGCCAAGCAGTCCCTGTAGCAAAATGTACCCATTCTCCTACATTCAGCAAAACTAAGAGTTCTCTTGGAAAGAAGGCAAGGCCATGACAGCAAGGGATTGACCCTAGAGGGCACCCACAGGCAGCTAATCCCCAGCTGTGTCCATCCTCCTCGTGCTCCCTGCTTAGGCTGGTATAAATTGCCTTGGGAACATCGATGAGCAAATTTCTCCGTTACTCCAAGGTCTCTGATGTCCTTTCTTATGTAAAGGATGGGGAAAGACGTGAAAGTGTGGGATGGGGAAAGTCTGTGTCAAACAAAGCAGCATCTTGCTGGAAGTCCTCTTGGTATATTTAGTTTTTTATCTTTAATCAGAGAAGACAAGGATAGCACTTGAACTAAGATCTCACTAAAGCCCAGGTGCAGACAAAGCAACAGTCATTGAACTTGGGGTAAATCAGTCATTGGTCACATTTTAGCTTTTTCCTCTGAAACACTTTTGTTACACAGGTAAGACCATCTTCATTAGCCAACATCAAAAGTCCTGCTCATCTCCCTCTAGGATATAGCTGGCTTTGTGTGCAGAGGGGACACAGCAGGGTCCAGCCCTCAGCACCTCTTACACCTTCCCCCATCTCAGCTAGAGATAGACATAGTCTGGGCTTAACACATTTCAGTGTTTGTCATTCTTGGCATAGCATCACAAGGTGATACATCTTTTCCCCATAGCAGGAAAAAGAAGAAGCAACCACCCTGCTATTTCACATTGGCTGGTAAGAAGCATCCTTGCAGCAATTTTGTATGAAACCTGTAAGATTTTTCAATTACACCTGGATAACATCACCTTCCGCTTACTCTTCATTTGAATTTATATCACAGCTATAATCTGGCAGCAATTCCCTCCCGTAGAGAAAAAAAGTGATTGGACAATTAAATGTGAAAGCTCCATGAATCAGTGGGTGAGCCACATGAACACAGGTAATTTTTTTTTTCTCTCCATTATAGTCCTACTGCCTTGTGGTTCCTCTGGTGTAAGCTCAGTTTCAGCAGTTTGCTCCTCAAACTTTCCTCTTATACACGCACACACCATGGCTTAAAGGTCCCTGGCTCAGCAGAAGGGCACTGTAAAGAGAAAAAAGATAATTGAATTAGCAACAAGTGAGGGTCCTATCCAGGGTTCAGCACGTCCCACCATGCTGCTTTTGAGGTGGGTGACTTTGTACATGTGATGATAGGAGCTCCTATCCCAGTTTTTCCAAACACAGAGATATCTGTCTCATGGCACTTCTGATAGAGGCCTGATGACTCCTACAGAGCCCTGTGACAACACTATGATAGAGGTGGAGCCCATGAGGAGCCAGTGACAGGGATAATTCCTGATACACTCCTTCAGATCAAGTCCACAGCCCCTAAGGAGACTCCTGTGGCCATACCATTGAGGACAAGGGAGTATTTTCAGTAACTCTCCTCTCCCTCCCTTGCTGAGGGACACCAGTGAATCACAGCATGGCCTTCACCATATGTGATGATTCTCTGAGAGATGATAGTCAGGAGCATCAGGACAAGCAGTCAGTGCCTTTGTTCCACAGACAACACTTGGAGAATGGAATGGACTGAACTTCAAAGGTACTGTACAGCAGTCCTTCCTGCAGTGGGAGCCCTAGCAGTGCTGGGCTGTGGATTTGGCTCTCAGCTGATGCCATGTTAAATGAAGGATAACACCCACAAAACAAAACCCATCTACTGAAGTAGGGACACAGCCTCCCCATCCTGCCCTAATCCCAGCCCTGGGCCCCTGTGACTTCCAGGCACACTCCCCAAGGGGTAGGGCTGGCCAGGGAGCAGACTGTGAGACCAGGGGCTGTTACCATTTTGGTGAAGATGTCCACACAAGCATTGCGGATCCTCTCTGGGGTGGCAGGGCTGTCCAGTCTGAACGCCTCTGTCAGGCCAGAGTCCTTCCTCGCTGAGTAGATGGCATCTTTAATGGCATAAAACACTGAGGCAGACAGGAACAGAGGTGGCTCTCCCACAGCCTAGACAGAGCACAAGCAAGAGTGAGGCTTTGCCTTCCAGATGGGAACCTCAGTCTACCAGATGTGCTCAGTGAGGAAACATGAAGCTAAAACAGCCTCCAGTGTGCCAGGTGGGATCAGTGACGAAAGACTGAGCTAAAACAACCCTCAGTCCATTTAAAGAAGAAACAGGAAGAAAACACAAGCTTTCTGACACAGCAAAGCCACTTCAGTTCTGTATAACAGACAATCAGGGCAGCAATGTGCAGGTTATTTCAGTTTTTCCAAACTAGAAAGGATAGAACACACATTTCTGATAAGTAACAGGAAAGCATCCTGCCCTCAGAGTAACCACAGCATAATGAGATCAGCTGCTTAGACACACAGAATCATTACTTTATCCTACTCAGCTTCACAGTGTTAAGGGGCAGTAAGAGGCCCACAGACCTCACAGGCGTACCTTGGATGAGTAAACAGCCTTGCTATTGGGGCAGTCCCGGAGAAGAGACACATAGAATTCTGTTGGGATGTCTCCAAATGCCGGGATTTTGTACATGCCAGGCCCTCGAGTGTACAAGTTCCCTTCGGGAGAGTAGCGCAGCTCCTCCATGGTGAAGAGCCCAATGCCCTGGACGAACGCCCCTTCTATCTACAAACACATCCAAACAAGGTTACATTCCCCTTGTTGTTGTTGTTCTTCCCTGAACAAGGACAAACAGTGACGACATCCACCAGGGTTTTCAACCCTCCCCACATGGCTCAGATCCTGCTTTTTATCTCTAAACCCTTGTCCCTTCTGCTGGGCACAATCTTTGCACAATCCCTGTGTTCCCACATAAATGTGGCTGCATTTCCCTGGCAGGTGAAGCAATTTACAAATACACGCAAACAGATTTTCTGTAAACGCAGGACAGGAATTTTCTGATGAAGCAACAGAAAAAAAAGAAATAAAATCAATGATAAAATATTGATTTCTTCCCAGGCAGGCAAACACTGAATGAGCTGAACTTGCCAATAATTCAAAGGACAAGTAGACTAAGACTAAAGATGAAGTATCTGAAGACAAACTATATTATGCTTTCTATTTCAGTATAAATGCTTTCCAAAGTGTTGCTAAGTATTATCAGGTCACCAGCACAGACACCTGCAAAAACACTCCCATATCCATTTGAGTACTAAAAAACTTCTTTACGTATTTTTTTCTACTGTGAATTTTAGGAGAAAAAAAGATTATGAAAGCAGGATGTGCTTGAACAATGCTGAACGAAGCACATCTGCTCTCTGTGCCCACTGAGGTATCTGACAGCCAGACCAGTCTAAAGATTTGGCACAAGGATTCCCTGACCCATCTCTGTGTACTTGTGTTCCTGCACTCATGCCACATCCTCTCTCTTTTATGCCCCCAGATCCTCTGCAGCAATTCATGGAAGGACACAGGAATTTAAGACCCCTTTGACAGGCTCCATTTAGCCCATCTCTCAACTCCCAGACCTAAAGTGACAGGCTGCAAAGACAGAAAATCTCTTTCTCCCCTTGGACACTACAAAAAAAAATCTCTTTCAGAAAAAACTGTCGCTTTCAAGGAAGTTTCATTTTAGCTATAGCAGAGCTCTGCAACTTATGCTCTCCTGTCATCCCAAGTCCTGCAGCAGTTTCATTGGAGTTACATTATATCAACATCTAGAGTTAGCCAGGGAGCTAAAATGGCTAGATAAACCTATGTCTAACAGTTCATCTCTTGGTCTGTCAAAAACCCCTGTGCTTATTCCCTTTATCTCCTAAGAGATATTGTAATTATTACTGCACAAAATTTTGAAGTAATCTTGTGCCTGCCCAAGGACTTTGCAAGATAAGTGACTGGTCCAACTTCCTGTTGAGAACTCTACACAGCAGTAGCTGGAGGACAGAATCTGCCCCCCTCTTTAGTTACAGGAGAATTTTCACTAAATTAAGTAAACTTAATATTTACAGATAGGAGTAGAAACATCAGGCATGGGATTTAGCCTGGAAAACATTAGTGGGGTGGTAACTGGACACTATCCTGTAGTCTCAATATCCAAGCCAAAAAAACCCAAACCCGAACAGAATATTTCCGTATGTAATTCTGCGCCAAGTTTAAAAGGTTGCATTTGCAAAGGCACGGCCTGGAGAGGGATAATAAATAGAAAAGCCTGGGAGTAGTGTGATTGCTTTAACATGATGGAAATAGCAACACTTTTTCACTTACCTGTCCTATATCTATGGCTGGGTTCAGACTGGTACCAACATCCATAACAATGTCTGTGCGAATGTTCTAAAAAACAGGAATAAAGGGTAAATCAGCACAGACCGCTGAAACAGGTACACCATGATCTCGTGTGAGGAGGAGTATCCAAACACTATCCCATGCTTGGACAGTGTTCAAAAACCACTCAGCTGAACTCCTCATACTGACTTTTAATCTGAGTTCACCCCAAAAGTAAATCAGAGGAACTCACTGCAGTTTCAGACCGAGGTCCCATGGACCCATTATAAGTTAATATTAATTCCAAGCTGCTGGCATCAGTGGTCTGTACCTGAGCATAACCAACTAGGTCAGATTCTGATGACCTTTTTTTTTCTTCTTTTTTTCCCCTTTCTTTCTTTCCAGAAGTCTTCAGTATTATTTTTAATGATTAACTCAATTCCAGGATGTTTCTGTACTTTTGTGCCAACACAGTGCTGCTATCTCTTACTCAAGCAAATCCAATAACTTTTGCAATCATTCATTAAGCCCCAAATGCCTGCAGGGTAGATAATTATTGTTTTATTACACTTTACGGATTGCTGCACTGTGGAACAGAGGAGTTAAGAAATTTGCTGAAGGTCACACCAGACCAATGGCAGAGCCAGCAACAGGCTGACACCCAGTATTTGCTCTAACTCCCCGTGCATGTTCCCTTCACCAAAACACAGAGAGCTGTTTCACTGCTGACCCCTCACCTTGTGGTCACCTGTCAGGCAATCTATCTCAACCTCAGAGCAAGCAACGCCGTAGCTGAAGTAGGAGAATGGTTTCCCTTCGTTCTTTTCAAAGTTGTAGCCAACATCAGGAATTCTTGATACAAAGAGAAACAAAACCACACATTTCATTCCATGAACAAAATGAATACATCTACATTGCAACTTATCAAAATCCTTACTCACTTTGTAAACAACTATAAATAGAAATTTGCTAAATCTGCTCTGTATTCCAAAACTTGATTGAAAATATCAAGCTATTTTAGCCATCTTTATCTTCCCATGAATCTCAGGACTTGTGATGACTATTATAAACTCATTCTCACCAATCCAGTAGCAAATCCTTTGCTTTTAGAGTACAGTTGAACTTTTCTTTAGGGCGATTAAATTTCAGAACACAGTCAAGCTGAAGCAAAAACTCTATTAAGCTAAGAACTGATTTTAAGCACAGTTCATGGCAAACTTTGTATCTGGCTACTTATACTTTATCTGAAAACTGGTTTATTAAAATACTGAGAAGTCACTTGGTTAAGAGAAAAAAAATACATTTCAGAGATGCAAAAGAAATGAACTCATAGTGTATTTTAGTCCTAAATAGGTTCTTCTCAACCCTGTGTTTATTTATTAATGTCAACCCTTCTGCCTAAAGATGATGGATCTCTGCTTTCCTCCAGCAGTAAAGCTGACTAAGAGAAGTGCCTCATCTCAGAACTGCACAGGGTCCAGCAGGAGCCTGAAGTGGGAGAACAAAGCTGGAAATACTGGTATCTGCTCATGCCCTAAGAGACAGGATTTTCCTCAAGGACAACCCTTGTCCCCTCTTATCCTGCATGGCGGTTCTAGTGCAAACTAGGTCACAAGGCTGACACAGAGCAGAGCCCCAGGTGAAGCTCTGATTTCATTTATGCCTCTTTAGAGCAAGGTCATCTGGAATGAAGTTAGATCTACTCCAGCTTTACCTTTCCTCAGAGCTGTGCTCCATCAGGAATTTATTCTCCCCAGCCAGGAAACTGTTAACCTCAGCTTACCACTTGTAGGTAGGAAAGGGAATGCAGCTTTACTTTAGAGCAGTGATAGGGGGCTGTAAATCCTCCCAGAGTTTCCCTGGATGCAATCCATGCAATCGAGTTGGTGCCTCTGCAATGTGAATTTCCACTCACCTATAAAAGCCAGTGGCTGACAGGCTGACACAGCTCTCGTAGGCAGTTTTAATCTGGCAAAGTGAACAGGAGTTTGAAAACAGGGATTGTACAAGCAGGCCCTTCAAAATAACTGCACAAAAACATTTCCAGGAGGCCTCAAGTAGAAAATGTCCAGTGACAGACAGCTGTCACACTACCCAACTCCAGCACTGCCAAACATCATGATTGCAGCTGCTCCCCCAAATAGCCCTGTCAGCAGCTACCAAGGGCAGAACTTGAATCGTTGGCAGTGGATGAGACCTGCTTTTGTTTGTTCTTCTCCCAGCTACAGGTTAGACTCTTAGCCTCAGGGACAAAGGTTAAATGGACAGGTCATCTTGACTTCAGTGAGGGAAATTCTATCCTGACTTCCAAATCACAAAGTCAGAACTCCTCTGATGAAGACCAGAGCTTGGATCTGAAGAGAGCCTTACAGCCCACCCGTCTCTTCTCACTGAGGGTGCAGAGATATTGCAGCCAAGGAGCACTACAGGGGCTGAATGGCAGCTCAACAGGAGTTGTCTATGCTACAGAATCCTTTCATTAGAAATCAGGTTTCCTTCTGTCCAAGACTGTAGCCTAACTAGAGAGATACATATAGGCACTCAAGACTTGTTTGATGAAGCTTGTCCTAGGCAGGCCCCAAAATTTGGAGAAATCTCAGGATTAAAGTAATAACGGATGTCTTGGGGATGACCTCTTGCAAGATTTAATTACTTGGAAATCCATGCCAGGTTTCTGTCTGTGCTCAAATCTGTTCTAGCAAGATGCAGAAGGCCTGGAGGACACACCTGCACACATGGTTTGCCAATTAAAACAATCTCTGAAAACGTCCACTTGTTTCATGACAGATACAAACAGCTTACCCAGTTTTCCCAGGATCCTTTGGGATTAGCCTGTTTGATTGGCTCAAGTCTTTTTAAAATAGTCTGACACGCATTCTAGAAACAAAGAGAGAGAGAAGAAATACTTTAAGATTTGAATGGCCAGCTTATGGTATTAAGAGCCCTGTAAGAGTTTCAAAGAACATTCTATTTAAATCAATATTGCCTTTAGGACTTTGGCAAATCATAAAAAGAAACAAAGTTCACTAACAAATGTCTTGCTACATAGGAAGAAATGTTGCCTGAAAAGGATTTTAAAGGAGATTGGCTGTGCTGATAGCAGAAAGGAATCCCAAATTCAGCACAGAACTTTCTGGACCATGACACAAAATATAAGAAGCCCACTCATTTATACATTAACTTTATCTGTACCAAGTCTGTACAGGACAGCTCAGCATAGCTTACAAGATGATCCTTTAACACTGAAGAAAAAAAATTTCTTCCCAAAATTCAACTTACTCAGATAAGCCGTGCAGAAAATAATAACAGCCTGATGATTTTACTTTGCAGGTTTCACTTCCCTTTTTCTTTTAAGCTGAGAACGGCCTGTACTAAGTTCGTATTTTAAAATGGAAAAGCCACATACCCACCAAATATATGCACTGGTAATTCTGCCATTACAGACAGCCACGACCATGCCATTGCTGCAGCAGAATGTTTGCTCTGAGCTGATCAACACTCAGAACTTCTGGAGCACAGCTCTCAAACCATTTGCTATTAACACATGCAGCAAAATACATTTGTTATAGATTAGGCTGCATTACTTACTTAGAAGGTGGCTATTTAAATGGATGCTTTGTTTTGCTCATTTTGAGCAATCCCAAATACTCTATTTTTAGAACTACCAAAGGACTGAAGGAGAGTTTCGAATAACTTAGAAAAAATAAAGTCATTCACAATCTAATGCCAATGGTAGCTATAAAAGGTAAGGAAGTTATGAGGCATCCTTAGACTGGAACTGCCTTTTGATGGTTTTCCTTAAGCAACAAATAAATACAGGACAGCTTTTCATGCTCTGGAGCCCTCTCTTGTAACCCACTCCTTTAAATAACTCAGCTTCCATACATGGACGGCCATTCCATTGATGTCCGCGCTGACTGAAGCGGCTGTCGGGGAGGTATTTGGGACAGTGTTTGTGCTGGTCTCACTGATGTAAATTTTGGAGGTGGGGACTCCCAGGGACCTGCTAGCAACCTGTGGAGCAAAGGTAAGCAATTGGTAAGCAGCATTTCTTATCCATGAGCGTTGTCAGTCATTGCTCACACTGCCAGGACCCATAATGAAACCTCTACCCTCTCCCACCACAAACCTAATTTTTGCTGCAGACTGAGGTGTTTCAGTGACTGGGAACTAGCCAGAACATTGTTATATTTACATTTCACAGACTGAACGTGTGTGAGCACCTACACTTCTGCCACAATGACATTCACTGCACTATTGTGAGGCTGAATTCTTCTCTCAACAGTCAAAAGAATCAGAAGATCATAGCCCTATGAGATTTTCCTTTCATTTTCCTGCTCCCTTAAGCCTTTTTAACTACAAAGGCACTAGCATATGTAGTTATATATGCTTGCAATACCACTAATTTTTGTATAAAATGGATGCAAACTGTACCTTTATGGGGTAAAATGAAATTGCCAGAGAAGATAAACTGTAAGCATAACCTGCATTATCTACATAATGAGATTTAAGATGATGAAAAATCTAATTCTAATACTCCATTGTGATAATACTCTGGAAACCTAGCACTACTGCTGAAACGATGAAGTGGAATTAGTCATGATTTGTTACCCTCTGCAGGCACACAGAGGAAGTGCCAAGCTGCCTGAGGCAATACTGCAGGGAGAGTGTAATTCTCCGGAAAAGATGTCTCATTCAGTTAAGCCCAAACTCATTATTACCTGAATCATTTTGGTGTGAAGTCCTTGACCCATCTCAGTCCCCCCATGTGTAAGTAACACAGAGCCATCTGTATACACGTGGACCAGAGCTCCAGCCTACAACAGGGAACATCGATCATCCGTAATTAACTAGTGGAGTACTTAGCAGATCACAGAGAGAATTCATTCAGAACTCGACTAAGGTTGTTCTTTGGTGCAACTAAAGCCACTTGCTTACACTTGAGGTGAGTTTGGGTTAGTCTCACCAGCTCGCTAGAAGTTCCAGTGACATAACAAACCCCAGCCAGTATTTTCAGCTCAGAAAGCAGGTGAAGCAATCCAATCCTCCCCCTGTGAAATACACATGCACCTTTCACCTGAACTTGCCAACACCACTGACAGTCCATCAAATCAGCTCAAACACTGGAGCAATGTTTCTACTATCGAGGAAGGCAGGGAAATTAACCTAGCACAACACCACAGAAATGTAGCTACATTGTGGTGTCTTTTGGGCAGTATAAACTGGTAACTGTTTTGCTGCTCATTTTGGCTTGAAAAATGTGTGCTCTTTCTCAACTAATTTACTACTTCTTCAAGAAGCTCCAGTTTGGTACAAATAGGCTGCATAAATGCAGCTTCTCTAGCGAAAAGGCAAATGACATTTACAGACCTGGTTCAAAAATGGGACAGTGAAACTGATGCCAAATTTGGTAGGAATGATGCACATCCCTCTCTTTTTCCAGCGGTTCTGCCTGCAAGGAAAGAACATTATTTGCATACCCATGAGCTTTTTATCATAAATCAATACTGTGCTTCCCTCTGACTGTGTATCAAATAGAAATTAAATACCTGACTGTGATATAGACTGAGTTAATCACTGATTTGTATTAAAGAAAAGCTTTCTTTATGGGTTCCAACAAGAAGAAATTCCAACTGAAGATGCTTTCCCCAAGCATTATAGAAGCAGTTACCCATATTATTAGCTATTCAGTTGTATATACAAGCCAACTAAAAAAGACTGTAAGGCAGAGGAAAGCCTAAACAAATTGCCTTGACAGTCACGTGAAAGTCCTAGCAGGACTTAACTGACTCCCTCTTCTTTGCTACATTTCACTTACAAAATCACATCATGCTAGGTCTGACTCTGGCCTTGTTTATGCTACCAGCTCACTGATAGACTTTTCCTCTGACAGTGAGCATGAAGGGATTTCAAAAAGAGAAATTTTTAGAAGTCACTCTGCAAATATAAGGTGTGACTTCACATCAGTTGAGTTGCTAAGAGAACTTCAGAAGTTAGTATGCAAAAGGTGCACCCAGTAACAAGACAGCTCTAGAGCACCTACTTGTTGAATTCTTCAATCAGTTTCCTCCTGGCGTGATAGCTGGAGCTGGACAAACATTCATCCCAGCATCTCTCTAGAGTAAATCCCTCCAGCTTTTGGTTAAAATGGGTTGTGTCTCCTTCGTGGTAGAGATTGAGCTTCCGCACCTTCCCAAAGAGACATAGAAAGGACAGGCCAAGTTTAATGCTTTTGACAAGGAGGGATGAGATCTAAAGCGCTTCCTAATTTTACTCCTTTGCTCTTTCTACAGAGCAAAACAATTAACAAACACATATCTGTTTACGGGAAAACACGAACTAAGCCATTAAAGCTGGGAATTTTCAGAGACTGGGACTTAAAGTACATTGTCATAAGATTACCTAGTGCCTTTGGACTTTCTTCTTTTTAATATCTATCCTCAAAGCAGATGTAACAAAACTGAGGCTACCAAGGAATTTAACAGAAGATAATCCATGCTAAAATGTATCTATTGCACAAGTTTGAGATCCTGCTAGGAGCTCAGCAAAATTGAAGCAAAAGTTCTTATGCTTAAACATTTCATGTGGCTGATCCAGTTCTCAGAGCTTGTTCAAAGGCAGCACCACCCTGGAAGGTGTCAGTGGGTCTGTACCTCCTCAGGTGGCAGGCCACACTTCCGAGCAAGGTCGCTCATCCAGCACTCAGCAATCATCATTCCCTGGGGCCCTCCAAAGCCACGGAAGGCTGTGTTGGAAGGCAAGTTGGTCTTGCAAACAATGCCCACGCTGCTCACATTGGGGATGTTGTAGGAGTTATCCAAGTGCAACAGGGCTCTGTCCATAACCTGGTGAGGAGAAGGAATGGAAGTGGACACATTTTACATGAATTGGATGTCAAACTTCTCACTAGTGCCAAAACCAGACTGGAAGCTCTGAAGCTAATTTACAACAATCAGCACTTTCTCTTGCACCCTGCAGTGCTGCAGTCAACACAGCTGGATGAGCACTGAAGTGCAGCCAGAACTGCCTCCCACGTGCAATGGAGTGTCAAGTGGTGTCCTCCTGAAGGACAGGACAATAAGCACACTTCCCTGGTGACACTTATGGCTCTGGGACAGACTGAGCTTCAAAGTCCTTTTTTGGCCCTGGGCTCATGCTGAGTCAAACTCTTAATAAATGCCATCACCTGTCTGAAAGAAACAGAGTTTTCTTTTCACTACATTGAGAAATTTGTTACTGGAAAAGAAGTCTTGCTGATATCAAGTGACTCAGCACTGGGCTATGGCACTAAGGGCAACCATATGAAATAAAGATTTTCAGTAACTAAGTCTGAACTGCAAGATTTGAGATCTTTGTCCACTTATTGTCCACACTGGGAAAGGGCCAGAGCTTCTTTCTGGCTTGTGTTTCCAGATTTCCCTTCCAGCAGCAGCACAGATAGGATATTACACACAACCCAACCTTATTTCAACATGGAGCACTTTCCAGTCCCCTCATTCAGGCACAGTCAAAAAGACAATTACATAGATGTCCTCTCAACCAGACCCCTCACAGCTTATGCAAAGACACTCGCCTGTCGTTCTGCTCTGCCCAGCACCAGCCACATTGCCAGCATCAAATGTGGCTCTGGTAGAGAGCTCTTGCAGTTCTTTCCTCTTGAAACTGATCAATTTTTGCAGAAAACTATCAAAGACTCAGTGGACTGGAGAAAGTGAGCTAGAATAAACCTGAGTGACACTAGGATATTGAGTTGGTCACTCACATGACAGAAAAGGAGTTTTTTACTCATCAGTGCAAAACTTCTTGGAGGCAAACTCATAACTCGGGCCCATTTTTTGTCCTTACTGCTGGTTGGCACAGTGTTGGCTTTAGCCAGTTCTTAACAAGCTTGTTGATTTAGGCACACTGCCCTGATGAGCCTATTGACTGGGATGCTTCTCTTTCCAAGGAACTATCTTTCCCCAGAGCTGGGGATCTATCAGTCATCTTGCATTGTGCAACTACTCTTCCATCACAACCCTGTAATGCAAAGCAAACATTCTTGACCCCTTTGCTCAATCCGAGTATTACAGCATCTATAAGAATTATGTGGCACACGCCAAGGCAGGTCAGTTGGCTCGGAGAGCATTTGTAGAAGCTCCAAAGCCCCTTCCAAATCTGTTTTCAGTCATGTCAAAGAGCTGCATGTGCAAGCAATGCTGTAGGCAAAAGCTCTCTGAAGTCAGAGCAAAAGGTTGCACAGAAAAACACCTTCTTCTTAATCAGCCATCAGAAAATTTTACTTACACCATGAGAGAGGTCTACAGAGTTGCCCCCATTACTGTAGTATGACACCTCCAGACTCTTGACTTTCCCATTCTTCATGAAACCAACCTGTCAAGAGAGTCTCCTCAGTAAATCAGTTTTCTACAAAATGTTCTGGTTTGTGCTTCCCTCCAAAAACTGAATGGATCTCACACAGGCAGAGAGGGCTGGCTGTCCCCAGCGCAGCATAGGACAGGCACAGGCAGCAGCTGGGGGAGTTCCCCAGTAAAGGGTCCATGCCTGTTTCAATCTTGCTCCAGAGAACTCTTCTAACTTAAGTGCTGGCCACTTATCACAGCCACAATTTCCTCAACAGGTTTTTGCTTTCAAAAGCAGCAGCAGTTGGATGGGGGTTGAAGCAGAAAGGAAGATAGCAAAGCACACTGCTGTGTAAAAAGAATGCTTTAAACGAATGGGGGGGGGCCTCTAAGAGCAAAGGGATTGTCAACAAGGGCAAAGTCTTGGTTGCAAGGAAGGCAGAATTATTTATGCTGAGGTCACGGGAAGGGAACCATGCAAGCCAAAATAACTTCTGCAGCACTTTAACAGGAAAAATGCTACAGCCCATCTGACCTGGCCCATTGAGCAGGGGCAATCAGCAGTGAAACGACCATAGCAGCAAGTTTTTCACAGTATCTTACTGCTCTCTGATGTCTCAGGAGACAACACTGAGACCTGATGCATTCTTCTCACATGTGTGCATACCTTGTACCTCCCCAGGAAGGGGTGCCTCCCACCACTTATCAGCATGTCCTCATCTCGATCCAGCATGCACCTCACTGCACGGCCAGTTCTGTTAAAGAACACAGCTTTTTAGGCAAAGCCTGAAATGCACAACACAGTTCCTGAAGAACAAGACTCTTCTCTTTGTCTTTCCAGAGTGGCAATAGAGAGTTAAGGGTAAACTGCTTGGTTTATATATCTTCCTCTTAAGAAGATGGTGAGATTGAGTAAAAAAAAAACAACCATCTCCAAAGTTGGGACCTGTTTGTGAAAACTCTTGCAAAGAGTATTGTATTTTACAAAACGGTAATTTCTTATAGAGACAGATGCTAATAATTAGCACTGTTTTCCAGACTATTTCTCAAGGCACTCTTTTGGCTTTGAAAGAGAGGACGCCATAGGAATTATATAATAATGCAAAGTAAAGTACTAACTAGCCTTCAATTCGACCCTGGTTTTTATTTGCTTATTTATTTTCCAAGGAGGAAAACAAGGGGGAGAGTAGGAGTTGCTCTTTATTTTCTAACAATTTTGCCTTCGGAGTGCCTCTCTTCAGTTTGTACAAGTATCTAGGGAATGTCAGAGATGTTACTTTGTAACCTCCAGGATGTCAAACAGTGGTTTGGCTGGCAGAGATAAAGAGAAGAAAAGAATGCGAATGCATTACTGATTAATTAGAGAAAACAAGTTGTTTGCTCACAACAGAAAAAAATAAAGTCGATTTAAAAACAGAGCTTCATTTTGGCTGTTGTCTTCCAAAGGTATTGTATCAAATTGCTGCTGTATTGCAAGATCTCTCTAGCACTGCCAGTAAGGGCAGTACTGGGCAGGGCAGGGTTACAGGCAGGGCAGAAATGTCATCTCAGAGGCCATGTTCACCCCACCCCTGCACAGTAAAACATGAGCCCACAGCAAAACTCCAGAAACCAGGAGCATATTTCCAATCTGCTCTTCACAAATGGTTACAGTCTAGGTTCATTCCCTGAACTTTTAGGGGTTTGAAAAGTGTGGGTTCCAAGGCCTGCTACCCTTCCTAGGAAAAACCCAAAGAGGGAGTTTGCAGAAGAGCAGATGAATAATGGTGCAAGACTGGTGTAGCAGAGTTTTGAACAAGAGATTCTCATACCTCCATTAAACAAAACAATAAACATGGCTGGTGCTGGATTTTGAAATGGTTTGGGGTGAAGTGAGGGGGAGAGGCAAATAATTTGAGGCACAAGAGTTTTCAGAGAGCACCAAAGGAATAAAGAGTAAGGAGGTTTTTTTCCCCCCGCCTTTTGCTATTAAAAGCTGACATTCCCGCATAAACTTAGCCCCTCTGGGCAGGTTCAATCCCTCCTACCAGCTAAGAGCCCATTAGATACCTCCTTTGGGAAATTCCAAGTTTGCTATAAATTGTACAGTAAGAAACCAGGGAGAGTATTGAAAGTGCTCCAGTGCAAATGGTGCTCCAGAAAGAGGCAGCCT
The DNA here is from genome assembly GCA_013397975.1 of Machaerirhynchus nigripectus. Classification (NCBI taxonomy): domain Eukaryota; kingdom Metazoa; phylum Chordata; class Aves; order Passeriformes; family Dicruridae; genus Machaerirhynchus; species Machaerirhynchus nigripectus. Next base: position 699,175 of record VZRQ01007680.1, on the reverse strand, counting down.
GGGACAGTCTGAAGGAAAAAATCCCTCTTCCCCACACCTAAACTTACTTGAAGGCTGCAACAGCCACTACAGATGTCAAAATAGTACTCCTCGTCTCTTTTCCTCCAAATCCTCCTCCCATTCTTTTCACTCGAACCACAACCCGATTTGAAGGCACTCCCAGTGCATTAGCAGCAAACTCCTAAAGAAAAGCAAAACAGCAGAACATGTAGGGAGCTCAGCTGGAGTTAAGAACTAGATACCAACACACTGCCTTCCTGAAACCATTTCAGCAGTGCAAATATTGGATTTGATGCAATTGGAGCCAACAGGCCCAGCATTTGATCTCTGAGGGGAAAAGGCACAGTTCTGCAGCACACAGGGCCAGATTCAGGAAGAGACTGACATGAGAGGAGGTTACCAAGACACAGGTCTCATTTAGCACCAGGTTTGATGTTCATGCCACCCTCACTGCACTGAGAGACCTTTGGACAGTCTTGGTGAGCCAGTAAACAGGCCAAGGACACCCCATGGTTCCAGCAGCTATCTCATGGAATGGGAAAGTTGGTGCACAGCCCGTGGTTTCACCACCTCTCTTTCTCATGTGTCATTCAAGCATAATGTCTCCTGAGCAGCTGGGACCCTCTCCAGAAAGGACTAAGCATGTTGTTCCTCTTGGCAAACAGAAACATTTCTGTCACCTGGAAGGAGATTCAGGACTCCAAGCAGCATGGATAAGGACTTTAGGTCCCATACCCAACTCTAAGCCTATGTGGCTTTTTTAATTGAAGAATAAAGTAAGAGTAATTAAAAAACAACCATTCCTCTAGTCTGAAACTGAGAAACAAATGCCTTTTAGGCACCAGGTTTATGAGAAGTACCTGTGTCTTCATTGGGTTTTGGGTTGACACAAAGAGTTCCATCTCACCATCTTCTCCCTTTGGCACAGCCAAAGTACAGTGAGTTTCCAGGTAGAAATGCTCCTGACCACCAAGGTACATCTCTCCTAGAAAATGGAAAGAAATGCCCCATAGAAAGGGCGTCCCTGGTGTTATGAGGTGTCTCCCACCACATGTTGTCTTCAGTCTACTACTGCCTTTTGTACACGTGTTAAATGAGAACCCTTTGCTTTGCCCAGCACTGCATATCACTAGCTCTAAAACTGACACTTCTGGTTCCATGTTTAAAAAACAACAAAAAATAAACTCAAAACACAACAAAACACAATAAAAAATCCAGACATGCCTCCTTTCCACTTTCTAGGAATCTTCATTCCAAAACACATTTCAATAATAAGCCTGCACACCGTGCCATTGATCCAGCATCCCTTAAGATGCAGTATTTGGTGCCTTTCAAGACTACACTGATAACACCCCTGAGATAAGAATAGAAATAGATCAAGTATAGTCTATCTGAGTAGATAAAATACAAGGTTATCGACTTTGAAACAGGAGAACAAAAATAGAAACCCGAAATGCCTCAAGATGATCTAACTGGGAACCAACTCTCTATCACTGCATGTGGCTCTTTCCCAGGACATCTTACCTGGCGGTGCTGAGGGTACCATTTCCAGTCATGGTACACACAATTAAATGTCAGAATCAACCTCCTTTCTCAGTCATGGCCCTGATCTGTCCATTGTGTCCCATTTTCCTAAGATACAGCCATACACCAGAATAAAGGAAATTGACTTCTTACAAGGTTTAGACCAGACTAGTCTGGACAGGGAAAAATTTCAGGAAAAAAAATCCACTTTGTAGAATATTTGCTCAAGTAAAATGTGTCCTTTCTTTGGAAAAGAGTGTTTTCTGGGGCACAGATGGGAGCATCCAGGTCTGTTTGAAACAATAAAATTTGTATACTGCTCTGAAACTTTATATGAGATTAATTTAGTCCTGCAACCCTTACTCTCAGTATCATATGCATAAAAAGCAGGGTGATAGTTTGACTTCTTTTGTCACAAACTATGCTATTTTAAAAGAATTATTAATGCTTATTCTCACCTTCCAAAATGTGATCAGATTCTTCAAATCCTTTCTTCACATCTCCCTTATTAATCCTCTTTATATCCTTAAAGAAGGATTGTTTCTCAATAGCTTCCTAAGAAACAGAATGACACAATGACATTTTTGTGTAAGTGGAATGAAATCAAAGCTTCCTCTGACTAAAGAAGAAATATCCAAGACAAAAAGCACAAGAACTTACCAGACACTAACTATGGTAAGAGCCAAGAGACTCAACTAAAAGCAATTCAAAATAACTTTTGGCAACACAGCAATTTCACAACCAACACCATAACTGGACAATTTTAAGGTACTCCTCGTGACCCATTTTACACTGTGGACCCAGAACATCAAGGCCTGTAGCCATCAGAGGTGTAACTTACAACTTACATTAACTCTTGACTGTAGCCCATAAGGTGGGAGAAAGGAAAATAAGGGGGAAGAAAGAGAGATAGAAAAAGAGAGAGAGGAAAAGAGAGAGAGGAAAAGAGAGAGAGAAAAAGAGAGAGAGAAAAAGAGAGAGAGAAAAAGAGAGAGAGAAAAAGAGAGAGAGAAAAAGAGAGGGAGAAAAAGAGAGGGAGAAAAAGAGAGAGAGAAAAAGAGAGGGAGAAAAAGAGAGGGAGAAAAAGAGAGGGAAAAAAGAGAAAAAAAGAAAAAAGAGAGAGAGAAACAGAGAGAGAGAAACAGAGAGAAAGAGAAAACTAAATCTCTCAGATAGGAAGTGCAGAAGTAGCTCACTTCTGAGCTAATATACAATCATCTTTCTAAGGGAAGTTTTACAAAGGTGTTTTCATTTTGCCAGAACTGAAGCTTTCCATAATGCAAAAAAAAAAAAAAAAAAAAAACAAAAAAAAAACCCACAAAAAAAAAACCAAACCAAACCAAAAAACAACAACAACAAAAAAAATCCACAGAATGATCAAACAACAAAAACCAAAAAATCAGCACGTTTTTGGCTCCACTCTCATGTTCCCTGGTTGAACAAACAACTAGAAGCCTCAGAAAAGGCAAAGGTCTCACACAATGTTTGTGAATCCACAAATCACACAAAAACCCCAGAATCTCTGTCCTCAGATGACAGTACCAATGTCTGTACGAGACAGCACACAGACTCTTCGTATTTGCATGAATACAATTCACATTACAAAATATATGGTATGAAATACTGACTATTAAAACACTTTATTAGAATCCCATGGTTCTAATTTATCCACTAAGAATGGCTCCATACATTTTTCTTTCTCATTTCTAGAAATGAATGCTGTGTAGATATTATTATTTGCTTTTACTGTCTCATAAGGAAATCTTGTCAACAAATTTTCTAGTTAAAAAAATAAAAAAGCCTAAAGTGATCGCACATTGTTGACATTAATTTCTTCAGCTTTGAGAAAAAACACTTAAAGACTGTGTCCATACAGTTCACAGTGGGGAGTGAACTCCTGAAAATTAATTTCATCAGCTTAGAAACTAGTCAAGTGGTCTGCAGAAATCTCAGAGAAGCAGTGCAGGGACAGAGCTAGAAAAGACATTTTCACACCTTATTATTGCTTGTTATAAATGAGAGAATGAAGAGGGAATGGGTATCAGTGAAGCCAGAAGGGTCGTACCAGACAACATTAAAAGCAAGCCTCTGTGGGCAAGAATGTAACTCACAGTAACCTTGTTCATTTAAACAAATTTCTGCTGAGCACAATATATCTACCCGAGCTTGGTTTATTTGTTTCAGCTTTAAATAGCACAGAAAAAGTTCTTGTACTCTAAATCAGTAGGGCATCAAAGATATGCCTTCTTTATATTTAAATATACAAATTATTCCTTCTATCCATATCCTGCTGCACCCACAAAGACAAACAAAACGTGGGGTTAAGTAACCACATGTGTGAGAACAGAACCAGACATCGGGGGTCCCAAGCCAACTGCAGATGCAGAACTGAGCCATCTTACCTGAATTGTGACAATAGGTTTAAGTTCTTCATACTTAATCTTCACAGCTTTAGCTGCTCTCCTGGAATGTTCCTGCGTGTCTGCAAGGACTGCACCAATGATATGACCCACACAGGTGACCTACAGGCAAGATTAGGACCCACCATCATTTGGAGTGTGTGTAGGCAGTAACGAAAGACTCATGGTAATTTTCTTTATCTATTCCTTTTATGCAGTTTTTCGTCTGTTTGTCCAGACCAGTCTATTTAAAATCAGCCCAGGGAAAATAATCCCAAGGAAATTTGGACAGCAACTGAGTGAGTGAGCCTGTCCCAGGGGGCTGCAGCTTGGAGAAGAATCATGGAGATAACACAGAGGAGCGGGGCACATGGCAAAGGGACTTAGGTCTTACTGAATTTGGCACCAAGATTCCTATTGACCCCAGTGCAGTTAGAATCATGTCTGTATAAGGTAGAGGGCTTAACTGGACAATATGAGAAATGTTATCTCCCGAGCAGCATGATTGAAAAAGGCTATTTTTAGAGCTACATACCACATCCTTGGCAAAGACAGTCTCATCATTAGCGATGCCAGTGATGTTACTGCCAGGAACATCCTTGGCGGAGACAAAACACACAAACCCAGGAACACTCTGAGCTTCAGATGCATCTACGGAACTAAGGAAAGAAGGAGAGAGAGTGTTATTTCTCATTTTTCCTTTGTGTAAGTGGTTATGAGATTCCAATCCAGATTCAGGCCTGATTCCCTCAAGTTTGTATCACGTGAGTATCATGTGAGACCGTGGCAGAAAGCAAAACATATTAGACTAAAATCATTTGGGATCTACATGAAAATGTTAATCCTGACTGTGAGACTGATCACCAGCCTGCTTCTTTGGACTATGTCATACATCTTTTCCCTAAGACATACCTGAACTTGATCCCATTGCCACATGTACAAAAGATTCTTTGATGACAAGTTGGTGTTAGTGATGCTGTGCTTCCACTGTCTTCTTAGCTGCCATGATTCTTGCCAGGAAGGCAAGAATTCCCTTTCTATTCACAAATACGAAATTTTAGCCCAGACATGTATCATCTGCCATGGGTGAGTCAGGGGGGAATTGTGGAGGATCAATCACAAGGAAGCTTCAGGGTTTTTAAGAGGATGAAAAAGAAGTGACGCTCAAAAAGACAAAAACCTTCATGAAAGGCTTTCTTTGGTAATCAGCAAAAGAGATACCTAACCAAAATGCTTGTCTGCTTGAATTTAAAGCAGATTTAAAACTCAGAGACAAAATACTAAAAAAGGGCAATAATTTAATTTTTATATGGAGAACTTAGTAAAAAATACATTACAAAAGACTTTCAGGTTCCCTTTGCAATATTTGGTACATTGGCTTTACAGAGAAACATTTGGGAATAGAAGAGCTGTGGCTTTGATTTTGCTGACTGAATGATTTATTGCCTTCTGTAAATTGCTGCAATTTCTTCAGCAACTTGTTTAGATTCCTGAAACTTTGATATAAACTGTGCCTGAAAGCAGCTGGTAATGCATCCCAGTAAGCCACTGACTTTTTAAAAAAGACATTAAATGTATGAATGAACTTTCCCACATGAACCCTTAGACAGCAGGAACTCAAAATGCTATTTTTCTTTGGAAAGTTCTCTTTCCTGTGTTTCTGCAGCAGTAGCTCAGAAACAACCCCCTAACACTTTCCCTTAGTTACAAATGCAGAGGCAGATGATGTTTGATTTACACTTGGTGCTCAAAATCTGACTCAGATGAAGTGCAAGTTTTCAGATTCAATATTTTGACTGCAAAAATCATAGGTCGAGATGCTTTTGTCCCCTGATTAAATATTCTACTACTTCCTCTACAGAATATTAGAGGCTCCCAGACTGAAATATGTGTACACAACATAAATGCATGAGAATGTGTAAAGCATCTTCTAGAAAACACTGCATTTTGTGGTCACAAGCATGGATGTGATGCTTTCTCTATCTCCCCATCTGCCCTGGTGGTAAGAACAACACTTAAGTGTCTGCACTGCACATTGCAACACCTGAAAATTAGCTATGATGACAGAGCAGTTTCTTTCACAACCTGGGAGTCAACTACTACATCCGTGCATCCATGACCACATGCTGCCCATGCCACAGCGGGAAACCTCTGGACAGGAAGCCTAACTAGGCAGGAAGTATTGCCTAAGGAATGGACAGCACACTGCAAGGCTGTTGAGGATGACACGAGCCAGGGCAACATGGAGTGTCCCACATCAAAGCAGCTGAGGGCATAGGACAGCTTGCAGAGACACCACCATGTAAACAAAATTAGGGTTTGTGGGGGCAGTCAGTCCTACAATATGACAGCATTAAAATTCATACGAGAATGTAAATGGAATTACCTGCAGGATTGGCTTTTCAGAGTTGGTTAGCCACTATTGTTACAAATTAGGTACCAGTCACACCCTACATGGACAAGATGTTTTCTGAGATAGCTGCACTTCCAAATCCTGACCTGTCCACCTTGCTACAGCCTAACACAAACAGGGCTACACCTCATAGCTGAAGCCAGCTCACTGTTGTGCAGAGGGCTTGATCACAGCCAGTGCAGGCAAGCACCGTGCAAGAAAAAACCCAGTGCACACAGCTGACTCACCAGCAGGACTGCTGGTAGAACTGCATCTTACAACCTAATTTTTTAGGCAGACAGAAAGAGAATCTTCAAGCTGCATGCTCTAGTTGGTGATTAAAATGACATCTCCTCAGCCACTGTGGTGCTCTCGTACCCTGCTCCTTTTTAATCCTGCATGCCTGAGTATAAGAGATGGGAAATGCACGAAGTTTGCCTAGGCTGAGGGCTTTTGTGCTTCAGCAAAGCCCAAAGTTTGGTGTTAATTCCCTCATATTCCCGCTGACGCAGACTTGCAAGGCAGCTGTGACACACACGCAGCTCGCCTCCATGTAACAATGTGCAAGGAACTGGAGTTCCCACCTAAGCAAAAACCTTTCCCTCACCCACACCCTGACAGATTGATGTTTTCTAAGCCACCAGGCACCGGATGCTTCCAACATCTGAAACTCAGAGGTGACACTTACAGGATCTTAGCGTGGGCCTTGGTGCTGGTCACCAGCGTTAGGTACAGCTCATTCTCATAGTGAGGGATGTCATCGCAGTACACAGCTTCTCCACTGGCTTGTTTGGCTGCTGAAACGTGCACCAGAGGCCGGCCCACCATGTCTTCCACGGCCTGCCCCTTGGGCACTTCCTGGAGTGAAACACATGGCTGACTGCCACTGGCTTGTGTGGAAGGGGATGGAAGCATTGATGGGAGAGCAAAAGGCACTGTGAGACATTCTTGGGAATGGGGAATGGGATGGGGTCTCAGTGCTGTGGGAAAGGAAGGTAAACAAAGTGCCACAAGATGCAGTTACACAGAGGGGAGCTGTAGGGAATGAAGTGAAAGGGCTTTGGGTTTTGAAATTGCTGTGGAAAAGAAGGGTTTGATTTCACAGCTGGCATAAGGAGGCTCAGGTTCTGAAACTGGATTCTATTCTCAAAGCTGAAGAGAATGGCTCACTAACAGAGAAATAAAAAAGAAGATACAACCTGAACCTGAAGACTGAAAGATGCAAAGAAAGGCAGGCTTTAATTGGGGAGGGAAAGCAGAAGGGGAATTTCAGTTTGGAACAGAGCTGGCTACAGGAGGAAAGTGATTTTTACAAAGCTGTACATGTCAGCAATGGTCTTGGGCAATGATAGGAAAGAATAGTATCCTGAAGTGAGGAAAGGACTGAGACCCAAATACAAACTTCACGCATGGTATTATATAAGTTTATGTGATGACCATACTAGGGGAGATAAGAAGAAAAGAAGCACAGTTTGAGCTACAGAAAAGCCTGGGTCTATGCCATGCTGACACTGCTACTTACTTGGGAAAGTTTCTACTTACTTGGAAGAGCTGGGCATTTGCAATGGGATCTTTGTGAAACAGCTCTGTAGCACTGATGTAGTTTGAAGGGACAGGCTCACACATATTCTTCTGCCAGAGACATATTAGAGAAAATCACCTTCCCTTCCAATTCCTTTCTCACATTCCCTAGTAGCCCAGGATATTTTCCATTCTCCATCTTCCACTTAAGGTAATCCATAATCTACTGAGTTAAAGGCAAACAAGGCTCAGGCTCTGTGCCAAGCATAATCACAGAGCCACAAGACCACTTGTAATGGGAGAAGTCCAGGAATCATCCTGTGAACCCACAGAGCAACACCCTTCCACCACAAGGTGAGGGTGCCATGAGGAAGCAAGTGGGAAGATACACAAGTCACTGTTATGCAAGCAGTAGAGTAGCTCTGTCAGCTATTGCAGCACGCATTTTGTTACCAGGTGTGACTCAGCTGAAATCTGAACCCTCCCTGTGCCTTCCCTACCAAGGCAGCACAAAGAGGTTCTCCTTCCCCAAATCTGCCTTCCCAAGGAGCACTCACAGTGCCACTCTTGCTCAGTTTCTGAAGGACTGTCAGGTAGAACTTGAAGAAGAAGCTGAGGGTGAGCGTGCGTCGGAAATCCACCATCCCACCAGGAGCAGAAGGAGACAGATCCATCTCACCCGACAGTAAGTGGCAGGCATCCTGCAGCAGCTTCTCATTCCAGTCTCTGCAAGGGAACAAAGGTGACACAGAGCCCTTGTTCAGAACTAAATTCACCAGGGCAGACAAACTCTTCTGACATAGAATCATGGAATAAACTGAGCTGGAAGGGGCCCATCAGGATCACTGAGTCCAGCTCCTGGCCTTGCACAGACCACCCCAAGGGTCTCACCGTGTGCCTGAGAGCATTGTCCAAACGCTTCTTGAACTCTCTCAGGCTTGGTGCTGTGAGCGCTGCCCTGGGGAGCCTGTTCCAGTGCCCAACCACCCTCTGGGTGAAAAAGCTTTTCCTGGTGTCCAACCTAAACCTCCCCTGACGCAGCTTCATGCTCTCAAGCAACAGCCATCAGTTCTATCTGTTCATAGCACATGTGTGTGCTTTGCTGTTATCTTGGGCTCATGTTACCTTTCTTAAAGATGTGGCAAAGCTATTACATGATAAATCAGCTATTACTGATTTTTCTGGCCAGCTTGAAATGAACCCAGTTTTGTAGGTCATGCACACTTCTAGCTTCTGTCTACTTCAACAGATGAGAGAATTGGCAATAAAATGGCTCTCTGAATGAGAGAATGACATGGATCTTTGAAGGTAAGGAATGCTGGAGGTAGCAAGGCATTACACAAAACACTGCTGCAGAAGCATAACTATACTTCTACCCCTTTCTCCTTTAACTTTTAGAGAGGATTTAGGATATTTTAGATATTTAAACTGCTCCTGTAAAAATTAGCACAGTTCCACAGAAAAACTCCTACCTGCCAGTGAGTTCCTTGCAAGTTTTTAGAGCCAGAACAGTGGTAGGAGCCATTCCTCCGTAGCTGAGCTTCATCTCCTCCACACGGCTTGTGCCATCTTGGAACAGGACTCTCATCCCACAGGTCACAATAGCAATGTCATCCTCACGACGCGAGGCCTGTTTGAAAGCTGAGAAGTATTCACCCTGGAAGACAGGAAAATATTTGTTTATTCTCTACCTTGGCATGCTTTGGAGTATAAATGTGGACAAGCTGTTAACCTATCTCTACATGAATGAGCTGTTCTAGGGAACAGTAGCTGGATGATTCATTGTGCAGGGCCTAACAGGACATGTTTGTTCAGGCAGCACTGTTTATTTTCACATAATTTAATGATTAATTCTAATGTATCAGATTATTAGCCAACCCAGGACTGTGGGGGAAACAAGCTTTGACAGAGATCTGCTCATACCTGTCACATTTTCCATATCTCAAGAGGAAGAACCAAGACAGATTGTTTGTACATAAACAAAATTGCAGTTTCTCAGCAAGTTTTTCTTCCTCCCAGGTTAAGCTGGAAGTCTAATGAGTAAAACCCATATCCTAAACCCCTTCCCTTCAGAATTCTTTGAAATCTGCCAGAACTGAAATCAATAATCACAAATATCTCTCAGTTCTAGAGCAGACCAGACTAATTAATGAAAGAAAAATTCAATCTGTTACTGCAAGTAGAATTCTCAGTTACTATCCTGGTCTCCACAGAGCGAGGAAATTCTTGTAAATGCACCAGCAACTACAGGGCACAAAACTCAGCAGCTCTCCTATGAAGAGTGCCAGTAAATATGAGATTAACACTCTACCAGGACACACAAGTAACAGTGTCACCCTGGAGTCACAGCATGGTCAGTTCTCTAGCCTGTACTGCAGGTTAGGACAAATTGCTGTTCAGGCACCCTGCAGGCCAAGAGAGGAATCAGATCTGATGTCTTTGCACTGCCTTTCTGCAGGGTTTTCTGACAAGTTTCTTCTCTAATAGCTCAGCCAAGTGACTCCACACAGCACAGCAGTCTGCTCCATAATTGCTTCTAATCTGAAGTGGACAGCAATTATTTCATTACTGGACAGAACAATTTATCTCCTGTTGACAATGAGAACAGTTTCACAAGAGGCCCCTTTTGTGCATCAAGGACTTGTTACTGGAAATAAAACTGAAGGGTGTGCTTCATTTCTTGAATTCAATTAATTACTCAGCAGCCAGCAGATAATGGCAGAGGAGCATCAACAGCATCCTTCCAGTGAGGACATTCTGCCACTCTGCTTGTTAAAACAATTAGCTTTCAAAGAGGAGAAAAAGCAGCCTCCTCTCTCACTGCATAATCAAGAGATTTCCAGTAACGTGATTGCAACAAGAGGACAATATTTGCCTTCTCTCCTCACAAGACACCTTATTTTTCTTGATTCAGAGTCCTGTGGGAGGAAAGGCCCTCATAACCTTTCCTCACCCGGAGTGTAGGTAAGTGAACCATCACCTCACATGCCTGCCTGGGTCTCTTGGTAAACCACAGAGCATGTTAATTCTTTCTGTTGTTTGGCCAGTCTTACCCTTGGTGGGACAAGTTACATGAACGTAAGTCATAACATCAGTTTCAAACAAAGATAAACCAAAACATTCTATTTAGCTGTGTGCTGAAACAGCCCTGCTTTCATTCATGAGGAAACCACAACTGCAGAAAACTTTGCCTGCCACATGCCAGCACCTTTAGACATGCCCTGAAGAATTTCAGCCTCCTTACTTGTGAGCAAAGATCAGCGAAGAAACCATGCACTCGGGAGTTCAAAAGTTGTTTTAGTTTTTCAGATCAATGATCTGCATATAACTTAGGGCTGAAGCCACTGCCTCTGCTTGTAAATATTTGTTTGTTTTGTGAAATTGCCATGTGACTGTCATATGGATGGAGGAATATGGTGTTTGCCATTGGCAGCCTCAAGCGTGTTTCTCATTTTGGCAAAAAGTGATGCTTTTATCACAAGACCAAAGAAGGAACACTCAGAAATAGATGGAAAACCACCCTAGATAAAATAATTTTGTTCCCTTAGTAGTTAAATAGAAACTTTTGAGAGGATAGACAAGGCATTTATTAGTTCTGTCCCATATTACAATGGCATTTCAAGTAAACCTGTGTTTTCCATTTATAAAGAAAATGTGTCACTATACTGCAAATCCTTGCATCTTATGACTTGGGGCCACAAGCCCTGAGAAGGTAAATGCCTTCACAAGCATAAAATTACAGTCTGATGTTCTCAGCCCTACAGGAAGAGTTTTATTTCTTAGACACTCTTATGGTTTATGCTGCTACAGCAGAGAAGCACTCATTGCTCTGTTTGAAACAAGTTTTGCAGCCTCATTTGAAGTTGCAAGTCCACGTGGCCAAGATGTCCTAATATCCAGTCCCTGTGGTTTATATCTTGCAAGACAAGAATGCAGAAACTGAGCTTCCCTTTTACCCATACAGACTTTTCCCCATTTCTTTTCCTGTTTTAGCTCACAGAAATTAGGCAGGAATCTTTGGCACATTAACTTCACTCTACATCAGGAACTGCTAAAATCTTTTCTGTACTGCTTTTCAAGCAGAACTTCTACCTCTGGGAACACCACTTTGACACTTTTCATCATTACCAAATGCACTCAAAAAGCTTCAGATAATAAAGTGAAATTTATCTTTCTTGCACTAGAAAAATTCTTGGGCTTACCATACTTTATCATACAGCCCTGCTTGCCTTGCTTGTCAAAAACAGTGTCAAAAAACCCTGCTAGATTTTCTCCAAATAATTCACTTGCTACCTGGTCAACTTGGGACTACATAAGCATGTGGAGGTCAGTCAGGAAAAAGGTGCCTAACTTTGAAAACAACACTCAAATAACAGCATTTTAACTCCACAGACAGTGAAGCTTTTTCTCACAAGCTTACCTTCTTGCTGTAGGGTATTTCCACAGAGAGAAGAATTTCTTCAGGCTTAACTATTGTCTTTCTGTACCCAGTGAAAAACTTCTCATCCATCGTGACAGTCCTTTTGCCTTCTGTAGAGCAAAGAGACATCAGTGGTGAATAAATGAATAATGGCAATAATATGTGTGAAAGAGCCTTCAACCTACACAAATCACTCTTGATATGATATCTGATTTCATTTTTCCACCTTCTTTCACCAAATCAGGGACTTTCTCAGATTTTCTTTGGTATTTATGGAATCTATGACAGCTTCTGCCTACATATTAAATTTTCTTTGCACAGGAACTGATCAAAGAGACCTCCTTCCTTCTTTATCCAGTTAAAGCTGAGCTTCCAGGTGAGCCAGTTTGCAACACTCCAGTGAAATTCCCCTCTTTCTCCTTTCCATAGCCTGCACACAAACCAGCACTCAGCTCACTGACCAGACAGTCCACTTACTTCAAGGAATCTATTTAAAAAAAGTTATTCCTAAGAACAAATAATACCCGAGATGCTTGGCTTTCTTCATGGAAAAACAAAACAATCTTCAGTCTTCATCTGAATAAACTAGAAGGATTAAAGTATAATAGTGACAGAAACTATTTCATGCCTATTATTTTTCATTCATACACATCTTCAACCAGCTCTTCACAAGGACATATCTGTAAGTATAGAGGCAGTACCAGATATTCAATCTGGCACAGAAGTTCAAAACTCTTCAGCAAGCCAACCTTAGGCCTAGCTTTAGGACTTTAGCCTCAAAAAGGGCAAAAACACAGAAGACTCAGACTAATAATGTTCATTTCCACTTTCAAGTTCTGGCCTGACCCAACAACCCATGGCAGAGGACTGCTGACTATACCACTCCCCTCAGTGCCACAGGGAAATGTAAGTAACTTACCTTTTGATACCAAAGTCAGTTTGCTTCCACTTGCCATTAACACAGGATTTAAGTCAGAAATTGGGCTTGCTGTCATTATGTTCCCACCGATAGCCTAGAGTGAAAGTCATGCATCAGATAAATGTTAAAAATCTAAGCAATTTTTGGCCTCTAATTAATTGGCAAAACCTAAACCCCACAAAATCAATTATTGTCCCACACAATATTAACATTCGCCTATAACAGATTTAGAACAGTGTTTTGTTAATGCATCAAGACTACCTTAAGCTCAAACCTCATATGTACAACTATGCCAAAATTCAGTGACTGTAGCTGCCCATTAAGGGAAAACCCATGATAGTATAAAGGGTCTTTTCAGTACCAATCAGGAACCCAAGGTTTTTGGCTCCAATACAGATGTATGGCACAGTGTCTTGTGGAACAAAAGTTCTTGTTTGGTAGGTTGTTTTAACTGTTTGCTTGATATTTTTTTTCTTAGAGCACATGGAGTTTGAACACACCTTCCCCTTTAAAACTAGAGGAAAATTTTCTGGATCTGATACATTAACACTCTGACTGCCTTGATTGTCATGGCAATAATACACACATCTGCTTCTTTGAAGTTTGTCCAGCACTCTAAATACCATTTTTGTTAAATTAGTCAAATCTCACTACAGTTTCCCCCCACTTGGTGATAACAGCAATGGAAGACCTGGACAATTGCCATGTTTCCCTTGCTGGCTGGATGTGTGACATCAGTGTGGCACAGACACCAGCTGAGACCCTACCAGTTTCTGGGGTTGATTTTTGTGTGCTGGTTTCTTTCCCAAGGTTTGCAAACGTTCTCGTGTGAGAAGCACGGGGCACATCAACACTGCATGAGGCAGGACAGCTCCTCAGACTGAGCTTTCAACTACAGCCCCTGGTGCTCCCGAGTCACTTACAGCAACATTCCTGATCTGTGGCCCTGCAAACCAGCGCAGCTGTTCCAGGACAGCCTGGAAGACCTCTGTTTTGTATGGAGGAAGGTCTGCCACCGCTTTTCTCATCACCTCCTCTACTGATTTCAGGGTACAGGCAGCACCAATGGTCACCCCTATAAACAAACAAAGGAAAAGAATTGCTGTTCTCCAAAATGCTGAGGTACAGAAGGATGGTTATAACTATATCTGCAAAGCTTAGATGCCACGGAGTTTAACTAGACCTTCAGTTACACCAGACTATTTAGAATGCACTGCATGTAAACATCACATCCTCAGAACAAGATTCACCTTTGAACCACAGCTCATGCTGGTGCTGTCTTCCACGTGACAGTAACCCACCACCCTTTTGCATCAGTGCCTCCTACAGGTATTAGTTTGTCCTCTGGGAAGCAAGCTCCAATTCCTTTCCAGTTTCCACACTTTGAATATCCTACCAGACACTGGGCTACATGCACTACATTGTCCTAGGTACTTCTATTTGTAACTTCTATTTGACCCATTTCCATCACAAAGCTAAAGGCAATGGATTTATAGAATTGTGACGGTTGCAAAAGACCTCCAAGATCCCTCAGTCCAGCCTCTGATTGAACACCACCACATCAGCTAAACCATTGCACTAAAAGCCACATCCAGTCATTTCTTAAACACTTCCGGGGTGGTGACTCCACTACCTCCATGGGCAGCCCATTCCAATGCTAAGCCATGCTTTAGTGAAGAAGTTCTTCCTCATGTCAATCTGAACATCCCCTGGCACAGCTTCAGGCAGTTTCCTCTTGTTCTGTCTCTTGTTACCTGGGAGAAGTGACTGATCCCCACCTTGCTACAACCTCCGTTCAGGGAGTTGTAGAAATTGATAAGGTCACCCCTGAGCCTCCTTTTCTCCAGGCTAAACATCCCCAGCTCACTTTTTTTACATATCACTCATTTGATTTCCTGCATGGGAAAGTTATAATGCGTGCAGAAAGCAATCTTTAATCTGGAGATTTTCCTTCACACCCTCTTTATTATTTCACGGAGTCCCCACTCACCTCACAGGTGTTCTTCCTATTTTTTGCTCACCTGTTTCAGTGTGCTGAACAGCATTCATTTCAGGGATCCATGCTGGTGCTATTATGACTGGATACAGCAGGTTCTTTAACCTCATCTCGATACCTTAAGGAAAAGTAAGATGCTGTTTGGTGCTTGTATAACATGGCTACTGGTATACATAACATCTTCAGGAAAGAAAAATTACAATGAACCCTACAACATTTAGTAATTATTTCTTGAACTAATTGCTCAGGACAACAGAATTACTAAATATGTCTGAACTTTCCTCCTCAGCACTTAGGTTTTCAGCGATATCTATTTGTTGTGAGAAAGCACTAAGATTTCAAGTCTTGAGAGTTTGCTCACTGAAAAGTCCTTCAAAATGCAGCTTTCGCAACTGAATTCATTTGATTATGGGGACATTTTATGCTCTGTCACTCCCCTCTTCTCAAAATACCACAAAATAGGGCAAAGGCTCGGAGATCTGGATTAGCATTTTTTTCACCTGACACAGCAAAGAATGGGGAAAGACATTCACTGTGAGATTAATCTACCTGAGAGGAAAATCTGTCCCTACATACAACCTGAAAATTAAATAGCTTTTTAACAGCAATGACATGAAAGAAGTTTACATTTGCACTGTTCTCACAAAATACTTAGTGGAAGGTTTTCCAACTGTTCATAATAAGCATCAGCTCTTTCTCTTACCCACTTCTGTGTTCCCCACAACGAGTTTGGCATTGGGGTACTGGGATTTGAGAGACACCAGTTCGTTGAGAGTTGTGGGCTGGATCCACATCACACGCTCGCCTTTGAAACACATCTGCTTCTGCTGTTTGTTACTCTGAGTCTGCAGAAGGGAATTCAGATAGAGCTCAGCCCCTCCATCGAGCCAA
Organism: Machaerirhynchus nigripectus; assembly: GCA_013397975.1. Lineage (NCBI taxonomy): Eukaryota > Metazoa > Chordata > Aves > Passeriformes > Dicruridae > Machaerirhynchus > Machaerirhynchus nigripectus. The sequence goes on along the minus strand of VZRQ01007680.1, from coordinate 683,113 downwards.
GAATCCCTGTTCACATGCTGCCCATGCCTGCGCCACGCTGGGCTGCATCTCAGCCCAGTTACTGCCGGGGGCTGGGATATCTACACGGTTGTTGGCAGTTTGCCATTCCCCATCCTTCTGCTAGCAATGATGAAAGTCTTTCTCATGCTGACAGAAGTTCTCCCTTTCTGATGCTGCCAGGTGCAGCCTGCTGTCACATCTCCCTAGCAAGGTCTGTGCCAGCAAGCTCCATCTGACCAAGGTTCTGGCAGATGCCTGTGGCTTCAGTTGCTTCAATGGGTTTTCCATTCTCATCTCAATCCAAAAATGTCAGTCTTTAGCACTGATGAATTGCAATTACCTGGTAGGCCAGGTTCTGATTCCCTTCTTAACTACTTCATCCAGTGACTGAAGAATACACGAGATCAGCCCTTGGGCAGGTGAACATCTTGGAGAAGAAACAGAGGAGCCCTCTCTCAAGCTGAATATATCTTATGCTATGGTCTAAGAGAACCTACTCATGCTGTAGCTCATGACACGTTTAAGCTGGGTACAGCAGCAGAATTAATGACTGCATTTCAGTTGTTGTTAAATGTGAAGGAAGCTGTAAATGCATCATGTGCTGGATTAGATTCCTGGCTGGGATACATTGCTAGGGGGAAGGATCCCCAAAAAAGACAAGAATGAAACATGGAGAGAAACTAATCTCACCTAACTTTTAAAGTCACTGTGAGCCAACCAACTTTTACTCCTGCTGCAGTGAGTGAAGTTTTTTTGAAAAGTCAACTATTTGAGACACATATTCAGCTACATCCTGTAGTTCCTACTTCTCTTCCTACACTATAAAGGGAACACAGGGAGATAAGCTCAGATATATCTGTATTTGATGTAGAAGTTCACATCTGACCTAGTAAATTGACATTTGGATTTCAGCAACTGTTCCACCCCCAGACAGGCAGTGACTGGAAAGGAAGGCAACCCAAGAGCAGAGACACATATGGTGAGAACCAAAGAGGAAAGCCACACAGCTGGAGCAGGCACCTGGCCTGCATATTTCTTTTAAACCACCTTGGCTGAAACACCTTCTGTTTTATAAAACAGGGAAGGATTCATGCCCATTCATTTTCTTTTATTAGCAGCCATTTTTGCCCTGCCATTTCCTCAGGACAGAGTCACTCAAACCATGTACAGAACAACAAAGCCAACAAATCACTACTATTTATTTTTGAATGAACTTACCATTAACTCTGGTGGGAAGATTGGCTCCTGTGTGGGATCCAGTGGCTGGAACTCAGAAGAATTGAACAGGCTGGAGGATGTCATTGTCTGTGACAGAGAAAATGCAAATGGCTAGTGACTGAGGAGAAAGCTGTCCACATACAACGATAACTCATTCCTCTTGCTACTCAAATCCCTGCTACTGTTTCATAGAGCAAAATACGGCAAACACAGCAAAATTATGCCACCTGATTCAGCATTTAAGGTTCTTCAGTCATATTTTTCTGATTCCACTGCTTGTCTTGTCACAAGCCTCAACCCTGAACACACTAATATGTTTTTGTCAACCAAAAGTGACATCCGTTTCACATTGGCATGTTAAATTATGTCAGAGATACCTTTTCTGAGGTATGCTCTTCTGACCATAAAACATAAATTAACCTAAACTGCTTTGCATAAATATGGCTAAAATAAAAGCACTGAGCTTGGGCATACAACAAGCCAGATCTAAGACTTTAAAACATCAGAAATAAAGAAAAATCTAACAGTTGAGAGGCACCTTACCACACTGTCTTCTTTCCCATTCATGCAGCAGCCTGGACCACTGGCTTTGCCTCCACCACAGCCTGGACCATTGGCTTTTCCTCCACAGCAGCCCCCATTCTGAAGAAGAAACAAGCACACTTCAGCTATTCTAAACAAAGTCAGAAGATGGCAACTTCTACAGAATATAGTCCTCCTCTTTTATCAATCCCTGGATTTCATAAATTTGCAGTACCATTTTTCATTAATAAACTGCTTGAATGAAAGGACTCCAAGCAGTCTTTAATGTTGGAGTATTCCATCCAACACTGGATGCTCCCTAAAAAAGAATCCACAGAAATTCCCTGGAAATTTCTGGTAATGAGTTTCATTATATTCTCTGTTTCCTAAATTCATTTTATACTCACACTACCTTTATGCACCAATTTCTTCTTTCCATTCCTTCATTTGTTTTGTACCTAGACTGGTACATACAATGTGATTAACTTTTTCCCCTCCAGATATTCCAAAAGGTTCCAATTGTACAGTTTTGGAACAGAGAGGAAATTACCTCATTCATCATTGGACAGGAAAGTTTTGGAAAGATCATCGTGGGGAATTCAGATCTGTTTTCACAGAAAGATGCATCACTTCAATGCACCAGAAGCTGGTAACACATCACTTACAGTTTGTCACCATGCTGTTTCACAGGAGGGTTGCACCTTACAAACTCAGAAGGAACGTCACTGTTGTAAAACCCATGTCATGATGGCCACTCGTGCGAATCAGGACCTACACAGTCCCAGCACTTTCCAAGACACAGACACTGAAAATGGCTCAGAGAGCTCTGAATATCTGCACCACAGCAGAGCCAGAGAGGTGGCTAATACATCAAAGTTCCAATGCTATATCGAAAATCGAGGTTATGGGTTTTAAATATTCAGCTTACCGTGGTATTTTCCCTCCCACTACGACAGCACCCAGTGCCATTGGCAACTCTGCCACAGCAATTCATGTCCTGTGGGAACAAAAACTGTTCTGAGAAAAAGAAGTGAAGATTCCAAGGAAAAAGCAGTAGGCTTAATCCCCTTTTGGGAGAAATTGATCCCACATTAATTATGCCCAAAGCAGAAGTGGGAGATGGAAGATGCCAAGCAAGTAGGTGTTTCTCTTGCCAGTGGAAGGCAATATCCCCCAGTGTGATGACAAGTTCATGCCCACTCTACTGGTAAACCTCTTATTCTGGTTTGGAACTATTCTGACCATTCAACCAGCACCTCTGAAGCTGTGAGGAGATACCCGGAGAACACTGAAAGGGACAAGCACATACAGTAAAATACCAGTACTCTACCACCAGGCAGACCATCTGCCTTCGTTTTCAATCTGACTGCTATGAGTAGCCTTTCTTGAGATGCTCTTTTACTGGGAGAGGCAGGAAATTGCAATTGCCTGTTCACATTCCACCTGCTAATCACAGTTTTGTAGATCTCTATCAGAGGTCAACAGAAACCACTGTATGTGCTATGCAGAGTCCCTTCCTCTCCCTGGCATCTCTGTTTGAGGCTGAGGTGCATTCAGTGCTTCCCTGTATGGAAGTCAGATTGCCACAGATGTGATCCTTGTTCCATTTCTCTGAATCTTCTCCTATTCTGCTATACCCTGTTAGAGATGAGAGGAGCAGAACTGCATTGAGTAATCAAGTGTAGGAAGACCCATGGAAGTGTTTGCTGTTTTGTTCTCTACCCTTTGAAGTGTTGTTCTCACTGCCCGTGAGCACTGAGCCGATGTTTCCATGGAATTGTCTCCCTGACTTCCAAGACCATCTTCCTGCATGGAAACTTGTCTGTTCACAGCCCACCTTTTAAATGTGAAATGACTGCCTTTCACTCCATAAACTGCTTTGCACATATTTGCCCTGAATTTTGTATCCAATTCTATTCTCCAGTCTCTCAGGTTCATAAAATCCTTCAGAAATTCTTCAAAGCCAATTCCTGCCTTCACTACCCAGACTAACTTGATATCTGTTAGCTTATTTTCTCATATCCCTACTCACACTCTTTTCAACCACATTTAGAGATAGAAATAGCTGCAACAGCCTTGCTTCCTACTACAGGTCCCAGCAGAACTCCACAACAGTGACCTCCCTCCACTGCAAAAATACACCATTTTCTACTGGCTATTTGCCATTTTCTGTCTTTTAACTAATCTTTCGTCCATACAGAGATCTTCCCTCTTAACCTATATGGTGGCTTATTGTCTTTAAAAGCCTTTGGTGAGAGACTGTGGAAAGCCTGTTGGAAATCCAAGTAGGCCTTTATTAACTGGATTTATCAACCATTTGTAATGGGTTTCACTCCTGCTTGTATTTTCTTTTGTTGATTGCAGTCCTGGATAATAAAATGAAATTAATGGGCATCATTGTAAATTCTTTCCTTTTGATATTTAATACCAATGTAGCCCCATAAGTGGCTGGTAATCACTGAAGTATATAATGATCTACTCTTCTTCACAGCCTCCAGCACTCTTTCAGGTACAAAGGGACTAGAGAAAGTTTCTGGCAAAGCTTCATACCTCACCCAAAGCAGGAGAAGAATTTTGAGCAAGAGCTGTACAACAGTGACTTCAGCTTCTTTCCAGAGTTATTCCTGCTCTGCAGCTGATCTTTCAAGAAAGCAAATTCCTCACCAGATTCCTCCACAGCATGTCCCTAACCATGCACCATACCTTTACACTTTGTCCACACCAGGGATCAGCTGCAAGCTGTATTATGCAGAGAGGGTGAGTTTTTCTGAGACTTACAGAAAAGAATTACAGAGTCTGATTACCTGTGATCCTCAGATAAACCTTATTCAAGTGTCCCAGCAAGTGGAGTGAGTAAAGGATTTGGTCTTTCTGAGTTATTAATGCATGAATCACATACAAAGAGGTCAAGAGTTAGAGCTGGGTTGTTGGAGTATATATATTTCCTTCCTCCCCATTTGAGCTCATGGTGTGTTTCAGTAACAGAGAGAAAGACAGCCAACCTTGCAGTTTTTTTAAAAACACCATCTGAAGCCACTTACTTTAGCAAATGTCCTGTATCCTTCCAGAATGGGTCTATAGCCTGTACACCGACACAAGTTCCCTGCATTGCCAGAGCAAAAGGATAAGGATTTAGTGTCATTTGGCTAAAAACTTTTTTTTAGAACATTTTATTGTTTTTTACAAAAACTGGTCAAATCTTGATACAGCTAATGAAAAAACTGGTAGGAGGAAAATTTCATTAGGAGCCTTGCAACAAGGCTACCATTCCTTTTTGTTGAAATTTAAATTGAAATTCATTTAGAACAAACTCAATCTGTCTTATTCAGTATTCATTTGTCTCAATTGTGTGAGTCTTATCAGTATACCAACTAGTCTGTCTCCTGAATTACACAGAGATTGCTTTCTCCTGCATCATCATTCCTCTCGGATCACTGCTGGAAGCACAGTAATGACTCTAACCTCAGCAACAACAGCAGCCTCTCACAGGATTTACACAGTTGGATTCTGCCCCACTCCATCACTGTATGTTGCTGTCCTGGTCCTTGACTTCAGGTTGCCTGACCCACATGTTCTCTGTCACCTCTGCAGGCTCTTGTGACAGCAATGAATAAACAAGGACACTCTTTTAAGCCCCTCAGGTACAGGCCAGCTTTTGTTCTGTTGTTAAGATTAGTGGGTTCCTAATCCCAGACTGAGGCCATTTGCCCCTGCTTATGAACTATGATGTTCACTTCATAGCACCTGGCCGGTCTTCTAGTGGAAAAGCTACTTCTTAACCTCACGACAATCAGCTATTTCTAACAAAATACATTAAATAAAGGTGCACCTCCATCCCACTGGGTGAAGCAGACGTAATAAAAGCAGAACAAGTTGCACCCCTGCAGGGCTATGAGTTTTACCTTGGAAAGCGTCTTCGATGTCCTCCATGTGGGGCTCGGGGTTGTTCCGAAGCAATGTGTACATGGACATGACAATGCCTGGAGTGCAAAAGCCACATTGGGATCCATGACTTTTTGCTATTCTCTCCTGAGAGAAAGTAAAAACCACCATTAGCCCATAATATCAAGGTGAGTTCGTTGTTGTGCCTGTTTCTGTAACATCTCTATTAAAAGCAATCTCACCAGAGGAGCTAAGATTGTCATCAGATGTTCCCTGATGAGATGGTCAATTAATCTGTGAGACTTCAAAGAAGAGAGCAGCCTGAAAACTTTGCATCTAGGCTTTGAAATCAAAATGTGACTGAAGGCCACTAGAAGCCTCCAACGAGCTCAAGAGTTCTTTAGATTTACTATGTTAGGAAGGTTGGGGCTACCTGCCTACACCCGAGTTTGAATTTCAAAACTTAGTTGTCAGAATCTTCAGGCGGGGGGAGGGAAAAGAAGACAAATAAACAAAGGTCAGACTGGCTGCCATCCATGCATGCACACCTAACTTATTTTTCACTTTGTTGTTTACTGCCTCAGATACTGGCACAAGTCCTACCCACTGTGCAAACTGAGATGAATCACAATTTCCCTTAAGGGAGCAGGGTCTCTGACACAGAGAGAGGCAATGCTGCATTTTAACACCTGGCTAGAAGAGCAAGGCTTCATGTTCCCATTACACCTTCTCACCTAACTTCACTGCTGCGGGGAAGGTTCCTAACTATGCAAGATCAGAAACCAAGGCCATTCGTGGAAGGCCATAGGAGAGCCCAAACCCATCTCAGATTTCCTAGCTCCAGGTCATTCTATTGGCTTTCCCCACAACACCAGCCTTCCCAGACCAGCATGTGGACCACATGCAGCCACTTAGCCCTAGAACAAAAGCACTGGCAATTCCAAGCCAGGATAACACCAGTTAGGGGCATAACAGAGCTGCAGCACTGTCCCAGGAGTTTGATTCTGTCACTTAGCCATTCCTGAAAGTATGGACTGCTCATGTGGAGAGTCTGCCTCGTGCCTTTAGCATTATGGTGGAGGTCCCAGTGCCCTGGAACAGGTTTAATTAATGTAAGAAAACATGCCTAGAGGGTTTGAAAGTTACTAGTATTAATAGCTTACCTGGGCTGGGTGCAGCCTGGATTTTGTGTTTCCTATGCCTTCCACAGTAGTCACAGCCACGTGATGCAAGGCACAGACAGGGAAGAGACAAGCATTGGCAGTATGGTGGCTAAAATAGTAAATTAAGGTCATTTCATTTGACAGTGCTGCTCAGCAAAGGGAAAAGGGAACAGGAGCACTGAAGAGTACCCAGAAGCTACAGCAGTGGACACAATAGAAGTAATTAAATAGATGTGATACAAGTATCAGTTACAAGCCAAATCCTACAGCACCCAGTCATCCAAAGCTCTCATCAACTTCACTTGTAGTTTGAAGTGGGCATACACCATAGGATTTCACCTAAAAATAACAACTTTAAACATCCTTGGGGCACGTTAAGCTACAGAACCCACGTAAGTAATTTATAGGGGCAGACTACAAACACCAAGATGCTGTACAGCTGGACACTTTCAAAGTTACGTAAGAACATCGAGTTCTCAGCCTTTTACCTAGAAAGCTGTTTCTAGATGGCAAACATGGGGAAAAAGTCTAGATTGAAGGTAAAAGAGAATAATTTTGCCAAAACTCTTACAAGACCTAGCTATTTAATCTCATTTCTATCAAGACAGAATAATGACCCTAAAGATACCCTATTTGTGGCCATGCTATTAAGCAGAACCACTCAGTTAGATGATATAAGCATAAAGTATCTCTGAGAATTATTCCAAATACATCAAAAATTTCAGTGCTTTCTATTCCCCACAGTAAAAATAAACTGGGGCCTGTCTCTCTGTCTCATCCTCTCTCTCCATTCCCCTTTTTGTTTGATTCCATTGCTTCCCCTTTCAATTAATTAAAGTGAGAACAGGAGGAAAACTTGTCTCAGGAAATCATTCTGAAGGTTACGATACAAATAGAGAAAAAAGTTAATATCTGCTGGCGCACAAAAACCAGATTATTGTCACAATACAATAACAATAAAGATTTTATCACAGTAATCATTATTTGGATTCTCACAGGAAAAAGTTACATTAGAATCAGTGCAGATATTGCAGGGCACAAAGAAGTAGTTCCCTATCAGCATTGTGCAATGCTTTAAGAAAAATACTTTCTTATCTTAGCTTTCTGAGCTTATGCTCTGAAAGTGAAAACTATGTTCTGGCAGAAATCCTCATTATATAAATTTTTTTAAAAAATAGTACCATGTCTGGTATGTCAAGAACCTGGATCTGTCCCCATTTTATTTCTCAGTTGCAGAGTTCAGATTGCAAAGGATACAGGATTTTCTTCCGAAAGGGATCATACTTGGATATCATAACAGTACAAGCACCACATCCACCTTCTCCACAGCCTAGTTTGGTTCCACACAGGCCCACTGAGAGAGCAGGAATTAAGGAAAACTCGAAAAGTGTTGGCAGAAACCTGCTCAAGTTGTCAATCAAGGCTGAGCAACAAGGTCTTGCTGGAAACAAAGCACTCATTTCTTCTGCTTAATAATTTAACCCAAGCAAAGTTTCAAAAGCTGGCATGTGAGTATTGAGATCAACACCCAAACCCCTCATAAAGACACAGCCCACACTATAATAGACTTTTAGAAATAAACAAAAAAATATTCTGAACTCCAAAGTTCCCACTTTCCATTACTTAGAAAAGGAAATGACATCAGGGAGATAAAGCACTTGGTAATTGCTGAGCAGGAACTGTTCAGGCATGCAGCCACATCCCTGAGCCACACAGTGACATCACCCTCAGCACCTCTCACTGGTGGGGCTTGACTTCTTCCTACACCTGGTGACTCCTACCACCCAGAAGGCTCCCAGGCAGGGCAGTCACTCAGGGCTACAAGTTCCACAGTTTAGCACTGACTGGGAGCTGCATTTGAACTGCTCACGAACTACCTGCATCTCCAAAGTCGTGGTCTGGCCATGCTGTTCATGATGGCTTGCCAGTTGCTAGGGACAAAACCAGCCAAGCACACTCCCCAGGAGCCTGGGTCCCATAAAACCGTGGGAGGGAGACACTGAGAGCCAGAGCTTGGTGGAGATGCACAGAACCACTGCACAGACACCTGGGAGCTCACAGAGTGTACGGCCTGGCCTAAGCAGATTCCTCCAGAGACTCCTGAGCTCATGGCCACGCTTTACAATCAGGCATTAAATCAAATGTTCTGCAAAGAAAGTTCAGGAGAGAATTCCTTGAGTCACTTCTGCTTAGGTTCCTTCACTCGTCAGAAGGTAATTAGACACTATTATGTACTGCAAAGAGGATTGGCCAATGTTGAGAGACTTTTGGTGGAGTTAAAAATGGCTGATTTCATTGGCAATGGACGCATCGAGTTGAGATAATCAGTGCCTTTCCCTATATCACAGTGCCTTTGGAAAAGCAACAGGCACTGTGATAGAGGGAAATTCATCCTCCACTTCACTGCAAACATTCTGGAACTGGTGATTTCTAGAGAATCACAGAAATCACAGAATCATTTAGGTTGGAAAAGACCTTTAAGATCACCAAGTCCAACCATAAACATAATGCTGTCAAGTCCACCACTAAGCCGTGTCTTTAATGCAAATCTAATGCTGCCAAGTCCACAACTAAACCATGTCCTTAAAGCCACCTTTGCTTTTCATACATGAGAATCATGTGCCTGCTTGAGCAGAAATACAGGTTTCCTATGCCATCCAGTGTTTCTCTTGACAACAGTGCTAACCTGTCCCAATAAAACATGTTTCTCAAAGTATTTGTCTGACCCTAACCAGATATCTACAAAGTAAGTTCACCAGAATGCTCATGTAGAAGACGAGTAGGTTTTGAAGAGCTCAGATTCTCTCTTTACAAAACTATTTGCATTAGATATCAACAAGCTTAGACATAAAAGTTCTAGCTGTAAGACAGGCACACCTAGGCACAAGAGTCATGCCACTTACATTTCCTCTTGACCTTTATCCATCTATGGTATATTCAGATAAACAGGGCTGTTGATAGTTCTGCTGAAAACCTCAAAGAGGAGTGTGATTCATGTCCCTGCACTTCCTTCAGCTCCCAGATCAGTGGAACACAGCAGCGTGGTAGGGATACACCAACACAGCTGTGAGCAGTTTGGCACACGTACACACCCAGCTGGCCAGACAAAAACTCAGAAAACATGGAATGACACTACCTACGGAACCAGACCTGGTACAGCCAGCCTGGTCATCACAGTAATAGCTACCCAGCTCCTGAAGCTGTTCTGACTCATGTGTTGACCAGTTTCAAGCAGGGGTGAAACGTGACCACTTGCATCTGCTTATGTGAACATGCCCACAGTACATGGGGGGAAACCCCTGCCTCTGAGTCTGCCTCTCTGGGCCATCTGATAAACAGCACAGAATTATAAAGTTATGGGATATTAGGTAGCCAAGAGGCTGGGATGTTTCGGTCAGAAAATTCTTTACAATTTGTGCGGAACAAACTTAAATTTCCTTCAGTTTTATTGCCATCTCATTATTGCTTCGTTTCCATCATATTATAGTTCTGAGAAACTGCGAGTTTTTCCTTTAAAGTATTAATAAATCATTTAAAGTATATTATTCAAAATTTGTTATTGTTTAAGCCTGGAATAGCAGCTGTAATCCTTGCCAGTAAGAAATACCAGACAATGCAAAGCACTCCCTCTTACACTCTGTGCAAAAGCTCTGCCCAGGACTCAAGTGACAGAACAGTAAACAATTATGAAACGCTGTAGGCATTTAAAGCCTTTTGCAGTTTCTTCTGACACTGGATACATTTTCTTCGTAGATAAGTTAGCAGGGTTGTTTCTGGGTCCACATCTTTTTCCACCACCTGCAAGAAGGAAAAGAGATTGATAAACTCAAAATGTTTTACAACACAGATAAGTTAGTTGCAAGGGGGAAGTTTGGTCTTTCTGCAACTTCTTTGCCAAGGCAGGGAGCAAAATCACTGATTATTTCAGCAACGTTGGTCGTGTATCCAGACACAATGTTTCCTTGAATTCATTGTGTCAGAGGAAAGTATAAGCATTACAAACATCAGAGTTTTGCAGTCATGGCACACTGAGGCAAATCTAAATCAACCCTTCACCAAAAATAGCAAACAGAATTAGTAGTGAGCAGAGAAAAAAAATGTGTTTTGTACTCAAATCTTGGGTTCCTGACATGTCCCAACTGGAGTCTCATCTTTACTGACCCTGAATAACTGAACTCTGTCCTTTCTTTTACTATTAAAAGAGACAGAGAAAATGAGCAGATAAACAGAATGACAGAAAGAGCATCAGTAATAGACTTTGCAGAGAAAAAACCCAACAGTGGAAACTGTGACAATGCGGGTGCTGCAGAACGGACAGCAAGAACCAATCCTCTTTGAAGTCACTCCTTCCCTGGCAACATTAAATCAATCTGTATTATATTAGTAGCCATCCTAAATGCAGGAATATGAAATTCCAAGCAAGGAGAAATTTTTGCTGCACATTTTGAGGCAGCTCCATCCTACTAGTAAACAACACAGCAGTTATCCATTAGACATAAAATAACCATTAGATGTTTTACCTCAACCTCTGCTCAGTGGTCAGAAACCAAAGTTCTGCCCTTGCCTCCAAATGGCAACAGGGCTTGTTTTCCCTTTATTATTAATAAAGTGTCAAGAAACTTTTCCAAATTCACTGTGTGCCAGAATGTAATAATTTTCTTGGCTCTTATTTTATGCAAGTCCTAAGTACAATAGTTACAGTTTATTTAAATTAATCACTCCCAGTTTGAAGGGCAAATTGAAACAGGGGTCATTTGTGTAAGTTTTGGTTTGTTTTTTTTACTGATAAGAAACCTTCACAACCTCTATACTGCTTCAGTTTTATGCCTTTGACACGTGACAGGGTTATTCTAAAAAGACAAAGTTCATACTTCCTGTTTGAGTTCACCTTATTAGAACTAACTGATAAAATTGCTGCTACAAAACACAACTGGTCACTTTTCGCACATCTCATTCCTGCATTCTGGGTATGAGCTACAGGAAAAAAGAGCCCATTCTAGTTTGGGAATGTCATACTGTAGATCATGCAGCAGTCATTGCTGCTATTCAGAGCAGAGTGCCCCTGTTGCCTCACCTCCTGGACGCATAGAAACAAAGAAAAGCATGCAAGTGGCTCTTCCGTGTCTGTCTGGTTCAGAGTAAGGCCATACATCCCTCTGCAGCAGTTTGGCAAACAGACAGACATGAGTAGGGAATTCCAAACATCCCTATGATGGCCTCCATCCTGCAAGTGGACAAATGGCCTTTCAGAGCCATTCCACAGGCAAAAAGCCTTCCCCAGCAACTCCCAATGTCATGCTTTCTTCCTTGTGTCTGTGCCAACGGCCATTGCAAACCCTTCCAAAGGAGCTTCCAAGATAGCCAGGCAAAGAGAAAAAACTTCAGAACAGTTAAAGACTATTCTGTGCTTATATCAAAGAAAATGTCTCGAGAGGTTTTCTTGAAAGAGTCCAAGAAGCACTTTTTTATGTCCTCAAACCAAGCAATCAAAAGTTTGGCCCACTTCTTCTCAGGAAGTAGGAAATAAAAGGCCTAGTCTTTCATTCTTCATTTAAACACTCGTCTCCATGCACTTTTAGTGAAGTAAAAATGCATCCCAAAAGTCCCAAAGTCAGAGCTTTGCTCAACTTAATCACAAAGTGTCTCCCACCACATCCCAAATAATCCACACCCTTACTCTGTTCAAGCCAGCAGCCCTGGATTGCTACTTCAGTCGCTTCGAACTACTCCACTGGAGCTGTATATCTGCTATTCTGGCAGAGACCGGGGATCAGAGGGAGGTAATGGGTAAGAGTTTGGAGAACATTCTGGGTTAACACAAATCTCACACATCAGAGATCAAGGAGTCATTTCTCTTCACTTCGGATTCCTGGTGGGAGGATGCTTGTTGATGAGTCTCTCTTGCTGGGCACAAAGTAAGATTTTTTTTGCTGTTCTTGCCTTTTGCTCATTGTCACTGATGCTGGTTTGTCCTCCAACATATCATTCCTCCAGTGGTTTGTTGCAATCACCTGCTGTGATTTGTTCTTAAAATATTTTAAAACCCTGTGGGTGGGGATAACATGTCTTGTCTGATGCCCAGTACAATATGATTCACAGCTCAATGTCACAGTTCTTGCTCACCTCCCCCAGTGTCCTTGTACAGAAAGAAATTGAAATCCATCCATTGCCTTCTGTCGTTGTAGGATCAGACAACTTAGATAGCGCAGTTAAAGAAATGTTTCCTTTTTGGTAAGTTACTGGTTTTTAGTATTTGGTATTTTGTTTTATTTTGGGTTTTTTAAATCAAATGTCACATTGCAGGTGTATCGGATTGATAGCCACATTTTGACAGACTCAAAACTGGATTTTAGTGCACTTGGTAGCTTAATTATTAATCAAATGCAGAAAGAAACATTGTTGAAAATGTTAGGATGGCACAGACAGTCAAATGACTCAGCAAATTTGCTCTGTATTGCTGTGTTTGTACTACACGTCTATTTGCCTAGTGATGCCTGGAATCTTAAATACTCAGATCCACCTCAGCAGGGAGCCCAGCCTGGCCTTGCAGTTCTTTGTGCTACTAAGCACCACACAGAACAGGTTCTGAAGCAGTACTTTACACCTTCAGAGCCCGTGGACTAGTCCAGAGAGATGTCAAGCTCACTTCCCCATAATTTTATGTACAAAGCTTCAATCTCAGTAAATATTTTGTTTTCTGGCTTCTCTACCTGCCTTTCACTAATTCAGATAACTTTGCCTTTACAACATAAAGCATCATATTTAAGTTATTATTCCCAGAAGGTTAGAGATTTTTCAGTTTAAAAGAACAGTAGCTGAACAAGGTAAATGGAGGAACAGAAAGAAAAACAGAAACTTTCCTCATTTACCAAACAACATGCTAAGCTTTCCATCAGTTGGGGCCTATAAATGAGAAGCAGATGCTTTCCTGAAGGACAAGCTCCCATTCAATCCCCAACTAGTCCCCAGTCACTCAATAAGCTGCAAGAAGAGAAAGTGAAAGGTTTTAACCAGATTGCTCCACAGCAAGTCAGACCAGTCACATGTAAAGGTCCCCTAGGACCTTCAAATCTGTAAATGTGTTATTCCTGAAGTCAATGAGAGATTTCAAATTCATTTACTAGGAAAAAGGATTAGAACACAGATGAACAAACTGAATATAACCACACAATATAAATCTGCTATTGGTCATGAGAACATTTTGTTCTGCTTTAAACCAGCACACTGAAAGCTTGTAAGTCACAGTTTATGTAGAACCCAGAGGGTCCTAAAGCTCAAAAAATCCTCTTTTAGCTGGTCCCACCTGCAATCAAACATCCACAGACTTTGGAAGAGGTAAGAGGTCTGATGTGGCTTCCAGCATAGATCCTCCCTTAGCATGCAGAATAGAAATAGAAATATTGACTCTGCATGTTTAAACTAAAATTACATGCTACATATGCATGAGACAGACTTGTCAGCCGAGGGAAAAAAGATTGCCACTACTGAGCATGCTGATTTGCATTCTAGTCTAGGCAGACTATTAAGATAACCTTTTGTTAGTAGTGTGCCAAGCTTTATGCCCAGTGAAGTAAACAGGTGCTTAAAATAAACAGTCCTGAATGTAAAGTATGCTCGGCTGTTCCAAGGAGACTTTTTCTTGACAACTGAACTGAACTTTTTCTAGTGCAAACTGGGCTAGTGCAAGAGAGAAGAATTTGCTGCAGTCCATGTCCCTATCTTACAAGCCACCTCTTATCACATGGTTTTGTACTGTGACAGAATATCAGCAGCTCATTAGCAATGTCAAGCTGCCATGAATTCACACAGCAGTAACCTTTCCCACTGGCCATGCTACCACATTCTTTGCAGTGAATCAACTGGAATATTTAGTCAGGGCCCCAGATGGATAGATCCATATCCTAACTTAGAACGTACTGAGTTGGAAGGGACCCACTAAAATCATCAAAGCTCAACTCCTGGGCCTGCACAGAACACCCCAAGAATCCCACCAGGTGCCTGAGAGTGTTGTCCAAGTACTTCCTGAACTCTGTCAGGCTTAGTGCTGAGACAATTGCCCTGGAGAGCCTGTTCCAGTGCCAAGCCACCCTCTGGCTGAAGAACCTTTTCCTAATATCCAACCTTAACCTCCCCTGACACACCTTCATGCTGTTTTTTCAGGTCCTGTCACTGGTCACCAGAGAGAAGATATTAATGCCTGCCTCTCCACTTCCCCTCTTGCTACCTGCTGTTCCAGAATTGCCCAGCCACTTCCCACCACTCCTTCTATCACATAACCTTTCATGTGCAGCAAGGTCCCAACAAACTCCACGTTCACTGCCATAGATCACATTGCCCCCTGAGTCCAATTCTCTCCTAAACCGGCATTTGGTGGGGCTGTAACTCGAGCCACTTTAGCAACACACCCAAAAAAGGGAATAAAAAAACAAAGCCACTGGAGGCTCTGGGCAGAGCAAGTGAAACCTGCTCCTTTACTAGCACTGCCTGCTCCATGAGGCAGTAGGAAAGGATGCTGAGAGAGCTTTCACATTTAAATGAGTTGGTACCGTTGGTAATAATAATCATCCCTCGGTGGTTTTTTTTAGCCAACCCGCCAAGATCACACTGTGATAAACCCCCTTTACACATGCACACAGTCAGCTCTGAGAGATGGCTTTTGTAAACAGGAACAGCAGTTCCATAAAAATTGCTGAAATGCACCAAGGCCAGTGTCACTCACAGCAGGTTCACTATCTGCAGGACACAGCAAGGACAGACAGAAGATCCAAAATGAACAGGTTCATTTTCTGCTGATGGCCTTCGGGGCCTTGGCTGCTCTTTCTCCCCTTCTCTGCCTCAACCCCTGTGCATAAAAGAGAGTCCCACAGGGCCAGCTCTGGGCTTTGACTAATAGATGTTTTCATGTGTTAGACAAAAGTTTTCTCCAGGAAGAAGGACTTTTCTACCAGTTTACTCAGAGCAGTGCTCTTGTAATACCTGAGCACCAGGCAGTGCTGAAGCACCACTTGTAACTGCATGTAGGAATTTGTTTACAAACTCTTCATACCTGCCGTGAGTGGCATATTGGTTTTGAACCTTATCTGACCTGGCACCAGCACTACAATTCTCTTTCACTAAGGCATACCAGAAAAAAAACCCCAAACAAGACAGGACTCTCGTCCTGTATCAGGGTCTGGATCACCCAACACATTTGTGGCAACCTCCTGCTGAAAGATCCAAAGAGCTCCAAGTTCATCCTCTACAAATTGAGGTTCACAAAGGAGGGATCTCACTAAAACTTCACAGAGCAAGAAGACAAGTTAATGGTGTGCCACCTGCGCCCGCCACAGCGGAAAATTCATCAGATGAAATTCACAGACCATCCTGTACCATAATTTCAAATACCAGACTCAATTATCTAGTTACAATTAACCTGGAGCTTCAAGTTTTCATCTCCCTCTAGAAACAATGAACAGCTGATATGTCAATTAACACATGTGAACCACTACTAATCTGTGTGAGCAAAGCTTCATTTCTCATCCTTCTCTATAAAACCTCAGAACCAAGCCTGGGCTCTACATCAGTAGTACATTCAACAGCTCTATGACTAACTTCACCTGCATACTAGATAAACATCATTCTTCAGTAAACTGTTGATACTTCAATAAAACAAAACATTGATAGCAAATCCACTAGTACCTTGGAAAGTTCTGATTCCAATCCAGTTCAGTATCCAAATTCATAACTAACACCCCTAATTATAGCCACACTCTCATCCACATTTACATGGGACTAAACTAGCATGAAAGACTAACAAAAGCAATCCTGTGCCAGTCTGTAAGGCAGGGCACAGAGCTTTTCAACCAGCTGAGAGTATTGTGTGATCCCTCAAGGGATTAAAAAATCAATTGTCTAGCACAAACGTAGTGCACCACAGGATTTACCCCTAAGGAGTGCACAGGGAAGGTTTGTAAACTCTTGGCTCCACACAAGTGGATATGCAGCTCTCTCCCCTCCCCAGGTTTCCCAGCAGGAAGCTGCTTTGGGCAAAGTTTCCTTGCCCAAGTATCTAGGCAAGGAGAAGGTGGTGGGGCAATATTAGCGCTGAGTTCAGAAACAGAATTAGCTCAGTAGCAATTGGTCAAAGAAAGAGTCAGCTTTGACTTGTTACAAGCTTTTGAAGAGGGAAGGCTGCATTGATAGCCAGACAAAGTCCAAAGTGAGGAAAGAAGGCTCTGGGACAAACTGTTCAAATGTGCCCATCATGTGCAAGGAGCACCCCAGCCTCCTGTGAGACAGTCACTTCTTAAGTTATTGTCAGGAATCAGTATCAGTTAATGGGCTTTGATTCTGAAGAGTTTTCTAGCTTCTTAAATGGAAATGGAATAAACATTTTTCTAAATTCCTTTCAAAAACCAGATGTTGAAATTACTTACTGAACACATGAATTACATGTGGATGCTTACATTTGAGTTAAATTTTCCAGATCTGTTGTAATCACTGAAATTATTTCTAGCAGAAATGCCTGTATTAAGCAGTGCACACTTATTTAAAAGTAGTTACCTCAGAACTGTAGTAAATTATTGCCAACAAATCTAAAATCTAAAAGGAACATTATATAATTGTGTTACTCTTTGAATAATTCACAAGGTAAAGTCAAAGAAGAAAAAAAGGCACTTAGCAAAGCAATATGTAGTCTTCATTATTTAATATTTAAAAGCCATGGAATTTGCGTTCGTATCAGAAAACTTCAGAGGAGGAAAATGATAATTAGAAAAGTAAGTAATCAAGCCACAATCCAGGAGCAAGCTGCACAGAAAGCTGGGATCTTCCTTACCTTTTTACCATTCACAAAGAAAACAAGTTCATCCCCTGCCTCGTTTGGAGCCATCCCTGCACACCTTCCAAACTTCACTCAAACAGGGCCACAGACCACCCTCGTGAGAGCAGCTCCACTCCCCACGGCGAAGTGAGCACCAGCCACACCACAAGTAATACGAGTCTGCCTCGACAGTGTTTGACTTTATTTCTAAATCAGTGCCCTGGGAAGCCCCATATTATATAAGAGGCAATGAAGAGGCGTGCCAGCTGCCTTTGGTTGGTGCTTCTGCAGCCCTAATGACAGAAAGGGAGCTGGAACGAGCAGAGTGACCCGCCCCCTTTTATATAGCAGTGGATCACAATTCAGCTGCATTCCCTTTAGATTACCCTGCCAGGCTTGTGGCACTCGCCGTGTGCCACTGACACGGCTGCTAGCAAGGAATTCACAGGATTTTGCAATGCAATGCAAACTTCAGGGGAGGGAGGGGAGGGGCGGTTGTCCCAGCTATCCCTCACCAAATATTGACAAGAAAAAGCTGTTTCTCTTGTTCTGTGCACAGCCATCCACCTGGCATTCACCACACAGAGGTCTCTAATGAGGGCACCTGCTTATTTAAAAAACTCCTTGATAGGTGCACATCTGCTGGTAGACTGACTGCAAGACTGTTGCACTATTTTTCCTCACAGTTTTAAAGCTACAGTACCCTGTACCTGGGAGAACATAATTTAAACAGGTGTGTGTTTGTCCACATAAAAGCAGTTCTAGAGAACTGGCACCCTGCTCCAGCACCTCTTTTGAGGTGCTGGGCAAAGACCATCATGTTTGCACTCGGCTCTTAAAGCATTTAGTCTTACCTTTTTTGGCTTAATCCTCACATCTTGGTTACCAGGTGCATGTTGCCAGTAAAACACAGAGGAAAACCAAGGATTTTTTGTCTTCCATTTCCCTGGTGGTGGTTTCCTCTGGCTGCTCCATTACAGAACCACACATTTTGCATGAAGTCTTCCTGCTTTTTTTCCCAAAGGTGTTGCAGAATCATCCACAGGCCCCTGCATATGACATGCATTGGTTTCATGAACAAGATACCTAAACCCCCTAGTTCCAGTTTAAAATTCCACCACAAAACAACACAGTTCCAAAGTCTCATGGAAGTTTCCTAGCACTGTACCTTATCCTGTCTGTTCCATTCTGATTCTTGTGATTTTGCTTTCCTTCTTCAGTTTCAATTAGTTTTGATTAGGTTTTTTATTATATCTTTACAATCACTGGAAAAGCACTATATCAAAGTCTTCTTCTCAGGAACCTCTCTGAATAATTAATGAAACAACAAAACCTAATTAAATTACAATTTTCAGAAACAGTCTTTCCTTAAGTACTGTGGAAACATTTCACAGTGAATACAATACATGCATTATTTTTACCATCTTTTATCTTCTGTCTCATTTATTCTGTTTCCCAGTCTATACCCAAGAAAAACTATTTTATAGCAAGTGTCAAAAACTGTTGCAGCCCTTCTTTACAGGCATTTCAGCTTGCTAAAAGTAGAGTTCACAGCAAACTTGTGCTTAACACCAGCTGCCTTAATCTACGTTTGCAGTGAAGCTGTGCATAGCTGAACCAGTGCTGACACCTATTGTCTGGCACCTCCCACTTCGCAATATCAGAGTACTAGAAAAACACTTTTCTCCAAGGATTCTTCAGCTCTGTTGCTTTATATTTATGTGCAAAATTTACATAAGCCCTATCCTCACGTAGCAAGCTTCGATCTCAAAATTAGTGTACACAAGCTTAGTACTCATTAATAGTTTTGTAATATTTTAAATAACAATTATTACTCATAACCACAAGTAACGTGTAATTACAACAATCTTAAAGCAACCAGCCATTACAGCATTAACACCAAAATCAAACTTGTTTAGTTTCCTAATCTGTGTTTTCCATAATGCATGATGCAGTTCTTAGGTTTAAAGAACACTTGCAATCACATCATCTCTTTTTTAAGGAAGCCCATACTCAAATTTTTGCCTAGTCTTGGTGATAATATTATAGGTAAACTATCCCTTTCTGCTAAATCAGTAAAAAGCACCTTACGATACTCCATCACAGGAATTTGATCCATCAACCTACTATATACATATGACAAAAACAAAGACAAATACAACCATGATAATGATCTCTATATGTAGATTACATGGTAATTTAAAACTTCAGACCTCATCTCAACAGAGTGACTGATCACACAACACCAAATTCATTCATTCTCTCATCACTCTGATGGGATAATCTACTACTGTGCCCATTTCAAAGGCAGAGAACCAAGACACACACAACAGGAATTTTTCTAGTGCTCTAAATAACTCTGGAACATGTGAGCTTGTGCTAGTGAAATCTCTTGTCCATTTTTGAAATCCCACCTGTTTTGAAACAGAACAGAGGATTACCAGAAATTACAGAAAAGAAAGTGAAAGCTAAAAAAAGCCAACTCACACAACCCTCAATCCTCAACACAGAACTCCCTTAAGTGAGCTAAAATGGAAAAATTTCCTCAATCAAACAAAAATACGTCATGAGACAAAGTATTCTGAGTTACCAGTCAGATAAAGTCTAGCAGGTTTCCCATTTTAGAAGTCATCCCTATGCCCATTCATAACTCTGAGATGGGAAGGTTTTAGAAGTTCAAAATTCTTTGCAGTCCCATTCACTCATTACAGAGCTTGGAAAGCACTTGATATTAGCCAAGAATATATTTTTTTTAAAGCAGCTGACTCTCCTCATTCTGACTGGTTAATCCTGCAGACCTGGCTGTTGCAATCATAATAATAATAATCTGTTCTGCAGATGATCACATGTGTAGCTCAATAAATACAGTGAAATTTATGGAAACACCATTCCTGCCAGGAGTTTACTGCCAGAAATGCATGAAAGTACAAGGAAACAATGCCAGGAGTAATAAAGGAGAAGATTTAAAACAAACAGAAGTTAAAAGATTTGTTCCTCTGTTCTCATGTTCCTTTTCCAGGAAATAGGAAAAAAAGAAAGTACAGGTGGCTCTGCAGAGAATTTTATGAAGGGATTTATGAGGAGCAATTTGTAAAGCAAATATGAAAGAAAACAGAGTCCCAAGTCAGTGCTTTAATGCAGCACCCCCTGTATCAAGCTTCAGTGTCTGCACATACTCTGTGTGCCCACTGCCCCTCTGGTAGGAGCCACTGTTGCTAAACCATTGTGGACAACATCCTTCCCCTGAAGTGGGAACAACCTGTTTGCTTGAGTTCTGGTGATCCCTCTTCTGTTGGCACGTGTATCTTTGTGGGAGCACACACTGGACACTCTTCAGGGATCTCAAGAGGTCTCCACCTGCTGTTACCAGGGTCAGCTATGAGGGCTTACAAGGTTAATTAGAGCTGTACACACCATCTCTTACTTCTTAAAATTTTTAGAGCCTCAAATATTGATGGTTGTGGTTTTTGTTCTAAGTGTTCTCTGTATGAGTTTAAAAAAAAAATCACAGAGTAATGATTACAGATTGAGTGTAAAGACAGAGTGTATTGCCTGAGGATGTCTGTTCTTCTCTTTGGCATCACCTATCAGTGGCTGGTGAAGACAGATTCCTGAAAGAAGTGGATCCTTTATCTTACTGGATAGGGACATTCATACTTTAGTGTCAAAGTCTCCAAAGAGACCTCAAAGACACAAAACCTTTTGGGGATCCTAATCCCCAAAACTGTAGGTAAACTTACAGACAGTAAACTTAATACTCTGTGATAATAAAAAACTCAAAAAAACCCCAACTGAACACCAAAACCCAAAAAAATCTCCACATAAAATTGCCATATGATTATGAAAGTAAGGCACTGCACATTTTTTCAAAGGCATTTCTCGGAAATTACAAAAAAGAAATTATGTTCAAGCACTTTCTTATGAGGTGCCTAAATTCCTTTCTGGTTACAGATAGAGATTTGAGAAAGATCATCATCACAAAGCAAACAAATTTGATTTCTTCACTGAGGTTTTTGAGTGGACAGTAGCTCATTATTCATGAATCACTAATCATTCAGTGTTCAGCTTCTAATTGTACAAATATTGTCTAATTGTACAGATTTATTGCATGAATTATGATCTCTTCACCTGCTCTTGAAGATGGGTGGAGTTTAATTATAGCTCTTTTCTTTGTCCTACCACCTGGCTTCTTATGAGAGCAAGAACTGAACAAAGTTAGCTAATTCAGCCTTCTGTTGAGGAGCCCTTGTTGTCACTATTCTTCACAATTAACAAAGCAAGACTTATTTCAATTCATTCAGTGTTTCTTCCATTGCCTTCTTCCAGTGGGCCAAATAAAGGATGTTTCAGATATCTGACCTGAAAAACAACTTCTTTTCAAGTGGGCTTGTTAATGTGTGTTCCCTCAGCAGCACCAAACTTGACACCTATCAGTTGTCCTGTACCTGCTTCCAGGTACCATGTGAGAGAAAATTCATACACCAGTCCTGATAACCTAACTCCATAAAATCTTACCTTCTTGATCTTTCTTTCTCTTCATCTGTTGACATTTTAGGGGCATCTTTCGTATTTAAACATTTTATCTCTGTCCCAGAAGGAGGCAGAGTTCACTTGCAGAGACTGGCTGTTGCCCCTGTCACAGGTGGAAGCACTGTCTCCAGCGGGTGTTCCAAGGAGGAAAGGGGAGGGAAGCAGCTGCAAGAACCACACAAGGCTCTTTGTTCTTCTGAACAGCCGCTAAAGCACTGCCTTTCTGGCATCTAACAATACCATGATATTCCAAGATTCCTGCACAGGCAAGTAGGAGCTTCTGGGCCAGATTAACTAAGTGAAAACTAGTTCCCATACCATACCCATGCATGGCTAATTTTTCACTGCTTTCCCTCACAGGAGAGAGTCTCTACACAGAGGTATGCCTTGCTTGTTTTGTGAAGGGTAATTCACACCCTGTGAAGGTATGAATTAATGTTGTTTGGGAGATGGCAATACCTAGTTTTCTCTTGTCTGTACACTGGATGCAGTCTAGCATATTGCTCCATGTCAAAACTCTGACACCAGCTATATGAAGTAAATTTTTATCTTGTATACTGTCCTAAACCTGCCTGGGCATCTGCACAAATTCTCTGGCTGCCCTGTGTATCTCGCTGGTAATTCTTCTCTCATTTCAGAATGCAGTATTTTGATGGGCAGTTCATTCAAAAGACCAGAAAACCTCCACAGCTGCTTCTGCTAACAAAGAACCAAAAGGGTTTCCTGAATCAACCGAGCGTTTGACCATTCTGTCTAGGAGGGATTTGTCTGCCAAAAGCTTGTGAACATCCTCCAACCATGTAAGTCTGCCTAAGAAAAAGACTGCCTCTCTCCACAGACCCTGCCTGAATAGAGACCTGCACATCTTAGTACCTTGTACTGTGATTTCCTTCTAGCTCCCAGCTAGCTTCTGCCATTAAGACGGCTTATGTAGACTGGACAAGCGTGGCAAGTCAGTCCCACAGAGACTTTCAGAAGAGTTTTGTTATTACCATAGTGCAGGAGAGCAGATGCCATCATCACCACTGAAACAGGCCAGTTGTATCAAACTGCAGCCATCATGGTCAGCTTGTATCCCCCAAGCTCTCTTGATTTCTCTTCAAAACAAATTCATTCTAAATAATTTTCCACCAAGCAATAGTAACAGACAATAAACATCAGGCAGGAAAGAAAAAGACAGTTCTGGCTCGAGAGCAGTTGCTATAAACCCAGCATGCATCATTTAAGGTGAAAGTTAGAAAAGCCATAAACATTATAGCTGTAACATTGAGGAGTGCCCTTCCCAGAGAAGCAGTGCATGAAAGAAAGATGAACTGCTTACAAAATGAAAATTGAACAGCCTACAAACTGGATAATATCTTAAGCACATATTGCAGAAGTTGAAACTTAAATTACTTCAAGTCCTGTGTTTCCCCTCCAATCCTACCTAATGTCCACAAGACAAATTTTCTTAAGTCATATTCCTGATATCCTACAGTCTCGACTTGAAGTAAAAGAGCCTTAACAGTGTCAAAATTAGGTTTATTAAGAATGGACAGGGAAGCAAGGTGACTGTATGTAGAAAGCCTGTAATGGTATACATCTAAAATGTGTCTTTGAATCCCTGACTACTCAGAAGATACATTTTTAATTGCCTGGATAATTTTCAAACAGAA
Source organism: Machaerirhynchus nigripectus (assembly GCA_013397975.1). Classification (NCBI taxonomy): domain Eukaryota; kingdom Metazoa; phylum Chordata; class Aves; order Passeriformes; family Dicruridae; genus Machaerirhynchus; species Machaerirhynchus nigripectus. The sequence goes on along the minus strand of VZRQ01007680.1, from coordinate 659,342 downwards.
GTACCTCATAGTCAGACTCATTTTCAGTGATAGACTTTATGCCAAGAATGAACATTTAAGGGCACTGAACAGAAGTCCTATACCATCATTCCTGAAGCTTTCTAATTAATGAAGAACAAGTTACTTTCACTTTTCAAGAATTCAATTGGAAACCAGTTAAAAGAGAGATTAATTTATTACTTCCATTGTGCTTCTTCAAATATTTGCATGATGAACATGCCAATCTCAAGTATTTCTGATCCTTTACATGATTACCCTTTGTACCACCTGATGACAAATACCACAAAGTTTTTGTTTATATTCTGAACTGGAGTGGCTTCCTTTTCTAATAAAAAAGGCTTCCCCCACTGTTGTTTTATATCCAATGTTATTATATGTCTGAGAACAAAAGGTAGAGCTGATAGTTTTCACGGGTTGGCAGGAGGTTACTTTGCAGCATTCAAGCAGGCACTGTGAGGTTCTGATCTTTGCTGACAAATTAGTTACAGGCTGGGGCAATAAAATACCCAGCATGACTAATGAAGACTAACTAGAGTACAGATATACCTGTACTTTCTGGAGAATGCTGATGATGTATCTCGATGTAAACATGATTAACAACCTTGTTAAATTAAGATGACAAGATGGGCTTTAACCAAACAGCTTAGAAAAATACTTGAGAAAAGTGGTGAAAGAGTAAGATAAAGATGTGTTTATATATAAAATCTCAAATTTTCTTTTCTCAGGAAAAGGTAAGTTGTGTCCTAACAGTTAACAAGGTTGGAACTGCAGAAATTGATAACAGGCTGCTAGTTGTTTCCTGCTCTGTTATCTCTATTGATAGCAATATAGGAATATCCAATCACAAGTGTCTGGCTTCTGCTGAGTAAACCTGTGATTTCTTTGCAATGGTTTTTCAGTGATCCTTCCAGGAGATAAATCAGCTCTAGAAGAGCAACTTAAGTGGTTAAAGGAGCCAACTCTCTTTGTTAAGGACAACGCAAAAAAAAAAAAGGTTTTATTCCCTTGAACGAACTATAAGCTACTCCATATAAACAAAAACACAGTGGAGTGGAATTCAGAACTTCAAATCCATCTCCCCTTGAAAACCATAATGGTTCCAATCCTAATTGGATTACATACATAAAAGCATTTCTGTCCCAGAGAAGCTGCAGCAGTGGTCATAAAATATAATTTGGTTTATCACCACAATAGAATACTTGAGATACCAGGGAGATAATTTAATTTCTGTGTCATAAAGCTTGTGATCTACAACAAAAGCTTCAGAAGAAGAAAAAAAAAATAGGCTAAGATAGCCCAGAGGAAAGACCTAGTTCATTTCTTACTATTTTTATGCTGGTAATTACAGCAGCAGATAATAGCTTTTAGAAGGGACTAGTGTGGAGCCTGTAACACTGAACCCCCTGCATATTCTATGCCTTACAGGACATAAGCATAAAGATGCAAACAGTAGCCAGCACTGAGAGCTGAACCACCACAAGAAAAACTGACAGGATTCCAGCATCATCGACACCAAGCTATTGATACCAAATACCCAGATCCTGAGGAACTTCAGTGGTCACCTGAAATGTGATGCTAGACAGGTTTTCACTAGACACTGTTCCAGAAGCTGTATTTTATTCTTCAAAGGCAGGTGCCATTTCTTATACTTGCCTCTTCCTTTACAAAATGAAGACCTTAACCAAGCTGGCCTTCAAACCCCCACTTTGATCCCCCTCCTGGAGTAATGTACTGAGTAATCTTGGCTTTTCTATGAATAGAACCAATACTTAGACAAAAAAAAAAAAAAGAGACATTGTTATCTTATATCTACCTTTTACATTCTTTAAAGTGTACAAAGCCATCCTTATAAAAGGAACATCCTTAGAAAACCAGCCTTTTATACACATTACACTTCTCAATTCTATGTGGATAAAAAAGCCTGTTTCATCTTAGAAAAGAAATTACTGCAGTACAAAAGCTGGACAACCTGACCAAACAGCAGGAGAAACAGTGATGACAAGGATGAAATGCTCAAGAGTACTCAGTGCTGAGCTCCTTTCTCACTGCACTCAGTGGGAGACAAGTTAAATAAACATCAAATGCTTTCTGAATAATTCCACCTAGTGAGAAACCACCCACTGTTTTCACCGAGACTAGAATCTGAACCCAGAATCTGTACCCTGTTGACTGAAACATAACATGTACATATCTTCACTTTGTTTACAGTTCCCAGGATTGATGACCCAGAAAAAATGATGCAAAGCCAAAATAAGATCAATTAAGCAAAAGTAAACATATTAGACTGTTTTTCCACATTGACCTGAGCAGCACGGAAACAACATAAGCTTGAAGAACAACAAAAGTACTACCAATTTTCCTGGAAGAGTGTTTTGTTTTGTTTTCTGGAAGAAGAAGCAACTGTAAAGTAGCTTCTTCCACAATGCATAATCCAGTGCATTTCCAAGGGCAGGAGGGTTAAGAGTTCAAAGCAAATTGTCTTATCACAACTCCAGTATGTCTGTTATATCTTATTTGGTTAAAGAGCTCTGGTGAGTACAGACTCTCAAGTAATGCATCAGTCTCCTAAGATGTAAATGGAATGGTTCAATTCATAGCTATTCACATATCTTTCTTGTATCTCAGGAAAATCCATCTATCAGAAGATTTTTTTTTTTACAATAAAAGAACTAATCAAAAAATATGCATAGGTAAAATTAAGTACCCACCAATTTGGGGGCACTATTGATGACCTCTTTGATGTTTTCCTGTGCTTTGAGTGTCTCAGGTCTGCTAACCTGATCAGTTTCATGTCAGGATTCCTTGTAAGAAAAAAATATTATCGTCCTTGATCCCTTACCTACACTGACGTCAGGGGAACTTTGGATGCAGAAAGGTGGCACGATGTTCAGGATAAATGAAAGGGAAAAACAATTTTAGAACTTTCACGGTCAGGGTCTGCTTATTTGTGAAAAGCCTGACTCAGCAGCCACCTAGCAAGAAGCAGGCCCCTATTGGGTGAGCAGAGGGAGAGGATCCCAGGGCTGGTCAGCTGGAGAGGTCAGCGGCAGAACTGTAGGGGAGGTCAAGGGCCTGGCAGAGAGTGCCTGGGCCCTGCTCCCAGTGAGGGCAGGCAGGGATGGCCAACGGGGCACCAGCAGGGTATTTCTCTTGCCTGCCCTGCTCTGGTCACTCCACAGCCTTCAGCAGGACACCAGCACTGGGATATGCATTACCATCACTCCTCCAGGCTAAGGCTTGGTGCAGACCAGCTTAAATGCAGTGAACCTTCCCACAAGCAGGCATTGAAAGAAGAGAGGACCCGCGAAAAGCCCAGACACCCCACGGCTTGTATAAAGGATAATGATGAGCAAGGACCAACGCTCTGTGGAGCCTCAGTGACCTCTGTCCCTACCTCAGTCTAGTGGCTGCTCTTCCCAACTTGACATGGGCTCAACTGTCCAGCCTGGGAGCACTTGCTCTTCTAGAAGGGCCATGAGAGAGACATATGGGTAGCATAACCACCAAAAGCTGAAACAACCAGTGGCTAGAGAGAGAAGTGGCTAGGAAAGACCAGAGACACTTTTAAAGAAAATTTTTTAAAAATTAGAGGAAAAAAGTGAGCAAAGAAAGGTTATTTGATGGGACAAATACAATAAATTATTTTCTCTGGGGAAACAAAAAAGATTGCTAAATTATTTCAGCTATCAATTAAAAAGTCTTCTGACCCTACCCAGACTAAAAAGGCAGAGTAGGATGGTTTCCTGTGCAATACAACTTCTCCTGCATTGCACAGGACACTTCAACAGCTGCCCTGACAAGCTATTAATAATTAGCTTAATCCCCATTGTGCAAGCAACAGGGCAAAAGATTACAAAATCCATTTATGCAACTGAGACATGTTACATTGGGACACCCAGAATACACCTCAGAAAGCTGATGGGCCTCTTCTACTTTTTATACATGAAATGGAAAACATGGGGAAAACAGACCTAGCATAAGGTAATCAATTTACAAGGCGGAACTCCTACACTGGAAGAAAAGAAAAAGAAATTTAAATTACTCATTGATATTCTGCCATACAGCATTACTAATATTGAACTTCAACAAAAAAAGACAACACAAAAATAGTTGTTTATTCTATTTACTCCATCATAAAAGCTAAAAAGGATACAACATCTAACAATCTAGATAAACTAGGATAAATGAATGATATAACCTTTTTTTCCCTTCAATTTATGTTCTGCTAAGATGACAGTTTTCCTGTAAGCTTCCTATTTAAAAAAATTCTTCACAAATCATTTCAGCAAATTGTTCCTGATGTATTGATAATGCAAACTTCTACAAGTGCTCCCCACAACACAGGAAGTTTCCAAACAATAATGACTGACTAATTACAACTACAACATCACAGAATTGTTTAGGTTGGAAAAGACTTCTAAGACTGAGTGCAGCTGTTAATCCAGCACTGCCCAGTCCACTGCTAAACCATGGCCCTGAGTCCCACATTCACAGATCTTTTAAATACCTTCAGGGATGGTGACTCAACCACCTGTGTCAGGAAAAGAGACCAACGCCCACCTGGCTACAGCCTCCTTTCAGGTCATCATAGAGAACAATAAGGTTTCCCCTGAGCCTCCTTTTCTCCAGGCTAAGCATCCCCAGCTCCCTCAGCTGCTCCTCATCAGACTTGTGCTCCAAACCCTTCCCCAGCTCCACTGCCCTTCTCTGGAGTCTCTCCGGCCCCTCGGTGTCTTTCCTGTAGTGGGGGGCCCAGAACTCAACACAGGATTTGAGGTGTGGCCTTACCAGTGCAAAATACAGAGGGACAATCACTGCCCTGGTCCTGCTGACCACACCCTTGCTGATTCAGGCCAGGATGCCATTGGCTTTCTTGGCCACCTGGGCACGCTGCCGGCTCACATTCAGCTACTATCAACCAGCACCCACAGGTCCTTTTTCACCAGGCAGCTTTCCAGCCACTCTGCCCTCAGCCTGTAGTGATGCCTGAGGTGGTTGTGGCCCAAGTGCAGGACTGCACTTCAGATTCACGTTGTTGAATCTGTGCAGCTGGCCTCAGCCCAGCAATCCAACCTGTCCAGATCCCTGTGTAGAGACTTCCTACCCTCCAGCAGACCAACGCTCCAGCCCAGCTTGGTGTCATCTGCAAACTGGCTGAGGGTGCTCTCAATCCCCCCATCCAGATCATTGATAAAGACATTAAACATGCCTGATCCAGTGCTGAGCCCTGGGGAGCACGACTTGTGACTGGGCACCAGCTGGATTTAACTCCTTTCACCACCACTCTCTGGGCCTGGCCATCCTGACAGTTTTTTTACCCATCCACAGCCTTTCTCTCATCCAGTAAAAAGACTGAGAAGACTCATAGAGTCTGTATGCTATTGAATCATTTGAATTTCATCATACAATTGAGAGTATTCCTTTCCTTGCCTGGAGAAAGCAAGCTCTTGTCACTCTTGCTTGGTGAGGTTTTATAACCCTCTTCACTGACTCCCAATGAAAAATTCAAAACCAAATTTAGCATTTATTTTTCTTTAGCCTTCCCATGTTAAGTATGTATCAAGATCACTGTACACACCAGAGCTATAAAACTGTTGATCTGTTTATCCCACATCTCACACAATATTTTAGACAAGCACCTGTGAGGTATAAAAGTGAGAGTTAGAATGATGACCTGTTTGCCAAGTTATGGCAATGCATTGGAACTCCCTCTCCTCAAGGAAAAGGAGAACTCCCTCCCGATGACACCTGCTTTAACAGGGCAAACCCCATAGCTGGAAAAGCACAGGCAGACAACATTCTCTGAAAAGATGACAATACTCTGAGGAAGAGGTACAAAGTGAATTATGATTTTAAAAGAGATCTAGAGCTTTTTTTCAGCTGAGGTGCCAGAGGACACTTATTTGATGCTATATTCTGCATGTTAAGCCTTCTCTTAGGTAGCATGGCATTCAGCCTGGGCCTAGCAGTTCCACAAGAGGCAAACTGATTTTACAATGCTCTTGGAGGCAGGCACTATGCTGAGTTGAATGAACCCAAGTTCAGCAGAAGACTGTCTGTATAAAGATGTCCACAGACTAAGCCAAGCAGGGTCACAGTGCTCACACAGACATCTCACCTATGATTATGACCGGGTGTTTTGAGTTTCCCATCTAGCACCACAGAACTTCCAGATGCAAGAAAGGAAAAGCTGGGATAGATGAATCTTAATGTTTCCTTTCATTCCTCATCCCCTTCAGCTCTTAGTCTATCTCCTCCATAATAATTATCTTAAGACCATAATTCTTCCTGCCTTCAGTTGAGATTTTACTCAGAATCCACTTTATCTTTGATTCATATAGAACTGTGACTTCAAAAGTTCCTTTGAAGTTTCTAAACAGAATAATCATAAATAGGTTTTGACAGTGACTCCCCTGAAGAAATTTCCTGAACTGATCCCACTACAATATCTATCCCAAAATCTTGTGTACCTCCACTGAAAACCCAAATCAATTCAGGACTCATGCCATGTGTTTCAGACTCTTCAGCCCATGTCTGAGTGCAGAAGCAATGTTAGACTGCAGAATCACACTCCGCAGCAGATCACTGCTGCCTCAACTTCTGACCATGCTGCCAACAGAAGGATGATTACCCGTCTGGTACAGATTGTTTGTCTGGAGAGATGATGACATATTTCCCTTCTTTATATTTTTCCCCTATTCAGTTGCCTACTTGCTCTGCAGCTTACGGACTCAAGTCTGGCTTACTGCTCCTTTCATACAGTCTTCCTGGCATTGCCCCGATGTCTTTCCCTAATTTAATTCCACTCTCCTGGGCTCTGTTTCCCAAGGACTATGTTAAACAGAGCAATGTCTTCTATTTGACTTTTTCAAAACTTGTGCTCAATAAGGTGCTGTGGCTTGGTTTTTTTTGCTGGTGCATCTCACCATTCATATTTTATCAACAAAAATTTCCTTTCCCTTTTGATTACTGCTGGGCATTTTCAAGGCAGTGTAACAGCAGCCAAAACCTGGCCACACAGGCTAAAAATATGGTGCAAGCACATGTATTCAGGTCTGTTGTGGACATACAAAAAGCATACACTGTTTAAAAAAAAAGATTGACTGCAGAAGCACCTCTTTGACCAGCATGTTTAAACAAGTACTTAGACATCTAAATATCAGTACCTGAGTAACCAGACATACATTTAATATCTTGTTCAGACATCTGATTCTGCTGTTTTCCCTCCCTCCTGCTCCTGTGACACTGAGCTCTCCTCAGGAAATGTTTCATGACTACATTCACTGGAATTAACTTCCATTCTTTTATTCTCAGCTGGTTCCTCTTCCATAAAGGAAATCAAACATTTTTTGAAATAAGAAGTGTTCCTAACACAAACAGGATTTTGACAGATTCTCTGCACTTTTTTCCTCAGCTGGTAACTTTAGTCCCAATAACTTCCTCATTCCAAGTACAACCAGCTTCTTCCATTTGGTGCAAAGTGAACCTGTACCATGTCATCTGTTCAGCACTTCTCCATTGCCTGTATTCTGATTAGTCCACTGTTTTCTTCTTGTGGTTCTTAGTCTTCAGCATCCAGAAAAATGTTTGAAGTCCTCCTTCGTATCTGTGCTTTAACCCTAGTTAAAGTCTTTCTGTTGCCAGTACTTTTTCCCATAACAAATTACAGCCCCCAGTCAGCTTCTCTGACTCAACTAAGCATTCCTCACCTAGGCTTCTATGCTCAGCTTAAAGGATTTACCTGACCAACTCCAACCTTAATATCTGAGTCCTGTAGTATTTCCTAAGCAGCTTAGGAATCCAGGAAACTTGGCAAGAACACGATCATCAGGATGAGGAAACCACAGGTATGTCCATCAGGCAGAGTGTCACCCCAGGCCCCATTAGACTTGGTCCAGTGAATCAAAGACTGGATTCATTACCCTGCTTGACTTCCTTGAGGATGAAGGCAGCAGACCTCCATCCTTGGCTGTGTAGTGCTCCTCTGCACCTCCTTTCTTATTTCTGACCTCAGTGTAGAGGAGACTTGGTTGCATCATCTGCCTAGTGGGATGGTCAGTGTCTGGCTCCTTGGTGTGGACAAGTGGGATCTCCTTGCAGCTGTGTTCCTGCATTCCAGGATCAAGCCAGCTGGTTTCCTCCAGCCTCAGTGTCCTGCAGGTGGCAACCATGTCCAGCCACTTTTGCAATTCAGTCACCACTTACAGTAGTTGTAGCAACTGGCACGTTTCACCTCGGGTGGTACCTCTTATCTGGCACCCTTTGACAAAGGCATCAGAACTACATTCCCAACAAGTCAGGACCAAAACCAAGGTGGAGAACTCCAGACACCAAGACAGAAGCAGAAAAAGCAGCAGAGGTAGCATGCCATGTTTCCCCCTGGAGAGAGAGGTAGAAAACTGAGAGGCACCAGCTGTCCTCTCTCACCTGAGGAAGTGAGAAGGTCTCTGCCAAACAAACAATGGTTAACTTTGGTTTCCTTGACATCCTAGATCCTTTTAGTAGTCTAGAGAAAAAAAAAAGTCTACAGTCCAGAACAGTTTACTATTTTTCTAGTTGTTAGAAGCAAGCAGCTTGATGACAACAAGCTTTTGAGGCATGAAACAGCAACCTAAATGAGCTTCTTGCTGTTTATACAGACTTAGTTTAATGAACTCCATCCCTGAGGTCACTGCTCTGCTAGACAGGCAACCCAAAAATGAAGCATCCAGCCATGCTTTGCCCACCCTCTGTAACTTTTCCAAAATGCATACAATTAGAGAGGAGAAATTATAGCTAGCTGTGATTTCTCTAGCCCCGGACAATTTCTTCTAATAAAGCACACCTTTGCCAGTTACAGCTTCCCCTTCTGCCCCAGCCCACATCACAAGATACATCAGTTAAACCAGTGCAGTGGGAATCCAAAGGGCACAGGGATCTCTCCTTGACAGAATGCTTGGACACCTCCCTTCTTTGTGTGTCTCTAGTTGGTCATCATTTATTCTGCCACACCCATTTCCCTCTCCTCCAAACAGGGGCCCCAAGCTGTTGAGGAGTGAGACAGCACCTCCAACCTTCCACAACCACCACTGCAAGGAATGTGTGTGAGGTTTGTGGACTGCCAGCACGGCCCAAGTCCAATACTGATGGGGAGATTGAGTCTCAATGAACCACGCTGGCTACCTGTCTGTTGGAAAGCAGGGAGCTGGAGTGTCACCTCAACATCCACTGGAACGGAGTGAAAGATGCCACACAGCATAACTGGAGATGCAAGGAGAAATTAGCATTTGGAAACAGCACATTCCTCTTTCAAAGTAAATTATGCAATCCCACAATGACAAAACCTATCCGGGAAATATGGCAGAGGAACCATAAAGTCAGACGTGGGATCCTACACATCACAGACCAATCCTTCGAAGAGTATACCAGAAACAAAGCAAGATTTCTGCTCTGACTCACTCAAATAACAGGATGCCTCAAATGACTCAGTGATATACTGTCAAATGTGTCATTCTGGAAAGTTTATACAAGTATTCATAATTACCCAGGAACTGTTCATAAATTGGCAAACCAAAGGAGACATCCCATTCACAGCATAATCCTTTTGTATCCTCCTAGTGTGGATCTGAAATTAATAGGATACAAACAGTAAACTTAAAACCACCTTACTGGAACCTAATTTACCTATGAGGTACAGGCCATGTGTTACACCTCACACATGAAAGAGTACATATAAGAACACTGACATTTTGCCAAAGAAAACACTGCAAGGAAAAATAATAGGGCATAAAAGCTGTCAAAAAGAATTGTAGACTTACGAATAATGAAAAGGCTCCATGCATTTATTCACAGTGTTACACGCCAGATGTAGCTGAAGCACGTAAGCCAACTACAGCAGAGACTTCAAAGCTATACCTGTACACAGCTGTAGAATGGGATCATCACAGAGGAACCATCAGAGCACTACCAAGGATAGTTTTTCAGTTTTTTAACTGAACTGCTTCCTAAAAAAAAAAAAACAACCAAAAGAAACCTAAAACCCCACATACAGAAACCCTTTACTTCAAACTACCAATCATTACATTCAGTTGGTTCTTTGTAGGGTATACATCCCCAAGAGAATTATGAAGTTGGCCCTGTGTATCCCATATCTTTCCAATTTGGCTTCCAAAGTCAATTATTAAAGTTATAACTCAAATCTGAAATTTTAAATCTTCAGTGTGCACATTAATCATTTGAGAAGAGCCTGTAGGAAATAGCAGAATGGGAAATAGCAGAATTCCTCTAAGTCTACCCAATATTAAAAGTTGATTTGATTGGATCTATGCTTTACAAACATTAATGAATATATTAATTCATTTTTGCACATCACTGGTACTGGGCCACATATTTTTCTGTGTAATAGCTTCATGTTTCTATGTTACAAACAGCTAAAATAATATAATGAACAAGAGTAAGCATAAAAAAAAACAACCAAAAGAAAGTAATGTAATATGTAATATGGGTATGAGGAGTTTTACACACAGAAGAAGCTGAGACACTAAAAGAAATGCTTAGATCATATAGTGAATCAGCAGTAGCACAGAAAAAAAGATAATAAATCCACAAACCCTTCTCTACATTGTCTTGGCCAAGCCCCTTTTAAGTGACTAAACCATCCAACTAATTCTATTGCTTCAAAATAATTTTCTGGAATTGATATTACAGTTTTCACCCACTAAAGATAGGCTTGATTTTCTTTTAGTCTGGATTCTTAAAAGAAACATCCAAGTTCCTTCTTAAATTATTAGAAAACAGCAAATGCAATACTTCAGAGTGAAATTAAGAATGTTCCCACCTGCTTCTGGGGTATGGTGGGCAGGGAAGAAGAGCTGATCCAGCAACAGACCACAGGAGAAATCGCTGATTATAGCTAGAGTTTTTCACTCTTCTTTTGCCTACGAATTCCTCCTCTTTCCCAATAATTACCTTGCCCAGGTGTTACCCAAGATCATCTTGTATTTTTGGTTACAGCTCTACCTTCCCACATATCAGTATGTCCACTTGCTCTGGCATTTTTAGAGCAGAACAGAGCTGTTAACTTCAGAACCCTCCTCAGGGGAGCACCTGGCATGCACAAACTCAGGGAGAAGCAAGTCCCCAGTCTCATCCTACCTCACACACTCTCAAGACACAATGAACGCCCTCCCAAAACAAACACGGCCATCCAGGAAGAACTGTCCTGCAGAGACAAACCCAGTCCACGTATCAGTTCAAATACTCCCAGCACATGTGTTTACACTCCTTTTTTGAAGGTTTAATTTTGGACTATTAAAAGTCCATTCAATCAAAAACTGCAAAAGCTTGGTATCCTTCACCAAGGAGCGAGCAGTTATGCAGATTGCTCCAGGGACTACCGATTGCACAAGCTTTGTAGAGTATTGTCATTTTATCTTGCCAAATTATTTGCATAATAGTGATGCTGATTAAATTTCTCCTACAGTTTCATGGGCCAGTGCTAACTTGCCTCTGGTTCAAAGACAAAATATAAAGTGAAAACTAAAGCATTTGTAAAAATCAGTATCTTGTACTTAATTAAGCTGCTAATGTTTCTCTTTAAACTTTAGTATTTTACCAATTGGTCTAAGATAACTAGAGCCTTTACCTAAAGTTAAACCTGCTCTGCTCCAGTTAAATCTTACCTTTTATTTATCAAGTCTTTGGCAATTCTGCCCCTTGAAGTTTCTTTTAAACGGGGAACATGTCCAACCCAAAGTGATCTTCATTGATTTATGCCAGTTAAGAATCTGAAAAGATTTGCTGCTGCTGGAAAGGGATGTGTACCTATTCTTACTACTCCTTCTACATTTATACCAGTGATGGACTTCTCCTGTTTATTCAGTATAATGCTGATAAAAATCAGCAAGATTATGCAATTAGCAAGACACTAGCTAAGATTTTGATTAAATTTTAACACTCATAAATTCTTTTAAACTTTGTGATTCTTTTAAACTTTGTGGTTCTAGGTTGGACAGTTAATACAACCTTGGTCTTCAGGGTTAGGCTCAAAATTTATTCTCCCCCTGGCACTGGCAAGTTTGACACACTGAAGTTTACTAATCCTGGTAATGAGGAATCAGTAAGACACTCATGTTTATTCTGGACTGAGTACCATGAGAATTTGTGCCTGAAGTGCAGCCTACAGATGACACTTGATTCCCTAAGTATAATGAAGACAATTACTAGTGGCATCAAGCCAGTAATGATGATTTACAGGTAATGGTGTCAATTCTATATCCAACTCAGATAATGAAATATCCTACAAAGATGTGCTTACTCACTTGGCGAGACCACAGTAAACAGAAGCAATTTAAACTAGTTCTGCTTTTTTCACCACTGCCATAAATAATGTCATGAGATGTCCACTATCATGAGATCATTTTAGATTACGAATCCATCATTTGCAATAAACAATCAATATTCCACTTTATTAAGTCACATGAAAGCGCTCATTACTACCTGACCAGCTTCCTCTTGTTCTTCACCACAACAGCAGCAAATGACTCCTGTGGCCTCCAGCTGAGTGACACCTCCAAGCCCTGTGTCACTGTGAGGAGGGCATTTTTAGAGATATCCCTTTGCAATCACAGCAGAGCAGATACAGTCTGATTTAAGTAACCTGTTGTCTTGAGATAAGTATTGTGAAGAATTATCATGACCTTGATCCAGCCTTGTGTAGCAAACACCTAGATGATCAATCAGCTGCAGCTTGCAACACCTTTCCAGCCTCTTCCCCACTCAGGGTGCATGGCACAACCTGAGCAGAGCCCGTGCACTTTGGAACATTCCAAGTATTTGGAACAACCAAGTATTTAACTGTTCCCACAGCACACAACTGGCTTAAGGATTATTCATGACAGGCACACCCATGTCACTAATCTTCTTGGCAAATGGCAGAAATAGAAAATGTTGAAACGAAAGTTTTTCCACGAGTGCTCCCAAAAGCCAAGATTTTGTCCAAATGTAGTGAGAGCCTACAAAAGCACATTCTGATGAAAGAGCAGAGTCACAGTTGCCTTCCCTTATGCCTCCAGGGGAGAGCTTGTTAGGAAAAGCATTATCACCTAGCCCCTCCCTAGTTCAGTATTCCTTACAACGCTTAATTCAGCCATTTCTGGCGACATATACACATGCTCTCCTTTTTTTTGGAAAGCATTATATGCGTTTCTCACATCAGTGATGAAGGAAAGGGAAAAACCACACAATGCCTTTCAAAAGAAACGAAACTGATATTGAATATCTTCCTACCTCGCATAATCTTTGATTATTTCATGAAGGAAGAGTATTCAGCCATGAAGAGTTTCTCAAACCTTCTAGTCACACCTTCTTGCAAATTCAATGTCACACCTACAATTTCTTGGAAATACTAATCTATTTTTGAGACAGGCACTCCCTGAAAAATTGGTTCTCATGTACTTCTAAAGTGAATATCTATCATCCTCTAGAAGCTGAAGGAAGTAGCAAATGTATTTACCCTGGCTAAACAGTGCCTGAATTTTCTCTTGGGCCATTTAATCTCATGTCTCAAAAAGACAATTTGACTACCTTTCAAAAGCTATTTATATAATTTTTTTTCATACTACTCTTTGTTTCCCATTTCATTGACTTTACAACACCAAAACATGTTCAAGCACATCTTCATTACTGCCACACTACAGATTTTCTTCACTAAGGTACTTAGCTCCCACAGCCTTACTGGAAATGTCAGGGAAGCACATCCCTACAGTCTGTCACCCATCCGTGCTGAGGAAGAAGGTTGTGCTCTCTGCAAAGGCAACTATTTGCAGTGCCCTGACATTTCCCTTCCAAACCCAAGTTCTCCTAAATTCCAAGTTATTTATCCCAGGAAATTCAGCTAAGCCCAAGGCAAGGACATCTCTCTGATATTCGTCTACAGGATGCAGTGAACATCTGGCCTGTATCCACAGGAGAGGCAGCGCTAGTGCTTTTAAGCTAGTGGAAATCAGCAGATCATATCCATGGAAAACTTTCCTGACGAAAACTGCTTTGTGCAGCTAGTATAGGAGGCCTGGTTTCCACCACACATGTTGCTGCATCAGTAGAGCCAAGGGATAGTGTGCCCAGTTTCAGACTACACCAGAAAAACAAGATCATACCTTGCATTTATTCTACACTGACCACACCTCTTTCAGATTCTCTTGCTAGATATGCTGAAAAATGCATATGTACAGTGTACAGACTCACCCTTAAAAGTTTGCTTTCCAACTTGTTAAGGTAGCACTTTTGCCCCTTATATCCAAGATCAAAGATCTTAGGAATGTCCTGTAGTTCTTGGATACTCTGCTGTTTCAGGCACCTCTTTGACGTTCAGTTTAAGAGGCTCAGGCAAGTCAGACCACAGAACTGCTAACAAAGTGGTGAGCTTAAGACCATTTTTTGGGGGAAACCTGTGGTTTTGTTTGTTCTGTTTTTTAATTAAACCAATCAAGAAAGATCATTCCTCCTATTTCCCAACATTAGTTCAGCCCACTCACTACTTTTCCAGGCAGGTAAGTGTAGCTGCATCTCTAACTGTGAAAACTGATCAGATAATATGTAAAAATTACCTGCAGTGAAGGTGCAGGTATTCATGACATGCAGCTCCTCAGACATGCCAGCATTTTTAGAAGACAATTAGTAATAGCAGCCAGACACTTTGACCTGGAAGGATGTAGAACCAGAATTAAACTGAGCAGATTGCCAAAAGACTTGTTAATTAACTTCCTCCAGGACTAGTCTATCAGTGGAATGTAGTTTGAGGCAATTATGCGTAGGAGAATTTTATAACTTCACAGTTGCATTTCCTAAACACTTCACACACATATGGAACTTTGGGGATGAGTTTGCACTGTGTTACTTACACCAGCCTATCATAAAGGCATATCCTATAACTGCACTTCTGTAGGCAGATGAATTATGACATTAATATTAAAGTCACTAACTCATATTTTAATGAGCTTTGTAGGGTATCCACAGAAGTTATACCCGGGCAATATATCAAGCAGGTTTTCCTCAGATGAACTTGGAAAGCAAAGGCTGAAAAAGTTCATCTGCTGTTACAAAGGAGCACAGCTATCAGGGCTCCTCTGTACTCACTGAGCAATCTGCTGCATTACAATACTACTGATTGCCCCAGACACTCCTCTATTCCCACAGAAATAAAGGAAAACTTTACTAATGATCTTTGGAGGTTGCAGGCTGGGGCTTTCACTTTTCCTGGAAGCTTTGTGATTCAGACAATACAACTGCAGTTGCTCTCATTCTCAAAAGGAAACTAATGGAGTCTTGTACTCTCAGCTCCTGAAGGAGACACCTAGATGCTAAGTGTCCTTTGATAGCAGTGAAAAGAATATGCTGAATAAGAGAGAAAAAGTTACACCATAGGCAGATTAGTTCAATGAAATCAGGAGTGACTTTTGAAGACAGCAAATACTAACTCTTAGTAAATCCCTCCTATTTCATTATCTGTGTGGTCTTTTATTTTTTTTTCCAGATTTCCTGTACTCACCAGTAGCTACCAGAGCTGCCCAACAAGCAGGAGGGGACCAGCAGTTCTGACCAAAGCCAGGGCTGTGCTCAGGCAGGTACTCCAAGCGTCCAGGGCCAGGGATGACCAACCCCAGAGGAAGAGGCTTTGCTTCTGCTTACAGGGGTTAAGGCACAGGTGCAGCAGCCCAGGACTATTTGCTGAGGCCAAGCCAGGGCACAATCCAGCGGAGGAGTTTCAGAGCACATCAGTCTCCCCTCATTTGTCTTAAGGCCCCTTTGTGTAGACTCAAGCATCTGAACCTCATTTACGGTAAGGTCACACCACGCAGACTGCCAGCAAGACAGAGAGTCCCCAGGACCTGCCCCCTGAGCACAGGGAGGGGATGCACCAGCTCAAAGTGCTCTGCCCCATCCCTCTGAAAGCCCAGGACATGAAGGACCTGCCTCTTTACACACGGGGCTCTTCCATGCAGGGGAACACACAGACCGCTCTGACAGGGCCAGCTCCTCAACACTAGCAAGAGCACAAGCTGGCAGGATTCCTGAGGAGGAGCCCATGGGAAGACCTCATCCCTGCAGCAGGGAGGCAGCCAGTGGGAAGCCCTGGGCTGGCTTTTCAAGCAAGCACTACCTCCCACAGCCCCTCTGGTGCTCTGCTCCCAGGACGTTCCAGTGCAGAGGTGATGGAGGGCTGCAGAGCTCCAGGTGACATTCACTGTGACTGCAGGGCTGTCACCCTCACCCTGCTCCCAGCAGGGACAGTCAGAGACCTTGGTCCCACTTGCAGGTGGGCCACACTGCCCTAAGTGCTACAGCAAGGCCTCCACCTAAAACAGTGAGGCCCAGCCCAGGGCAGGAGTGAGCGCTGATCTACTGGCGCACCATTTGAAACATACCAGAGATTTTTGCTTGCTTTTAGATGGGGGAAGGCAAGCACATGCACAGACATCAAAAGCCTCCCCAGAGGAGGCAGAGGACTCCAGCCTGCTGGCAGCATGCCGCTGTTTTGCCTACCACCAGCAGGAAGCTGTTGGCAAGCACGCAGGACCTGTGGTGGCCACAGCACTCCAGTGGCCAAGGAGCATCAGGGGCTGCCGGGCTGCTCAGATCACCAGCAGAGCCATCCCAGCTGAGGCAACTTGCAGCTTCCCCCCATCCAGAGATGCCACAGCTCATCCCACCAAAACTTGGAGATACCAGAATAGGTACAGGAGAAGCCACCAGCCAACCCTCCTCCTCCCTTTCCTCTGCAGTTATTAACTAATCAGTTTATTACTAATGCAGCCCATCTGTGGCAAGGCCCTCAGAGTACCACTGAAGAGAAAAAGCCTTATTTAGCCTCCTCTCTTCCTACCATTCTCTACTATTTTTTTAAAATTTTTAATAGGCATGTTTTGCCTCAGCTCTGATTCCAGCAGTGTGTCAGTCAGGAGCACACTAATGTGGTCGCTTCATCTGCTGTTCCTGTCATTGCTCCACAGTAAAAGGATCAGCAAAAACATCTCTGATCATTTTTTCCCTTCTCCTGGGGTCAGAGAAAAATAAACATTTATGCTAAGACTTGTGAAGACAGTCATGGCATATGTTGGGAGGCAGGGAAGGGGCAGACATTAAACCTGAATTGCCCCATAAGCCCCTAAGAGGCATTGAATCCTGATAGGAATCCTAGCCAAAGAAAAAGCTTTCCCTATGGCAGAAATTTATCATTCCTCTGTTTTCCCATATGAAGGCTCACACAGCTATGCCTTGCATTTAAACACACATGCTTCCAGGGAATTATTTACTCTTTCAAACCTGACAGCTCAGTTAATTTGGGAAGCTGGTCTGACCCTACTAGCTGGGTAGACACTGCACTCCTGTCATAAACTGGGTGAGCAGCTTTAGGCAAAGCACAGCAATTCAAAGAGCCATCACTGCCACAGAGGTTATTTAACCTTCCCTGCAGAAAGAAGGGAACCTGTGTAAACTGTCATTAGGATGGTGCATCATTCCAATGCATTATTCATATCACATCAATATGTTCCAGTAAATCCATCATAAGCTCCTCCATTCTGTAAGTACATGGACCCAGCCCTAAATGCCTGAAATGTAAGTAGGCAAGACAGAAAAGAGTGTGAAAATGAGGTATAAGAAATTAAATTATTTTCCCAAGGTCACTTAGGAGGCCTGTGGCAAGCTGAAGAACAAAACCCGAGTCTGCATCTTGTTGTTAACCACAGTGGCCTCGTTCCTTCATCTCCAGGCAGTACATCTGAGTTGCTTTTTTGCCTCCTGCCCTCTTCCTCCTTAATGTTCCTTCTTTTCTGAGTTTTAATTCCTGGCCCACGCCACATTTGGCAGATGCTGCTTACACGTCACAGCCCTAGGAGCTGTTATATTGTTATGATTGTCCATTTTAATATGGGTTTGTGTCTCTGTCTTCCCTGTTTTGCCTTGTCATGTTCTCCACCTGGTGTTTGTGAATTTTTTTTACAGACTGTAACCCTGTTCAAACCCAGGGCATGATTTACCGGGATTTGGATGAAGTAAGAACAACAGTGCTGCATCACGGATGTGACCTCATCTGCTACCACACAAAAATGTCTCCTCAAAAAGCCTGTAAAGTGACTGATGTCAGAGTTTCTCAGACCTACTGCTTGTGAAACTGCAAGAGTTCCTTTACTAGGCAGCAGTAGCGGAATGAGCTGTGTAATGGGCAAGAAAAAATTACTGTGACCTGTCCAGCCTCGGGGTAATCTTTAAACACCCTTTATGACAGTGCAGTTTTTATTAGTTGCTGTACTCCAGTGCTAAAACACTACCAAGAAGTTAAGAAATCTATGTATTTGATTGTGTCCAGTGAAATATCTTTTATTGTCTTCAGTGTAGCTATTACAAAGCTCCTGCATTAGAAACATTCCTATTTACAAAATCATCATCTCTTTAATTTTTTTTCCTAGCTATCAAACATCACTAGATGAGCCCTTCTGAGTAAGAGGGCAGTTTCTACATACCCAACTCATGAAAATTCCAGAGGAACTCAAAGATTCAGGGATTCTCTCTGATCCCTGAGTGAGCTGAGGACACCAGCCCACAAAGCACCCACACACACAGCCTCTTTGAGGACAGAAGGTGTTTGTTAACACCAAGGCCTCAGTAACCTATTTTATAGCTTCACCATACTCTGGGACAAGGAAATGTTTTGCCACTAGGCAGCCACCTCGAGGTTCAAATCAGGTTAATGTAAACTGCAAACAAATGTGTTTGTAATGTACCAAAAAAAAAAAAAAAATTACAAACAAATCCAGAAACAAGTACTTACAAAAGGTGAAGAAATTAAAGAAAAAAATGGTAATGTATTTGCACCAGGGTTAAATTCTCAAAACACATTTCCCTCAAACACATCTGAACCATTTTGAATCTTTTCCTTATGCACCTACAGAATATTAATTAATATGTGAGGGACCTTGACAGATTAAATTCCCTTCCGTTTCTTATCTCTCTTTCTCAACAAGCCTTACGTAATTCTTACTGATACCAGAGATAGCTGTGCTAAATTCTAACTAACCAGGGAAGGGAGAGAACATTTATTTTCATCAACAACAGTTAAAACTAGGACTCTCTCTAAGAGTGTGCATTTTGGTTCAAAGCTTCTTTGTCTCTAAACTATGCATTTGATATCAAATTGTCCATAAAGCACCTACATTACTGGCATATAAAGCAAAATTAAGTCATTAAGTTTATAACACATTCTTTCTCAAGACTTACCAGAAAAATAACTGACCCTTTCAGCATCTATACTTGAAAGATTCAGTACTATCAACAGAGTCATAAATCTTCATTATTTTAGGCAAATGTTTCAGGCTCGAATTTCCTCTGTTCATGCTCCTGCGAAGCTACAATAGTTTAATATGTCATATTGGCAGCTTCTCCTAAAAGAAGAAAAAAGATGAGACTCTGCTTATCATGAGGTGACAGGAAAGAATTCTGCATATATCTAGATCCATTAATTATCTTGATCAGTTAAAATACTGTGATTTTTTTCCTGGGATTCCTGGGATTTTTTCCTTTTATTTCTCAACATACAACAAGTTATGTCATAAAAATCTAATTGAATTCAGAGAATTCATGCAACCTCGGGATTAGATTCTCTTTTACTTCAATTATTTTCTAGGCCACACTCAAAAATATTGTAACTTTTAGGGCTATTTCAGTATTACTTGTGCCCCCTATGTCTCCCCCAATATGTGTGTGGACAGGTAAGTAGACTTACAGGTAAGTAGACTTAGAATGACAGATGCCACCAAGCTGATTCCAAAGACTTGTGCTGTCTGAAGCTACAAAGTGATGGCAGGAAAATATTTCCTTTAGGTTAGGTGGCAAGGATTTACACAGTTACTTCACCAGGGAAATGAATGCATGCTCTGAGAGAGCTATTTTTTTTAATAAGCAATGTTAACAGAACTCCTTATTTATAAACCTGTGCAGAGCAACTATCTCAGTTGCTTGTGCATTTGTCAACTAAACCTGCTGGGCTGCAGGTATCCATACTAGGTTAAAAATAATTAGCCTAAGCACCCAAATATTTTGAAATGTTCCATCAAAACTATCCATCCATTTCTAAAATAAGACTAAGGGTTGGCTTTGATGTTAAAAAATGACAGTGTTGATGGTTGTTTTCTTCAGGTGGGTGGGGTACAGCTGTTTTTGACTTTTATTAGAAGAAAGCTAAAGCAGCACTTTCTGTGAAGAAGAGGGTTTAAATTTGATCTGAACCTGGTGTTCCCCAGCAAATCTACCCATGTTTGCACAAAATCCAAAGCCTTTGAATGACAGCAGTCTGTTCAACTTCAGTACAGTGGTTTTATGGCTGGAATTTCCTCCTGATCGTGCATTCACACAATTCCTCTGCCTGCTGAGGTTGTGCCACCCCACAGAGCAACTGCTCATGCCTAAATCTGACAGATCCTTTGTGTCACTGTCTTCTATGTTTATATGCCATCTTCACAAACTCACACCCCAGGCCTCCATGTGGCAGAAGTAGGTTTTCTGCATTTTCCATGTCCTACCTCCCTGTTTGCAGCATTGCTGGGCCTGAGTGGTGCAAGGGCAAGGGAAAGCAAGGTGGTAGCTCGTCTGTCCTTCCTGATAGAAGGAATGTATCTTATTCTATAGCAGGACCTGAATCATCAAGAACATGGGAAATAAAGTCTGGGATGTAAACTGGGAAAAAGAGCCTGGGCAACATAGTCTGGGATGGAAGTGGCAAAGACTCTTTGAGGTCCCTGGAGAATAATGGGAATTGGAGAGGTAGCAAATGACAAAGGTTAGGAAGGAAATGAAGGTTAAGGACAGAAAGAGAGAGAGGAACTAACTGAGTAGGAATATTATGCATGAGAACCACAGGGATGGAAGGTAATAGACAGGAAAATTAATGGATAAACCTATATCCACCAGAATATTCCCCTCCAAAGCCTGGAATGGCAAGCAACACCTCATGGCTTCCCCACTGTCAGAGACCATCAATGAAACCTGCTTGAAAAAAGTCTGGACCCTTGACCTTCCAAAGCCATTACAGCCTCTTCCTGGTGACGACTCACCAACATCCTCAGGAACTCACTCTATTCAGCCTGACCGTGGTTTCAAACAGAGAAAAATTAAAAACAAGCCAAAAATATGAAAGGAACATTTTTCACGTGGCAGAAAGTGATTCCAAAACCTGCGGAAGAGTTCAACCAAAGCAGCCTGAGGCAAACAAAGGCACACTCTATTTCAGCTGTCTATAGCTAGTGAGACCAACAGGCTGACGGTGTGCATGGGTGGGAAAACAAATTGCCCACACTGAAGACACTGTTGCCCCTCACCCAGGAGTCACAGCAACTCACAGTGGTGTTTTTGCAGCCTCCCACTGTTAAAACGTAGGAGCATTTACCTGGGTCAGCCTCTGGTATCCAAACCTTGCTGTGTTTTAGCTGTTGCACAACCAACCAGCTCTGTAGGACTGTGTGGTTCATTTACTGCCAGACACTTTATTTACACAGAGCAGCTCTGCTGCTCATTGCAGCGGGAAGTTTTAAGAAGGGACAAACACGGGATTATCACTCAGAAATTACTGGCTTCTTTCTCTGTACTCAGAGCCGTGCCCGGGGCCACCCACACAGCCATAGCTGGGGTGAGCTGGGGTTGCAGGCAGGAGACCTTGGTTTCCAAACCCACACTCAGTTTCTTGACCTCTCTGGCAACTCTGCTGGATACAGAGGTGATGCTGGTGCAGATTTGCCCCAGATGGTACCAGGGGCATCCCCCAAGATGAACTGACAGAAAGAGAAGCCCCCACATACTTTGATCCTTTCCTCTAACAATGACTAGATAATGAATCTATCTATCACAGACATACTGGGAGAGACTTAGGGCAGTCCCACTAAGGCCAGCAGGTTCCCCCAAACCTGTTCCTGCAGAAGAGAGTGCACTGCCATGGGCTGTGTCTCATTTGCTCACTAGTCAGTGGGGGCCACAAGGAAACCTTTGACATCTCAGACTATTAAAAAGCAAAGTGAATGTTCTCCTCAATCCCACAAGATGGCAGGAGACGCTCAAAAATTCCCCCTCAGTCAGCTGGAAGGGTTTTTCTGACTTTCATCAGACTGTCTAACAACTTCTGTGAGAAGTTAAATGAAAACTTAGTTTTTTAATAGGACTGGAGAGGCCTGACAAACTCGCATCAGTGAGTGTTCATGGATCTCTCAGGAGAAGGGGGTTGTATCAGTGACTTGGCAGTACTGACAGACCCATGTGGGGAAGTGTTTCATGTGGGAATAATCTCCAGAATTTGCTTTCTTGTAATGAGAAAAAAAGAGAGAAGAGAAAAAAAAAAAAAAAAAGAGAGAGAGAGAGAATGAGCAAATTAAAAGTGGACAGTGGAAAATGCAACTGGCTTACATAAAGTTTTTATTTTTAATATCCGAGCTTGCAGACACTCTGCCTGCGGCATTCCTTGCATTACTCACAGCATGAAGACATGAGAAAGCCATGAAAACTCAGACATTTGTCAAGAAAGGTCAGTTTTTATTCCCTTCAGTTTGCTGCTGACTTCTCCCAGTTAAGCACTTTTTTTCCCTCCAAGGATTAAATAAAAGCAAGTTCCTGCAGCAGATAATATTCTACTCTTAGGATGATAATAATCAAAAATGATCCAAAATTACTGAATTCAGTAGTAATTAATAGTCCTGTGAATGAGTCTGGTACTTTATGAAGCAAATATAAACAAAAGGTCACTGAAAATGGAATAAAGTGCCTATAGAGGTATTTCTGATGCAGGAAGCACTGAAGATAATCTTTGTGTGATCAGCTTCAGAAGGAAGAATGAGGAAATACCCAAATTAATTCAATCACCCTGAAACCAGCTATCTCAATAAGTGAGTTTTCTTGTGACTGCACAGAGCAGCCATTCAGAGGTCAAAACAGCCCAGTTTGAGTGATGAAGGAGGTGGAGCCCCAGGCTGATGTGTTGGAGGGTGGATGAAGCTCTTTGCCTGCAGTGCCCAGACAGGCAGCGTGATGGGGACGGGTCCTGAAGTGCTGAGCCAGAGGTCCATCATCTCTCATGGATCAGAGCTGCAAGCAATGGTACTACAAGATGTTAAAAAGAAAACATTTATGCTCAGAGGGCAGTACCTGGCTGCCATTAAGTGCACTATGGACCTGAATCTATGAACATGAGGCAAGAGGTCCTAAAATCACATTTTTTATCCCTGATATATCAAGTGTTCATGCCTTCTCCTCCAGGTAGTTTTACGGGGCTAAAGCTTCTGGCAAGTACTGTATGCCACTTCACATGTTGCTTCAATCTCCTAATATCAAGTATATTTTTAACTAGAAATACTTACACATTTATGGAATTTTTCTTACTCTGCATCTGAAATATATACGTACTTTATTCTCTGATCTCTGATGTGCTAATTCAGCAGATACATCTTTGTATCTGATTTGTACTGCCTAGGATACTTTTTTTCTGACTTTTCAGAAACAGTTAACGCTGAGGCACTGACTTGGTTGTACTTAATCCACCTAGGACACAGAGCTGTCTTTATGTGACAGTTACTGTCTGTCCCCTTGTGGCCAGAAACCAGATAGAAAACCCAGCCTACAGATTTAACAGATCATTTGCTTTGAGTAAGAAGGAACAGCTTATTTTGCTGAAGAAGGAAGCTCTTGCACAGATAATGGTTCCCAGATAGCCTAAGGTCTAACGATCATGGAAGTAATTTTAGCCTGCAGAATTCAGATTCCCGTTTTGAATATTCTGAAAACTGGTCGCATTCATATCTGAACTCTCGGTTCTGCTACTGTCCATTTGCAAGCAAAATGGGGATCCAGGCCTGAGCTTCCAACAGTTTTGGTGATTGAATCACTACAGATGCATGAGAAAATTCAGAAATAATGATTCTGTTTCACAGATTCTCATTCACAGTGAAACACACACAATGTGGGCTACATGTGTGCAAAAGCTTTGCACAAATGACAGCCACTACCCATTTATGCAGAGAACAGAAAATAACTTTTTGATTCCTTCCCAAAGCCTTTTAAACCTCGTGCCGAAATGCTGATCAGTTTTTCTCAGACAAGTGCAATTAAGTCTTTCCTTCAGGTAGTTAAAACTGTAAATTCAATTAACATTTCCTAAATTTTAACTTGAGCTGCCACTATAGTAACAGGTAGACTAAGCAGGAAGGTTTGGGGAGGATGAGTCCATCCTCAGCAAAGTGAGAAGCACAGAAAGGTGCACAGGTGGGAGGCACAGTGGAGTTTAGAACAGGACCCATGAAGGAAGACTTGTGCTGCTCTAGAAGTAAAGGAACTGCCCAGAGCTGTGGAGCCAGAGTGAAAAGAGTTGCACAGAAGAGCACCAAGAACAGAAATGAAGGGTCCTGCATGTGAGACTATGGAGAGGGCACAGATTCGTGGAGCTTTGATTGGAACGTGGAGCCACTTAGCAAACCTTCCTCCCTTCCTTTGTTTTCCTCCTTCTGTGCATACAATTACCTCTGAGTAGAAAGACAGTTTCCAGAAGCAAGCCCATCTCAGGAGGTGGATGTACCACACGTACCAAGGCTTCCCTCCCTCCCGATGCCTTTCCCGAAAGCCGCTCCTGGCAGTCGCGCCACTAATCCGTCTCAGTGATAGGGTTTCACAAAGCACCAAGCATGCTCTTGGCAGGCAAACTGTTTGTGCATCTGGATGTAATAAGGAGCTAGACTCCAGCTGATGTGGTGGCTCAGCACAGTGAGCCACCAGGCGCGGGACGGTCAGTTTTTTCCTGCTCCCTGAGTTCAAATCGCAGCAGCACATTGGAAGCCGGTCGTGGTGTGAGCCTGGCGGTAAAAGCAGCCAGGCCACAGGGAGGGAAGGAAAAGGAAGGTCACTGGGAGTCAAATGAGCAGCTGCTCTCTGGCTACGGGACTCTGAAGGGAGTGACTATCTCCCACCAGTGGGAGTAGCCAAGGTTGCCCTCAACAAGAATGGAGCTAGCCAGGAAGCATCCCAGTCCCAGTGGCTGAGAAACAAAGAATGAAGAAGATGAGGAAGGAATTCCCCAGGGGTGGGGGAGAAGAGATGTGGGCTCAGGTGGGATTGCTAACAAGGAGAAGGTCAGCACCGTACCTGGTGGTACTCCATTGGAGCACTGTGCACTGATGTACTTCCTTGGAGGCTTTTAATCAAACTTTGTCACTGCAGGAGGACCCCAGCATTGCACAAGCTGGGCTGCTGCCGCTTTCCTGTGGGTACTGTTAACATAAGGGTGGCACTGGAGTAACACCAGCTCTCCCAGCCAGCAGCACATGCTCGGAGGGACAGTTCTATGCAGGGTACAGCTGGCTTCTGGTCTCCAGCACTGCTGAGCAGCAGAAGATGGCAGGATTTTAGAAGGGAAGGAAGTACCTGTGGGAATACTCTGAAATAAACTGTGCCCAAACCAACTCGCATCAGCTTGCAGGACCCCAGATGCAACTTTTGTCCTTCTCTCCAGTCCTGCACCAGCACAAGGCATTTCCTCCTGACCTCATGTCTTCACTGCACACACACACAGAGAAATAAAGGAGAGCAGCAATGATCTTGCAGTTAAAAGTCATGCTGAAGAAGAGCAAGCTCTCTTTCCAAGTAGACTTGGCTCTACAGAGCTCTGCAGATGTTTTTTTCTTAAAAAAAAGCCCCACAGTAAAACCCTCATTTAAATGTTATTTAAGCAGATCTGACTCTTAAAATACATGCAAGAAACAGATGTGCAGAACGGAGAAGTGCCATTTTTATGGACTGGTTCTTCAGTGTTTGAGCCATACTAGATTACATTTGGAGTGTAGGCTCCTCAGCTACACCATGTAATATTTATAATAGTTTACAGCACATGGCCAAATCTTTCTGCCAGTGAAGCCATGTGCCTCTTTATCAACCTCAGCCCAAGGTGGCAGTAAACCAAAATAAATGGGATATTAATACCTTGTTACCCTATGTTTTCCAGATACCCCACACTTCACCCTACATTAGATCTCTCTCTCTGCTGTTGCTCAAGAGAGGGGTTACTTCCCCCTTACTTCTATGTCCTGAGATACAAGTTCAGGAAGCACAATTCAGTTTAAGTTGTTTATCAGGCAGAAGCAGAGTCTGTAACCTTGTCAAGTCCCTGAATCCCTCATGTTGGTGTTTTTCTCTGACACTGTCCCATATTTGGGCTTTGGATAAGCTGACAGGAATGTAATTTCTATTTAAAGATACACTGCCTGTTACTTTTATACTAAGTAATAAATGCAGGATTTGAAGAACAAGCACTAGGAGACAGTTGTTGGACAGTTTATATGTTGAGTCACCTCTAATGGAACACTTACCATTACCATTAAAAAGAAGAAAACAACCACAGAAAAAGAATAAGAAAAAAGAAAAAACTCTATTCTTATGCACTTCCTCATAATCTTCCCCAAAAAATTCCCTTGGCCTGAAATTTCCCATGTTTGGTGTCTGCCCAAAAGTGAATATTTAGATTCCTGCCAATTGTTTTCAGTCAGTTTTCAATTACGTGAGGATGAAAAAGAGACATTCCTTCCTATTCCTAGGACCAGGGTTATATTTTCCCATAGCTGTACTCAAGCAATCTGAACACTGGAACTGAAGTTCAGTTGTAAAAAGCTATCAGTAGGGTACAATGCCTGCTGTGAATCTGGGGAATCCTTTTTAAGTTTTACAGATGCATTTTTTACCAAGCAAAAGACTGTTACACTTGCTCCTCCTTCCACATGTGTGCTGCATGTGTATTTCAGTCAGAGATAATTACTTATTGTTGAAAGAAAATGTATCCCTCCTTAGCCCTTACCCTTCCTGAACATGCTCTTTGATAAAAGAGAAAACTGGATTCTGTTATCTCAATTTCTGCAGATGGCTTTCAAAAGTACTTAGGAGTGAGTAATAGTTTGACTCTTGGTGATTTTCAACCATCACTCATGTATCTCTTTAATGTCCTCATCCACATTCAAAATTCCCCTTGAAGCTGATACTAATGTTGAGGAATAAACCAGAAAGGATCCAGTAGGGCACTCAGGTTGCAGACAGCGTTGGGGGTAGGCAGTGAACTAAATGCAGCAGAAACTATACAGAAAATTCAACATTATGTTGGATACCCAACATATCGTTCTTGTGATTTCCTTACAGGGACAAAACCCTACCTGCAGCTGAGCCACCGCTTGTCTGAATTAACATTTGCTTTCTTTAAGCCTTGATTCAAAACACTGACAGTGACCTCCCTTCATATTGACTAAAACAATTGCCTCTCCACTTCCCAATTTCCCAGCCAGTGAAGCACAACGTTGCTCCTCGGAATTTATTAAATACTTAGTTCACCCAGCAGGAGCATTTGAGCAGTCAAGTGCTACTCAGTGCAACTAAGCATGACAGATTCAGCATCCTCCCCATAAACATGTTTTTAAAAATCTAAATCCAAAGGTAAGCAGATCAATCCAATGAACACATTGTGCTTTTAATTCATAAGCCTTCCTTCATTGTTTTGGGAGATGACACAAAGTAGATATTAATTATTGACAAATAATACAGATTCACTGCTTCTTATCATTGCAAAAAGTAAATAACCCTAAGGGCAGCCTTCAAAACTGCCAGGTCCCTAGTCATGGCTTAAAAAGTTATTACTATAGAACTACTCCTGGTACCCCCTTGTCCTGAATAACACTTTTTTCTCCCATTAGTCCCTCTAATGTCAGTAGTATCACTCCTATAGGAAAAGCCACAATCAGGTTAAAAATGAAATCTATTTTCAGATAGATTTTTCCTAAGTATGTGCAGAGAAAAACAAAAGGCATCAGGATCCAACCTCAGAAATAAGGAAAGTGAGTTCTAGCAAAAATAAACTCCCAGAGAGAAAAGAAAAGAAAAATGAGAGAGTGCAAAAGGAATGAATAAAAGAGATAAAGCCAGGAGAGGAGAATTTATCTTACACAAACAGAATTTGTGTTGGCCCATCCGTCCATGACACAAGCACTAATGAGGCTGCCCATTCACAGAGGCCTCAGATAAACATACAGATGGCCATTTAAATCACCACAATGCAGTATGTGTATTATGTGAGCCAGTGTTTTCACTTGGAGAGGGTAAAGAGGAAAAGACAGAGGGCTGGAGATGATGAAGATAACAGGCCAGGATTATTGGACTTTTCCTATGCCTCAGCCTTCATAAGTTCTTCTATGAAAATGCTCGTAAAGAGCTGGACTATAAAAATTCCAGACTTTACTGTTGGCATAATTGATCTCAGCTATGTCACCACAGAAGGAGACAGAGGAGTATTCATGTAAGACATACAAATCTTGGAGAGGAACCAAGTGTAATATATAATCTTTCCTTCCCAGAAAACCATTCATGGTGGTTTTGGAATAGATTTAGGCTTTTAAAACCTGTTCTCCAACCTGTAACACATTTTGAACAAAAGGTTTTCAGGATCACAATAAAGAACACTTGAATTTGATAGTGTACTATTCATCCAGTTTTGAAATAAATAATTCCTTGATTATACCTTCTTATTTTGCACACAGGGGACTGAAGAACTTCTTTTTTAAAACAGCCTTCAAAGGATCTGAAATATTACAAAAATCAGAGACCAAATTCACAGCTGGCGCAAGAGGGCACCTCCCAGTTTGAGTAGGTGATCTGGGGCTCATAAAACCATTTTTTCCTCCGGTTACAATTGTCTACCAATGCTATATAATTGTTACAGTACCACTGCAAGAATTTTTACTTATGGATTGTGTTGTATGCTTTTTTTAAAAAAAATACATTGTTGTTGTTGTTAGTTGCTGTTATTGGCATTTTACACACTGGAGCGGGTGTGAAAACCTGGTTTCTGTTTCAAGTAATTTTTTTCCTTTGCAGTTTCCTCACATCCCTTTTCACTTCCCTTCACAACTGCTGATCTTTGGTCTTCCTGACCCTTCTTTTTCAACACCCTGTTGTCTCTCCAGTCTTATTTCTCTAGGGAGTTCAATTTCTTACCTTTTCTTCAAAGCCGTTGCCATGTCAGCAGTGGCTATATGATAAACCAAGAGGCCACAATCAACACCAGCAGCCATCATACAGCATCAGACAGACACTCAGTCCCCTTTTTTGCCTCCTCTGCTATTGTTCTACACTGTCAGCATCTACCTTAGTCATCAGGACATGGGGCCCAAACTGATTGCTAAGGGCTTGATCTGTGGTATCTCCACTGAACATCAAGGAGAGATTCATACAGGGTTCAGCAGGCTGCAAGTCAGACCCTGAGACACCATCAGAAACCTCCATCGTAGTGATGGAGGTTAGAAAATCAGCTAAGGAAAGCAAAATAAATACTTCCTGTAGCAATTAAACCCTATGCCCAAGTTGCTTATAAGTTCATCTCAAGGGCATGAGGAGCAGGGAATTGCTTGTCTAAACTCTGTGTGTTTGCATGTGTGAGTGAATGAGCAAGAGACATCCTGTGGGCCTTTTAGAGCTGGTTACATTTAGCTGCTTTGTGGCTGCTGCCAAATTTTTAGTAGCTGTGACTCATTGACCAACTAGCTGTCTTAACATCTTGCTTCATTGTCCTTTTCCCCTTATAAAGGTTTCCCCTCACCCCCATCTGAGACGTCAAGAACAATGATTCCAGATGTAAGCAAAAAGTTTCCCATTGCAGCACATCACAGGACCTGCAGGCGTGCCTCGAATGAAGATTGCAAATGACGTGGGTGCTGTGAGCCTGATGAACACCTTGAGAGCTGACAGATGACAGTGAGTACTCAAGGCAGTCTGCCTTGTTATATGGCTTCCAGGTGAATGAAAGATGAGTTGGCAAGATATTTTAAGATGTGTCTGTGCATAGCTCAGGAAGTAAATCTGAGTTCTTTGTTAAACAGACAAGTGTATGGGATTTTGGGGGTACTTGTGAATACAGAGCAAAAGGAAACGGGGCTATTCTGAAGAAATTTTATCAAAACACACACTAGTTTTAAGGGAACAAAATCCAGTAGCTATTGGGGTGGAACAATACATGGAGGACTGCGTTCCTCAAGAGAGCTCGATGAGAGACCACAGCCAACCCCCTCGTTTAAACAGCTCTGTGCTGTCAGGGTGAGCCATGAGCACGGACGTCAGGACACATGAATCCAGTGTTTGCAAAGCGTTTACACTCTCAGCCCGGTGAACTGACACCCCTCAGCTCCTGTGCAGAGATGTTCAACACTCGGCAGCACCGAGTTCCCCACCTGAGGATACGAGGAGCCTGCCTGGAGAACCCGTCCCTAGAAACGCTCGGTGCCAGAGGGGCGGCGACAAGCAGACCCCGAGAACGAGTAATCCAGCGGCGCTTAGAGCTGTGGATATTCAAGGAGTAGAACAGCAGTGTTTAGTGCTGTGCATATTTAAGGCTTTTGAGCTCATCCGTCTCCATTCGACTCTCCCCAGGCAGGAAATGGCTAATTACCTTTCCATGGCAGGAGCAGTTCAGCTCCTCCAGGGCAGCGGAGAGAGAATCGGTCGTAATTACAGGAGGAGCGCACAGAACACTCTTCCTGGTAGTAGAGGGACTGAGTTGCAGCCAGCATTTAAAGGCTGATTAGTATAACTGCTTGCAGTCACTATTTACAGCCACTTCTCAATTGCCCTTACTCTGGGAAAAATGACATGCTGTCAGCATAAAACTTATGAAAAAGAACAATAGGAATAAAATTATGTTTTCTTTTGATTTTAAATCAACCATAATTTAAACAATTACATTAAGGTTTTTTTTTCCCTAGCCCTCCAGTTGTCCTTTTGAATTTCCCCCACAGCCCATGGTTTGGAAAATCTGGTTTCAGAATGAGCGAACTATACATGCATTCAATAATGGCTTGAATGAGTGTTAAAGGCATTGTTCCTAAAAGGAGCTGTGTGAATATTTTAAGTTGTTGAGCAGGAGGGGTGGTAACAAGGACAATAGAAAATCTAAATTATTGTTATTTTGTCTCTTTAGACCTCAGTGCTGTCATACGTTTGTCCTTTCCCCTGAAGAGAGGTTTAGCTCCCTGATGGGATCTTCTGGGGAGCTGTCTGAGCTAGCACAATTATTGTGTCAAACTCTTATCTCAGGGTCCAAATAATGGAACCAGGCTTTGACAGTCTCCTGTGATTCTTAATGAACTGTTTGTTGCAATTAGAACCCACGTTCTTTTAGGTGATTCTGGTGGAGGAGTGTATTTAGAAAGCACTCGGGGGAAGAAGAGGTCGGTAAGAAGAAGATGGATTTTTAAAAAATTAAATCAATTGTAAACAAAGAATATAAGGGAGGATGGGAAAAGGGAGAGAGAAGGAATGTTTCGAAGGGAGAATTTTCAAGGAATAGAATTTGAAAAAACATTTCAATAGTGTGCTATTTATGGAGATCTTAAAAGGCTGATAAAAATACAGTTAAACTGTGGACCTTTTTCCCTGGCTATGCTTTAGCTCGAGGTGGTCACAAAGACATCTGCAGCCTTTGCCTGGAAGCAGATCATTCGGGTCAAGAGCGAACAGGAGAGGGCAGCATCGCTTTAGACTTACGGTAAGGGCCACTCTGGAAGCGTCTGGGAAACCGCAGTGGACAGAAGGATCGTTGTAGGTCACCAGGCAACAGACTGATGAAGGGAGTTTGCATGCAGGTACCTCGCTGGAAAAAATACTTGCATGGGAAGAGGATGGAAGAAAAAGATGTTTTAAGTACAGAGAAGAAAGCGATGTGAATGTGGTATTTCAGCAGTGCTTTTGGCTGGGCTCAGTTCAGCTGCTGAGTTCAGGATGGGAAGTGCAGCGTTAGAGCACAGAGACTTCTGGCAATTCATTTAGTTACATTCTCTCTCAACCCGCAGATCATTATACCCTTACACAAGATAAGAAAACCTATTTCAAAGATGCACAAATGGTACACCAAAGGTGGTAAGCACTTTGCCAAACGTGCCACATGGCATCAAGACAGCACCTGGATGGCCACGCTCCCCTGCCAACCATTGACCCACATCAAGCACATCCATTGCACGAGTGCAGGACACTGTTAGGATGGCACAATGGGTTTCTGAGATGTAATCAGCACACCAGAATTGCTGATTCAGCTTCAGATGAAGGATAAATGCTCAACTGTAATGCATTCTTTCAAATCAATTTCATAAATGAAAATAAATCCAAATCGATACCATAAATATATGAGAACATTTTAAACCTTGGCAAAGATACAGTAGCCTTAGTTTTACCAGTGGAAACTCCAGTGTAGTGACTTTTAGCAGAGGAAAAAATGTGGTCCATTAACTTTTACTTTTCTTCTATGACAGTACTTACTAGAGGTAGTTGTGGGTTAATGAACTGGGCTGGGGTTCTCTCTGACATACGACTTTTTAAGTTATGGTGTGTGCAAAATCTCATGGCAGAGAAATTCCCCCACACATGAAAAACAGCCATGCTTATCAGTTGCCCTCTTGGCTCTGCTTCCTTTCTGCCACTGTGTTATGCCTCCTTCAGTGAAGACAGTAATTCTCTTTACAACTGATGGTTCTGCCAGTACATTACTGAATCACCAGAGCCGCACAGGTTTTGCTGCTCCATCCCCTCTTCAAATCAGGCTCACAGCCCAGAGAGGAAAATGACTGACATTCCAGAAGAGGGTAATGGTACATTGGTTGCCAGGGAGTTATTTTGTTCAATCATTTTGCAATGCAGGTGAATCACGGGTATATTTTTCATTTCATAGGCAATGTTTCAATACCTCTGTTCTAGTCATGAGGTACAGAATGAGACAACTGGGGTTTCATTTAGTGAAGTCCACCACCCATGTAAATAAATTGTTTCATCTTGCTGTGGAAATTATCAATAAAGTACCAATACTGAGAGAAGTAATTTTGCAGATAATTGTGTGGGAATGATATTAATGGAAACACCAAATACACATAAACCTCCATAACCATCAACCATCTGTTTGGACACGGACAGAATTCTAGAAATACTACTAGGGATAACAACTGCCTGACCTTTTTATTGAAACAGACATTTCAAGTAACTTTTTCTAATTGTAAAAGTATTTTCTGAGCCACTATTTTGTTACATGGGAAGTTCAATTAATTACACTTAGGATTTTTAGGGAAATGCTGAAAAGAAAGTGTTTTTGTTTTGGCATTTTAAAAATTTTATATTAAAAATGAGAGGTTTTTAAAATTATTTCATTTCAATAGCTGTGCTAGTATATATGAGTCATTATCACTGGCACCTTAGCATATAACTGAAGGATTGCATATGATTGTGAATCAATAAAATATGCTATTTTAACACATTTTCAAAAAATCCCGCATTTTCAATACTAAAAAGCCAGATGCTCTTTAGTACTGAATGAACCATCTTAACCTTCCTAGCCCAGTACACAGAAGTGGCACTTGATCTAAAAGCAAGTTTCCATCAGTGGTCACATCATGTAATAAAAACTAAAAATTTTATGAAAGAAACACTATGCCTTGAAATCGTCAAATAAAGGGGTGTCTAAATGCCATCTTGGATTTTCTGCTTAATGGTAATACTTCTGCTTTAAATATTCTGAATCAGAATGAAAAGTAATATTTCTATGTCAAATTTCCCAGAAAACAAAAATTCCATGCCTTGACCAAGTAAAATTACCAAATGAGTGAGTAATCCATTTTCTCCCAGGCCCTCAGTTTTGTCAGCACTAAATTTACACACGATCATTTTTTAAAGAGATATGGGAGGAAATGCATAAATGCCAAGAATGTTTGTTCAGGGAAATGACACACCATCATTTTCCCAACATCTGGTTATTCATGAAGGGCGGACAAATCTTCTTTTGGACTTAATAAGAGTGAAGTTATCTATTCTGAGGGGATCTGTGATACAAGCAATTTTTTTTACTGTAAGGAAGTTGAGCTGAAGCTTCATACAGAGAGAGAAAAGAGATTGGAAGAAGGAGAGCTGCTTTTGTTGGTCTGTGGCTCAGGAGCATTATCCGTCTTCCCCTCCAGAACTCTATTTTTAGATGGCCTCCAGTGCATTAGATCAAATGCATAAATTGGATGAGGTCAAACTGTCTCTGTGTGAATATGCAGCTCCCAGAGGTGTGCCAATGTCCGTGGAATTCAGCTGGCTGGTATTAACCTGAACCTTGTCAAAATCAGACTATAACATCAGTCCTTCTATTAAACATGGGCCTAACAACCTTTTAAGAGTCTGAAGCTAAACTCTCATTTAATTAATATTGATGTGGACATAGAGATGTCAGCAGAGGGGTTTTTTTTTTCTGTCATGTTTTCTTCCTTACTGTGTTTGCAGTTAAGTGCCATCTTAGAAGGTCTTTGCAGGAAAAGGATTATCATCCCTGGAAACAGTAGAAATCCCATGATTTCTACTTTTCTAGGAGTTCAATTTCATTCCGACCGGTATCATCAGACTGACTTTCACACTGGAGCACACTTCTGTAGCTATAGGTGTGTACCTATAAACATAAATAAACACGCACGCATTTGATATTACAACACTTATTAATTCATTGTCCAGGCAATACAGTAAGTTAGCACACTTCAGCAGACCAAGAAACCACCCACAGTAAGTTCCCTTTTACAAAACATGAACCCTTTCTGCTCTGCAAAGCTCGGAGTGACTTGAACATCATTTGGTCATTTGTCTGGCCCTTGTGCTAAGAAGGAAATTTCACCTCAAAACTGTGCGGTGCGTGACTGGCAGCCCCAAGCTCTGCAAGATTTATGCGAGGCTGCTGGTGGTGTTGTGTCACTTGGTAATGCAGGACTGTGTCTGTGGAGGGAATACCATGCAGTGTGGAGGCGAGCTAAGGAATTAAATGCGATGGGATTTGCATTAGAGCTTCACCAGAGTTAATCAGCTTAGTCCCTGAAATCTGGCTGCAACTTGCTGTATGGCTTCCTGCTCTGGTCAACAGAAACGCTAAGATACAACATATAAGAATGCCTTGAAGCAATACAACAGGAAAGGAAGCAATTATTCCAGTTCAGCTAGATAAGTGCCTAAGGGATCAACTCCCCATCTAAAAACTGTATTGGCATTCTCAGCCTCATGACATGGATTCTGTGATGGAGAAAACCCACATATAGAATGAGGTCAAAAAGTTAGCTGCAAGTGTATTGTCTGGGCTTTAAATTTAACCCTGCCCTTATGTCTAAACCCAGATGACTGAAGCATTCTGCTAAGTCTTTGTTGCTTGTGATTACACATATTTTAAAATATGTGGAAAGCTCTGTGGCTCGTTCTTTTCCAATGGAACTGGGGATTGAGTTCAGCAAGTATACAGGGCAATGGATATGGAGATCACCAGTTCCTTCTTGCAGCCTATTAATTTTACTGAGTATACCTCATTATTTATCCTGTGTGCATCAAAAAGAACACCCATCCTAGACTGAAATTTGTCTGGATTCACATTCATACAGAGATGAGAACTACCAGACTGGACTAGCCCAGTGTCAGTCCACAATGTCCAACAATCTGTCTTTGATAATAACTAGCACCAGATACCATAAAGGAAAAAAGCCTCTCTCCAGCAATAACCCCCATCATTAAAGTGTTTTACCCCAATCAGAGAGAAGTTGGTGCCCAAAGCATGAGGTCTTTTCCAAACATTTGCTAATCCGGCTGGAACATTATCAGTGTAAATGTCTGATTCCTTCCAGATCTTGCTCGCCTTGTCCAGAGAAATGGTGTGGAATAAAAGAGCAGTTAGATGAAGGAGAAGAAAGAAATTTCCAAAATGTGGAATATAAACAAAGAAGGTTTGGGACAGAATGAAAAATAAACAGAGAGAGTGTCTGGAGGGGAGGAGGGAATGAAATAAAAATTCTGTCATTTAAAAATAACAGGATTCTTTTATAGCTCCCAAACCAGTGAGGCTTACCTTAGAGGGAAGAGTTTATGACTCATACCCTGTTTTGAAAGAGCTCAGGAAGATGTCAAACCAAAATTCAGCTACCTCTGCAAATGTGCTGATCAAAGTTCTGCCCAAGACAGAGCAGCAGGCATTGTGGATTATGTTGACTCAGTGAAGTCAGAGGTGGCCATGGAGGATCCACAATCCTAGATTCTCTGCCTCCAGTCCTGCAGAATATGACAGTACAAGGGCTTAACATAAAAAAGGATTGAGATTTTATCTTCTGTGAAGCTCAGGAGGGTGGAAGGAAAATCTCACTTCACTGATAGCATAAGAGTTGAAGGCTACAATTGCACCAATGATAATAAGAATTCAGGACTAGCAAGATCTGTGCTTTCAAAAAACTAGTACAGAAAAATGTCTCAAGCTCTTGCCCATGAAAGCTGATAGAGAATTAGGATAATATGCTCTAAATATGGTTTCCAAATCAGTCCCATGTGAACATCCTGCTTTGGGAGACTTGAATAACGACTTGCTCAGGGATGCAGTGCACAAGAAGAGATGGAAAGGAACATATAAAAGTCCAAATAGTTTGCAGAATAAAGGGAGATTGAACTCTGAGAGCCATAACCTCAAAAACAGCAGAGGAACTTCTTTCTAGCATTCTAATATTGACAGATCTTGCAAATGTGGACTCCACATGTGATAAATAGCCCTGCTTCCAGATCTCCTGAAAAAGTTTAAAGGCATAACTAATGACATTGTTAAAGACGATTTCTGTGCTGATAGATGTTAGTGCTGACATTTTCCATTTATTATTTAAGATTGTTTTGCACTTGTAGAAACAGTAAATGAGTGCATTTTGAAACTCTGATGGGTATTGGACATTCACAAATTTCTTGTCACCTGGCAAAGTCAGTTAAAATGTTACAAGCAATTATTGTAATCATGTTGAAGATTAATCATACTTTAAAACATCGGTTCTGGAAATAAATTCTAAATGTTAATCCTGATAAATTGCTGTTGCAAATGGATCATTATGCAGAGGAAACATTTAGTTTAATTGGAGTTGCTCCTGAGCTGCTCTACATACATTATATGGGGCACAAAGCTGAAACCAAATTCCCTCCTTTTGAAGAAAAATACCAGTCCCATCCTGGGTTTAGCTTCTGCTGTAAAAGGCAGAAGGAAAATCAGAGTAGGTGCCTTGCTTGTATGTGCATTTTTAATCCAGTGGACAATTTCAACCAAACTGGACAGAGCATTCATAGAGAGTAAGCCATGGCAAAGCTGGTCAAAATAAAGACTTTACTAGGGCTCTCCCATCATGAAAAGAGACACTTCATGGGAATATCACAGAATCTACAGGAGACGGAGAACTGGTCTATAATTAGAGGCAAGGCCTCTTAATGCAGGAGGCAGGACATTCAGGAACATTCATCTTTATGCAGCTGCTTCCTTGAAAGAGAAAGACATCATCCAAGGCTGCTAAAATGCAGGTCATATTAACCTTTCCTTCCCTTGTACTGCTTTGGTTCTGGATCTATACAGTGGTAAAGTAGCTGCAAATGGGGCAAAAATGCTGTTATGAATTCCTTGTCTAACAAAACTCTTTGGGGAAGGCCTGTGCTATGTTGGCAGTGAGGATGGGTATGGAAAAGAAAAGCTGTGTAAAGCTGAAATACAACCGGAAAGGTCTCAGACTAGAAAGATCTATTATTGACAGAGTTCTTGCTGCAAGAACAATATAAAGTTAATTTAAACACTCCGAAAGCCAAGCTTGAGATGTGTTTCACATTGGTTTGAAGCCTTTTTTTGTGAGACCTTGAGCATCCTGGGCACTGGTGGTCTTTAGGCCAGGGGGCTCCCAGACTACTTTGATGAGCCCAAAGCAGTGTGCGGGACTGGGCTTGCCTTTCTTCTCTGCCCTGTGACTCCTCTGTGTTTGGACACACGTCTGAATCTCTGCATTTCTTCAGGAGTTCCCAGCAAGCCAGATGTAAAGACACTCCAGAGCAGACTTGTCCAAAGGATACGCTTATTCTGCACAGCAGCATTAGTCACAGATGGAGGCAGCAACCTGTTGGGTAACAATTCTAACACAGACTCTGAAAGTCAGCTTTTTTAGAGAAGACAAGGGTCTTAAAAAATTCCTCCTCTTATCTTCAGAAAAGCATTAAGGGACATAATTTTCAAATGCCAGGATCTCCTGTAAGTACTGATCATTTGTCCCAGTTTCCTTACTAACTCCAGGGCTGCTGCTATGCTTCCTGGTGCCACACACAGCATAATTCCTGTGCCTCTGAAAGATCGAACTGTCTTCTAAAAGTACCCTTCACCATTCTCTGCCACCTGGATGGCCCACATGATGGGGCAGCTACTTGCCCAGACTTTTTATTTGATGGGGAAGCTTTTCTGCTGGAAAACGGGCTAAAAGCATGGATTGATTCTAGCCAGCCAACCACATTACCCTGACAGTAAGAACAGAGCTGGATTACATTCAAGACCATGCATGGAGTCCAAGGTTCTGTGTCCCAAACCTGATGACATGGACTAAGAACTTGAACTATTTCAGGCTACCACATGACCCTGACATGTTAACAACTTGGGCTGTTACTGAGCTGGGTTAGATTCAAACCCATGGGTGAAGGTAAAAGGTTTTGTGTTCCATTACTGGCGCCAAACGTTCTGTTTTCTTACTTGGCTTCTTTCATGAGGGTGTTTTTCAAAGCATTTAGAAAGCACCCGTTAGCACTTCACTCTGTGTAAGTAATGTAATAACGAGGCAAGTGATGTGGGAGGAGGGACATGGTGGGCAGGAATCATTATCCAAATTAGGTGTTAAGCTTTGGCTTCTGCTTCTACCTTTGGTGAGGGTTACAAGGATTAGTGGAGAGAGGGAAAGGAACTTCTGTTTCTAGAGCATGACTATGAAAATAGACACACTGGTAACCATGAACAAAATGGAAAAAGTAAATACAGTCCATGAAGTAACACCATCGGGAAAACAAATGTTCTCAAAGAAAAAATTTCAGAAAGTGCATAATTCTCTGCAGCATGAAGCATTGAGAGCCAAGGTCTGTTTTTTTGGAAAAGTTCCTTTGCATCTGGATCCCCATCAGACTTGGAAGAAGAAGAAGTCTAGGAGGGCTGTGGTTTGGAGTGTGCCGGCGCTTTCATTGCAGATTGTTCCATTTCCTTTGTAATAACAGCAGAAGTTTCATGTCTGACATAGAGAAGCCCCCATCCTCCTCTGTCTCACCTGAGATGCTTTTTGCCACAGTCCCGACACTAAGGAACAGATGGAAAACAAAAGCAGGAGCTGGACATTGATCCAACACAAGACTCAAATCACATACGCTACTTTTTGCTGTAGCACCAGTCATTGCTCAACTCAAGCCCTGCTTTTGCACTTCATGTGAGAGAAAGAGCTTGACACAGCAGCAGAAACTGAAAAACAAGATCAGTGTATACTAGCTCAATTCAATCCCTGAGAAGAAAATATTGTGGTGTACTGTGATGACTTCACATTCCAAACAATGATACAACAGCTGTTAGCTATGTCAGACCATTGCACTGTGTAGCATCCGCCTAAGAATGGCAATGGCAGTGAGGAGTATTTATATGCGAAACATTAAAGAGCATCTCCCATTCTATGATCCACCTCAACTCAAGTGCCAGTAATGCTGCCTTACAGCTTGGAACATGTGCAGAATTCCAGACTCAAAAAGTCATTGACAAACTGCAACTATCTTATGTGAATAAAGAATTTAAATAAGTTATTCTTGTCACTTTTCCTCCTCTGAGGAGGAGTCTGCATGAACTGAAGTCATGAGGCTCTTCTTGGCACTGTCAGCAATTATCCCTTAGTAGAGCGAAAAGGTATTACAAAACAAAATAAAGTTT
Organism: Machaerirhynchus nigripectus; assembly: GCA_013397975.1. Lineage (NCBI taxonomy): Eukaryota > Metazoa > Chordata > Aves > Passeriformes > Dicruridae > Machaerirhynchus > Machaerirhynchus nigripectus. Next base: position 619,546 of record VZRQ01007680.1, on the reverse strand, counting down.
TTTCAGTTACTAATTCCTGAGAACACCATTGCCAACAACTGCGGAAAAACTTTTGTGTTTAGGAAGTGATAAATAATTTAAAAGTCATACTCTTTGGGATGACAGGGGAAAAAAATCTGCATTTTATTGCCTTCCAGATTCTAAATATTTTTTCAGTCTGGTGGTAAACCAAACACTTTTATGCATTTGTTGACATGTCCAGTGCATTTGGCAATGTGCAAAATCCTTGTTATTTGGGTCAGACAAGTGTCCTCAAAAACAAGGCAACCCAGCAGGCCTTCCAAGCCAGGCTGTGCCAGACTCTGCTTGCCCTGGTTCAGTGGAAGTGACTGTTAACCTACAGCAAGCCCTGCTCTGCACCAGGGCTGCGGCCTCTGCAGGGAGCTGGGCTGCCTGGCTCAGCCTCCTCATTCTCTTCCTGACGGCTCAAGGTCAGACCCAGGAATCCACTGCCCTCCACATGGGGCATGCCAAGAGGCAGCACTCTTCACCAGCTCCCTATCGCTGCCTCTTGGCCCTGGCCCCAGAACTGGCTGATACTCATTTGGCAATACCCCCTTATTTCATGCCTCCCTGCTAGAAGTCACAGTGGAGAGACAGAAAAACAAATGGGCCGTAGGAGCAAAACCTCTCTCCTCCCAAAGTGTAAGTCTGTGCATAAGAAGAGCCTCTGGAGCATTTGTATGAACCTACTGCATGAATTGATTGAATGAACTGCTTTAATTTACTGTACATGAGAGATTTATCTCCCCCTCTCCCCTGTAGGTACAGACTACCATAAACAAAAAGCAGAATTTAGATCCTTGGACCTCTCCCACTAGGCCCTACCTTCCTTCCCTGCTCCATTCTCCCTGGTAGCTTCTTTGTGTCACTGGTAGCCTGAAACTAGAAGCTGCTGTCTCATTTGGCTGGTAATTGTACCTCCTTTAGAGAGGAATCTCATTTTACAAAAGTTCAAGAACTAAAGAGTTTATCCTGGTTAGCAAGTTTGTTATCTTCAACGCTCTGACTAAAGGCAGCTGAAAATGAGGGTGGCACATACCTATGATGGAAACTCATATATATATGATGGAAACTCTCCATAGGCTTGAAAGAGGCTTGAAAGCTGGATTTACAAAGCATTTCCTGGGCAGTACATGAATACACCCTTTCTTTAAAATGAAGCAGGTGGGATCCAAAGATCAGATATGTTTACAGATACAAAGACAGAACAATGATAGCTTTTAAGATCTCAGACACGGAGATACAATTCTCCAAAACTGGTGTTTGAATCAACTGGTTTATGTCTCTAGTATAACTTTATGTTGCACATTGTCCTCATTCATTTGGGGAAAAGTATTTCTTTGAGAGACAAACCTGTAAATCCACTTTTCAGGAACATTATTCATATTGCCTTGTCTTCATATTGCCTTGTCTTTTTCTTGCTTTATCATGTATGTCACTGTACCAGCTCACTTGAATGAGCAACTGGCTCATTTTAGGTGTGTGCAGGGTAAGATCTTAAATGTCCTTTTGAAGCTGTGCTCACTACTGTGAGCAGCACACTATTGAGATACGAGGTGCAACGTGGGGAACAACAGCTGTCAAAAACATCCAAACCAAACAAGCACAGCCTATTCTTCTTCGTGACAAAGACACAGATGTTGAAATACATTCATATTTACATCAAATATTTATCACATACTTGAATGCCTCTGTTTGCAGCTCACATAAGCAGCATTCAGCACACTATTTCCCTCACTGCCACTTTGCTACTGGCAGCCAGGCAAACCCTGACATACAAACACTGCTCCTTTTCCTCTCCAACATCTACACAGGTGCTGCATTTGTGCAATTTGCTCTACGGTGTTTCTCATCCCAACGGGAAGTGCCTCTGATCTCTCTCTCCAGAGGCAAGGCACAACCTTAACACTCCACAGATGTGCACACTGAGGGGGAAGCAAAGGAGTGTGGGAGCCGACAGGTGAGGATGGTGGGAGAACAGGAGCATGGAGCACCCTCAGCATTCTGCAGCTGTGACACCTGGCACACTCCCACCAAACCCAGGTGGGGCCAACCCTGCACCGCCCGCCAAGCACAGCAAGGACAATCTCCTGTGCCACAGTGCCAGCATGCCCAAGAGGAAGCACTGTGGGATGGGCTGAGCAATCCGAGCTCAGTTCCTGAAAGGGATGCACTGAAGCTAAGGAAGTGGATGGGGTGAAATCTTGTCCTAATTATATTAATAGGAGTATTCTAATTGTCTTCAGTGGAGCTAGGCTTTCTCTGCATGGAACCTACCAGAAAATCCCAATACCCATTTGTATTTTCCTATTTCAGGCTGAAAATTAGGTACAGCACATATTTCACTCACTGGTGTACGGCTGTCACCGTGGAAACCCTGTTCAATAGAGTGTGAAAACTTTTACAGGACTGGCTGGGTTCATAAAGTGTTGAGCACCATTTTTCCCCCATTAATTTTATTACAGGTACTATCATTCAAAAATTAGGCAACCTAAGTGTGTACAAATAGCTGTAATTACACACACAGCTGCCATGTATGTCTTCTAAAACAAATCCTGTACTGTATTTTTCAATTAAATTCCACTCTTCAAACATACCATGACGATATAACAAGAACTTCTGTATTTTTCAAAGTGTCTATTAATTATGTTTTCCACTGCAACATTCTAGGAGTAGATGCTGCTCCATTTTGCAAATGGGGAAACCAGGGTACACAGGAGTCACAGATCTTGTCAAAACCGTGCAGCCAAGTCCTGGCAGATCCAGGAATGGAATCCGTGAGTCCTGACTCTTCAGTTCCCCCGCTCTGATCACCAGACAACACTCCCTTCCTCTGAAATAGGCTATTTTGATTGAAAACAGATGGCGTACATTTTTGGCACAGTGTTTTTTAACTATATTAAAATGCTCTGAATGAATATGTGCTTATATCATACCTATGTACATCTACATGGATACACATGCATACCGCATCTATACATACAGAAATAGGCATGAGTTAAGGACATATTAATTTACATATATCGTATGCAAATGTAATGGATATGCTGAAAGATACTTAAATGCAGCTGGACAGCTGACATACCTAAACACATAAGCTGTAGTATTCAGTGATATTGTAATTACACACTATGTATTCTCTCTCTCTAAGCAACAGACTTTATGCTCTTGATGGAGCGTCCACTTCGATGTAATTCACCTATTAAAGTTTTTTATCATTTGATGAAAAATTTTAGTGTTGTTTCTGTAAAGGATGAATCATATCCTTTTTCATTAGCTCCAGGGCCAGCCTCCATCCTAGCTGAACAATGCATTTAGTGGGCACTGCCTGCATTTGTAGTGTTGCAGATTTTTCCTGCAACTGAGTTATGTCTTCAATATCATACTTACATTTTTGGATTTGCTCTTCCTGTCATAGTATTTGCCCTTGAATTAAGTCTTCTCCAAACAGCTTGTTTTCAGCTAAGGACTGGCAAACCCTGGATTTGCTGTCTGTCAGGTTTAAGATTTTCTCACATATCACACCCTGGAGGACATGACAAAGACCAGTTTTTACTTAACCAACTCCTCACCTGCAGCCTTGGGTCAGGTAAAGATGGGCTGCCATATCAACTGGCAAACAGCTCAGGAGACCTTTTCCACAGTTGGAAATCACCAGAATGGGCTTGTATCACTTGCTCTCCTGTGCATTCCCAGTAAAGATGAGAGGGTGGGCCTTGGAAGCTATGCACGAGGGATATGTCCTAATTACAACCCCCTTCCACAAACATCCTTTCCACAGCCCCTCCCCACTGACTGTATTTCAATTTCTTGTATTGGTCAACTGATTTTCCCCTTCACTTACCACAAAAGAGGTAAAAAAATTAGCCTTCAAATCCAGAGTCATGCAGGAGAAGTTGAAAACAGCTCATTCCCCATGTGTATCCCTTGTCTGCACATTGGCCCAAGCCACCTCACACCTTATGTGCACAGAAAGTGAGTCAAAATTGGGGGTGAGATTAGAATTTGGGAATTCTGTTCTTGCAGAAAGGGAACCTGAGCAAAACCAGTTATTTTGGTCTGTGCTAATTCCTTCTGGACTGACCCGTGAGCGCATAACAGAAAAAGTAAATATATTGCTGATACTCACTGCTCTTCTGTCTTTTTCGGCTCTAAATCTGCAGAACTCGGAAATCAGGAAATGCCTGCAAAAAGGTTTTGAGGAGGTCACAGAAACAGAAGTATGTTACAGTACTGCTTTATCTATGGATAAACAAAATATGGCCGCTTATTATAAAGAAAAAAGAGCTTAACCTCTCCAAGAACTGTAGGTCAAAATCTACAAAAAGTAGCATTGGTGTTTTCTGGTTTCACACTCGATGCTGTAATGTGGCACTAAAATCTCCACAACTGGGTTTGCAACATCAGGTAGCAGTTGTTAATGGAGAGTACCTTACCTCAGCTCTTACCTTGCACAGGATGGATTAGCATGCTTATATTTTCCTGTCGGTTTGTTATGCTACAAAACTAACATTCTGGCACAATCCATTCTCAGAAAAGACTTTTTAATGCTAATTTCCTCTGTATCAAAAGATACAGTAAACATGTGTACTCAGGATAGCTCTCTTGCAATTCAATACACTAAGCTGTTTTGCAAAATGTAATAAATTTCCAAGTAGAAAAAGTGTTAACAGGGAAGTCTGTTCTTGCAAACTATTATGTGGTAACCAGGCCTCTCTCATATCAATAAAAAGCTCTCCACGGTGACACTCTTGCCCTTTCTCTAGCCATTTTCTGCCAGGTAGGAATCAGAGAAATGCAAAACAGCCTTAAAAGCTCCGTATCTGATCAGAATAAACTCTCCCAGTGCAAGTCAGGAACAGACTGACAGGGACGCTGTTCCATTTCCCTTTTAATAAGCCATTGCAAAGAGGGCTGAGGTAATTTTTCAGGCTGCTGTATGGCAAGAAGGCAACAGCCTGAACAAAATCTGTGGGATTCACATCCTACAGCAGGCTAGTGCTGCCAGGACAATGAGGCTGCTTGAAGGCAACAACAGCTTGAGCCACTCTGGAACGCTGGTTGCATGCAGTGCTGGATCTTCTTCCACTGGTTCTGGTGGAATTCAGACTACTCTCTTGCCATTTAAAGTGGAAGTGGGCTCTCTGTTAATAAGCTGCCTGATGTTTTTTCATGAATACTGAGCAGAGTCCAGAAACCAAAGAAAAGTCATAAGGAGAATGTAACTTGCAATGGATATCCAATGCAGAAGCCTGTTTTCTCTACAGCACTTTTCCTCTTCCATGTTCTGAAGTTTTTTCATGTTCCCTCATTATCTCCTTATCTTTACCAGTCAGAATAGATACCCTATGATAAACATTAGCAGGAAACTAAGCCTCAGAAAACTCCATGATTAGCCTGAGACTACTTGGTGAACTGGCTGGAGATGGGAAGACTGCCCAATTCTCTCAGTAATCCACCCTTGGCCCCAGTTCAGCAGAGCACTTTAGGTACTTGTTTAACTTAAGCAAGATACAGTGCTTCAACTGTGAATCACAGACCTTTTTATTATTATCACTTTTACTGCAGGGCGAGGGAATTCTTAGGAAAGGCCTTGAAGCAAACTGGAGCAATAAATTGAACAGCCCGCAGCTCTGCACCCCGGGTCTGCCAGTGTCCCTGACCAGAGGGAGGATGAGGTTCAGAGACCTCGGCCCAGCTCATTTTCTTCTCCTGTAGGAGACAGCAGAGAGATTAGTGACTGTGGGATTGCTGCTGTGTAGAGCTGTGCTAGCCATAGCTGCAAGCTAATTATACATCCACTTGCCACTTCCCTCATTATTCAGTCAAGGAAGAAAATCTTCACTTTGTTGGAAAAGCCAAAAGAACAGCTGGTAACTGCCGATGCCTTTTTTTAAGAACACACAACTATGGCTATCACTCTTCATTGTAAAAATACAAATCTTTATAACATCTTCAAAAATCTTTTTTCATTACCAATTTCCATTGGAAAATTGGAAACCCAATTTTCATGGCCTCCAAAATGAAAACCTGCACTTCAGGAGGAAGCCAAGAAAGTGATGGCACCAAATGCTGGACTCCAGGTGATGAATGTAGCTGGACCTTGCTTCCTCTTGATGCACCACTCATGGAGATCGTTGGTGTTCTGAGCTAACTGGGGAAGAAAAGGTTTTGAGATACAGCAGTATTATGATTTATGTTTCTGTGACATTACTTGACTGAAGTTTTAGAAACATTCCATTTCATTTAATGATTTTAACTCACCTACATGTGTTTTGGCACAGTTTGGGGTGTTAAGGAGAGGCAGCAACATCTCCGTGGTTAAGGCTGAAGCTAGCTTCTGTTATAGCACCCTGTTTCCATCCCTTCATCATAACTTTGGCTTGGAAAGCTGCTTGAGTCTGAAGCTTGCCAGGTCTATTTTAGTCACTTTTGCAAAAGCTGAGGAAAATCAGCCAAATTACTTTCAAGTTACAAGTTGCTAAAACTTACTCTGATTTGAAATATTTACTTTTAATTAGTACTTTTAATCCTTGTCTTCAGTTTGATTGATTGACTGAGTTGAATTAATCCATAGCAACATTCCTGCCTTAAGAAAAATTTACTGTCACATAAACTTGTCCCCTGACTGTGGCTGTAGAGAAATGTCCTTTTCCTGATATATGTATACCCCACTGGGAGAGGTTATTGTCCATGGCACAACCTCTGGTGCTTGTCTTTGCCCATATGCTGGAGACTGCCCCTCCTTTTGATGTCTAGGGAGGTCTAAGCAAGGCCCAGCTTATTTCAGCTGAGGTGAGCTGAGTTACTTGAAACAGTGACAAAGTGATGCATTGTTAAGCTTGCCCTCCTACACGGATGCAGGTAGGGAGCACTCCTGCCAGCAGATCTGCTCTCACCTCTCTCAGGGAGGTTCCCTTCACTGAGGGAGCACTATCAACAAAATGAAGCTGCACCACTGGCCAGCACCTCCTCCCACAAGTACAATTATTCCCAGTGCTATCCACGCATGAGGATCCGAGCCAGTGCTATGTTCACACTTTTTGATTAAACTAGTACAAATATTTGTCTTTCTCTACCTCAAAAACCACTTGTAATCACACTTCTAACCTTTCCATATAATTAAATCTCTTAATTTGTGCAGTGACAGTTTACAAAGAAAAATGGCTGACATTGTGCAAAGATATAAAACACTCCTATTTTTCATAAAACTGAGTCTAAACAGTTTTGTTTGTTTCAGAAGGAATTATGAGTTCACTTATGCTCTTGCTGAGATCAAGGAGGCTTTTTTTGGCATTGGCTTTAGTGGGATCATTACTGAACACTACATAACATTTCAAACTGGTTAGATTAGATGTTAGAAAGAAATTCTTCACTATGAGAGTGGTGAGGCACTGGCACAGGTTGCCCAGAGCTGTGGATGTCTCATCCCTGGAAGTGTTCAAGATCAGATTGGATGGGGCTTTGAGCAATGTGGTGGAAGGTGTCCCTGCCCATGGCAGAGGGGTTGGAACAGGATGATCTTTCAGGTCCCTTCCACCCCAACCATTCTATGGTTCCATGATTTCAAGATTTTCTTCTCTTTGGGAGGTGACCTGAATTTACCTGCTGAGTGGCAAGAGGTCTTTACTTGCAACAAATGTTTTTCACAAGTGTCTCAAATTTTACAGAGCACTTCATTTTTTCTGTTAGTTTTTACTGCAGAAGGAATCAATCTGCGAAATGTAGTATTGCCAAACAATAAAAGTGCTGGTTTCTAGTCATTGTTACCTGCACCACTGCCATCACCTACTTCAAATGTGATGATTGATGGCAAATTTAATCCATGAAGGGAGAGGTGAGGCTTGGTGCCTCTCCTTCCAAATAAAATTCAGCAAACAAACTCAAAATGCCAACTGTTGATAAGCCACAATATTGTGATTTCAATCTGCAGACCATGATGAAAGTCTCTTTACATTAAGTGTCCTGTCTCTGATTAAAACAGATTTCTGCCTGAACTGCATCTGTCCTCATTGTCTGTATCTATTCTCCCAACGAAATATGTAGTTTAGACCTTTGATGCTATTTCTGCAATTCCTAAGTTAAAAAATAAGTAACATAAAATAGAGGCACCACTGTTTTCAATATATCAACATTCTTTCAATAAAATTCAAATAAACCAAAACAGTACTTTAAAACAACTGAATTGGTCAGACCTCTAATCTGAAAATTCCACAACCTTGGGGAAATCGAGATCAGTGTGTGATCTCTTGCACTCTCTTTGTAATGAGCTGGGCATTCTGAGCCCTTCTCTGACATAAAGTTAATCCAGCTCCATCCACCCTGGCTTCACATTCCATATTAGGCTTCTTTCTGGGCTTGTTTTCATCTAAGTACAGAATTTGCTGGGTTTCACAAGTTAAGTATTCTCCCTCCTCTCTCTTCACAAGCTTCCCTCCCTCTTTCTTGCCAAACTCCCTGCCCTTGACTTCCCTTTTCAAAATCACTCTTCCTTCCCATATGATTTCCAAATTAGTCATCATGTTCCCTCCCTCTCTCATCTATCCCATTTTTCCTCACTTCATCCTGTTTCCTCACCCAATCAAAGATCTCTTAGTCACGAGTTTCCTCATTCCTCATCCCTTCCATCAATGTTACTCACGTGACAGTAGCAGCTCTTTTTTAAAAATCACTTTCACAGTGAGATCCTCACTGAATTAATCTCTAAGTACACCCTTTTAATTTAAAAAAGTCCATAATACAGCACTGAGTGTTCACCAGCAGAAGAGGTACTCGTTCTAGAGCAAGAGACATTGAAAGCCTTGATTATGATCAGTAGAATCTATGAACCTCTGCAAAGAGAGTAGGTTTAGAAGCAGCTCCCATGCTTGAGTTATTGCTGTTGTAAGGTGAGCAACACTAGCTTTGTAGAGGCATCAGACAGATAATGTAAATGCATCCACTTTCCTTTTGAATCAATGGATTATCTGGCTGTACTTTGTGTGGCAGTGGCAGAAATTTGCATCCATCCAGTTTCACAAGTAAATATGTGGTCTTCCTCAGAACTCTTCAATTTAAGAAGCCACTTGACCTGACAAAGAGTTCTATGTCATTAAATATCTTCATTTAAGGGAGTGAATTATCTTGAGGAGAGTTCAGCTTTTGAAGATGGCATTACACAGGTAACAGATTCTGGACATGGTGGAATAAAGTATCAGCATAGATAGAGAAATCCACAGGAAAGAACTGGACTATGGAGGGACTGAAGGCTTGAAAAGTTGCAGACATTACAGTCTACGAAAACAAGAGAGAAAATAAAATAACAGTCTTAGATTTATGTTACCGAAGAAAGGAAAATAAAAAAGGATCTCAGACTGCTACACGGACATTAATTAAGGTTTACAGCAGCCCTAAGAGCTTTGGCAGACCTGGCCCCACTTTCACAGGAAAAAACCAACATATTGAGAGATGAAACAGCATTGTCAGAGTGCAAAAACAGGGTCCTATTTGGAGGTCAGAATGAGACGTGACTTTGGTCAGTTCCTAGTCTGCATCATAAAAGCAGGATTCAAATTATAGCAATTTCACGCAGTTATAAATGCAATTCCATTACTTCCTCTCTTCTTCTTTAATCACAGAGGCTACCTTGTTTCTGTTCAGAGCACAACACCCCATGACACTTCAGCAGGGTCAAGTCACTGCTTGCTTCATTCTTCACAGAAAATTGTATGCTGGTGGTGGCCACATTCTCATTAGTTTTAAATGAAGACTAAAACCAGGGGGATGAGGCCAATACAGATCCAGTGTAGTGAGATCAGCATGATGCAATTTCTCTCTGAGGTAAAATTATTCAGTTCAGCCATTCACAGAAAATCGTTAAGACTATAAGTAAGACTCCAAAGACCAATAAAAGAAGCATAAAGGAAGAGAAAGATAATTCCATCTTTACAATGCCTATATATACATACACATTTATGATCATTGTTTTGGGATTAGGTAAATATTAAGCATCAAGTTTGCCAGGTACCATTTAGTGCTTGTAGCTGGACTTGTCTGTAGACCTCACAGGAGAAATAGGTCTTGGCAAGGCAGTTAGAGAGGGAAAGAAGAGTAGATTTGCAAGTCTTTAAAAACATTAAAACATGTTACTAAATGCATTATTCCAGGTACTGAGACTAATTAAGTCCTGCAATAGCCATCAGTTTCAGTGAAGAGATCTCTGTGTTCGCTAGGATTAAGTTTGCCCCAGCAGTAAGATTTATGTGAAACTACAGTGGAACAGATTATAGAACAAGTGTTGCTCGATTCACACACGCTGGTCTTCAGCGTCCTCCTAGAGTGCAACCACTGTGTGCTCCATCTGCAGCTACCTGCAATCTCTTCCAATAACCTAAGTTATTACTGTAGTTCAGGCAACAGCTGTAGGACCCCTTTTCAAATAGTACCATTCCATATACACACATCCTCTAAATTGGGTGCCAGCACTGTTTTCGCAGAGTATTACAAAATTTTCCTTGGGAGATGAACTGCTGTATCAGTACAAACAAGTGTCTACAAAGTGAAGTTCTGGAGGGCAGAAAAGCCTGGATGCAAAATTTTGTCAACACATAAATGCCCCTCTTGAGTTCTTGCCCCTAGGCACGTGGTAGATCTACCCCTCACAAGCATTATTCACCTGCTGGCAAGCATGTGGGTTCCCTCTCGACTTTATAAATGGTTTTCACACCAAAAACAGATATCCACAATACTTCAGTAAAACCAACAAACCTCCGTCCCTGGAGAGAAAAGGCTGCTAACTCTATTATACCAACAATAATTATTGAAACACTCAACATACATGTTAATATACAAACTACATTGTTTCAAGCATATCCTCCTCATTCCACACTATTCCCTCTACTGCTATCAGCTTGCTTAATTTATTGTAAGATACACATTCCTTATTATCATTAGTTATACTTTACGTAATGTAAACATTTGTAAAGAAAGCTAAGCAATAAGATGAAAATACTATTGTGATATTATTAAAAGAAGAACAGGGTGAAACAAACACATGATAATTATGAAAGATACTGGGGCATGTTTGCACAACTTGGGTATATTTATAGGACATGGTGTCTTACTGACAGAATGTACAAGAGAGAAGGAATTTCTGCGTGTTACACTAAATTATTTTCTTGGTTTTCTAAATATTCTGGACTACAGTCTTTCTTACAAGGCAGAGAAAATATTTTCCATCCCACGGGTGTACTGTGAGAATTACTCATCTGGCACAGAGATAACTCGCAGCAAATAGAAGTGCCACCAGTCACTATTGGTGTTACCTGTTCCTCACAGCTTCTGTGGCATGACAGCTGACTACAGCCCAGTGGGTGTATCACCAGTTGTTGTGGGGATGCCTGTATATTTCTGGACAGGCTATTAAACAAGGAGAGAACAAATAATTCCTGGGTTTTGTGTTCAACTGCAGCTTACTTGGTTTTACTTGCAGCCTCACTCGAGCTGAAAAGAACTCGAGCCGTCTTGATGTGCAACTTCTGTCAACTGATGCTGGCAGAAACGAGGGTTCCGTTTTAAAACCAGAAATATAGGGAAAGTGACTGCCTTTTCTGGCTATCCATCCTTGTTTGCAAACACTTAATCTGCAGTTAAAACAAGGAAAGACTTTATAATTGGCTAAGGAAAACACAGTAACCTAAGTAAATAAGTGAAATATCCACACCCATCATATCTCTGGCATTGGTTCTTCAGTTCATTTCCCTACCAAGAGGTGCCAAAGTCCAAGGAGCTAACATCCTTTTTAACTCTTAGTCTTCTCCGTTTTCCCTCTGCAACCCTATTAATGGTTAATCTACGTTTGGGATGAACTTGGATGACGTGTCTCCAACCCCTATAGGAAGCGCTATCTGATCTGGGCCACCTACCCCTGCAATACCAATTTATTTTTATTGCTGTCATCAGGCATCCCCCACCCCCAGCTTCAATCCCAATTTCCACAAGTTCAGCGGAGAGCCAGCAGGAAATGCCTTACTCTCGCTGTAAAACTGCCTGTGTGCCACAGATTTGGAGCAGGCTCCTACCACAGAGGCACTGCTGTGACTGTAGCAGACAAGGAACAGCAGCACCCCAGATACTGGCACAAGGCTCTTGTCATTGGAAACCCTTTCCTTATTCCCTTCCTCTCAGTTTAATCCTATCTTCTACCCATCAAAAGCTCACAGTTGTAGTGGTTTCTAACATTTCTTGGAGGGTTTCTGTGTAAAAAGCTTTTAGAGCTAAATTCTCTGCACATTTCTTCATTCGCAAGGGGTTTGCTCTGCCATTCTGCACGCACAGGGTGAGAGTCACTCTCCCTCTCTAGCTTCGCACCAGTGACTTCATATACAGTTGAGTGGTTCTGAGGGCTTTAATCATATTGTGAATTACATCTAAGAGGGTAAGACTGTTGATGTTTTATATCAGCTGGTAAAAAGGCCAGTTTTTTCCAAAAAAAGTGTTATATAGATGCTTGTTACAGCAAAACCCAGTTGAGGGTCGTCTGTTGGTTACTGAAATGAGGAAGCAGACGCCTGATCTGTTTCCTTCCCTTGAGCTCCAGAAGACGCAGGACTTAGTGGGCTTCAGGAGAATGCTGAACTTCACCTACAGCTGGTGACCTCTGGGGGCTCTATGGCTTCCTCCCCTTCCACCTGATTTCTGAGGAGGGACGAACTGAAGTTACAGGCTGACTTAGAGATGGCATTCCATCCCCTGAGCACCACAGCGCATTCCTGACACCTTTGGCCAGGAGAGCTGCCACCATGTGCTGGTGGGCAGCTGCCATTTTCCACTGCACAGGCGGCCCTGCAAAGAGATCAATGCAAAATCCTCTGATGGCGCTTCTCCAGCTGAGTCTATACCACCTTAAAATAAAACACGTCGACCAACAAGAATATCCTTCAACTCGCTTTAAGGATATGGGTTTGAAATGCCCGCGAAAGGAGCTTGTTTCCCCGGCGTGTGCTGTGGTGGCACGGTGGGCTCCTCGCTGAGGGGAGGCACTTCCCCAGTGGGGACGGAACCGCGACGAGCCGACGCGTTTTCTGTCACGTTTGTAAGCCCTCGAAGGGTGAGACAGCCGGCGTCCGTGCTCGCACCTGGAGCTCGGCAGATCCCCTTGGAAGAGCAAGCAGGAGCCGCTCCCCCTACCCGCCCTCCTAACCAGGCCGGGATTTTTAATCAAAGGCCTTATTGCCGGGGAGGCGGCTGAGCGGAACCGGGCCGGGCAACGGCGGCGGCTGCTCCCCTCGGCTCGGGGCAAAGCCCGGAGGGATCCCCGACCGGACGGGCGGGTCCACCCGGGATAGCCCCGGATAGCCCAGCCCGGGCGGCCGCAGCCTGCGGCCTCCCCACTCCCGCCCTCTCTCCCTCCCGTATCCCTGGGTCCGCCCGTATCCCTGCATTCCCTGCTGCAGCATCCCCTCCTCCCCTCAATCCCATCAGTAGCGGCGGCCCCGGGCTCGGCTCCCCGCGCTGCGGCGGCGCTCGGCGGCGGCTCCCCCCCGCCGCGGCCGCCATGTT
>VZRQ01007680.1:530331-605561 GCA_013397975.1 Machaerirhynchus nigripectus | reverse complement strand
CAGCAGCAGCAGAAGCAGCCGCCGCAGCCATGGGAAGGATTTGACAGGGCTCGGAGCGCTTTTGCCGGTGTGTCGGGGCGCGCGTCCCGCCCGCCGCCCCTTGGCGCAGCGGAGGAGAAGGGGGCGACGATGAAGACTTTAGTTTTTTTGAATCACTGAAAAGCCTTAAAAGGAGACTCGGTAAGGAGGAGGAGGAGGAAGGGAAAGGCTGCCCGGGGCAGGACGTGGCTGCGCCCTGAGGAGGGGGGGCTGCGCCCCACCCCGTGGTGGCCGCGGAGGCGCTGCCGGGGCCGGGGGGGGCGGCGGGGCTGCGCGGCCCCTCATCCCTCCCTCCCTCCCCGCCGGTGTGCGCCCTCATTTCTGCTGCCTTTCGCTTATATAAATACGTAAATACATCTGTTTTTCCCTTCCCATCCGTCCTGGGAAGCGGAACCGGAGGGGCTGTTAGCCCGTGGTGCTGCGGCGGGGCTCCTCGCAGGATCGCGCTGCATGATCTGCATTGGGAATGAAGGAGAAGACCTTCTTAAATATATAAGTGCGTGTGCCTGTGCACGCACGGTGAAATCGGTGTCAGGCAGTCTCGGTTGAATTTGAGTGCAATTATTATTGTTAAAGCATCAGGAATGCCCATATATATTTTTTATCCCCGCTTCTTACTAAGCCTATTAATTTTTTTTTAGGATATCTATTTTCTTCTCTTAAAAGTCATGCATACACAGATATCCACGCTGTATGTGTGTGTCTGAAACTCCAAGGGTTTAGTTTCAGGCTGGGAACACCGAGGTGGGCTGGCAATTAAGGACCTCCACAGTTTGACACTTGTTAAAAATACTGTTGACTTCTTTTTAAACAACAAAACCCTCAAAAGTTTTTTTTTTGTTGTTGTTGTTTTTCTGACAAAGTAATAATAATCATTAAAAAAGAATCCCCAATGCAAACTGAAACAACCATGTCTGGAGAAGTGCGTTTGAAGCAGTTGGAGCAGTTTATTTTGGATGGGCCAACACAGACTAATGGGCAATGCTTCAGTGTGGAAACCTTGCTGGATATACTCATCTGCCTTTATGATGAATGTAATAATTCCCCTCTGAGAAGAGAGAAGAACATCCTTGAGTATCTGGAGTGGGGTAAGTTTGAGTGTGTTTATTTTGTGTACATCCGTCCATGTTCCTGTCTGCTTTGTATAATGTCTCTGTTATTTATGTGTGAGAGGGGATTGTTTATAACTCAGTGTTTTTACTGGGAAGTGTTATCAGTTTTACTGTATTTAAACGTGGTGGTGGTGCTAAAAAGAAATCTGTATTGGTTTTTTTTGCCTTTGAGGTATGCATGTAAAACATACTTTATATTTTTTATTTTACTTTTTTGACATGGATCAGACTCTTGAAGTATATTTGTTTGCCTTCAGGCCCAGCTGTTGAGTTTTGTATCCTGAAGTTGCTGGGAATATGGAATGGTGAGGGATAAATTCTCTGATGCCTGGAAAAACATCAGTGCACAATCCTCTGATTTGCTTGTGCGGTTGCTTTAAAATAAAACATGTTGATGAACAAGAAAATCCTTCAGCTCTCTGAAATGAGAAGGGTTTGAAACATCTGTGAAGATGGAGAAGATGACATTCTCTTCATTAACATGAAATCGTTGCTGACTTAAGTAGATTGTTTTTTTCATCAGGAAAATCAAAGTTGAAAAGCAGAATGAAACTCTGTGTGCCCCTGGCACACTTTTCATTTTCTTTTTTCATTTTGTGGGAGATAGGGTATTAGTAGATTTTTAAAGGAAAGCAGGTAAATGATAGTGTGCCAGTTCTTCTTAAGTTGTCACAGAACTGGTTGACTCTATTTTTTTCCTTTTTAATTCTCTTTCTTCCTCCTAAACTCAGATGTGAACCAGAAGATGCAGTCTGACATAAGAACCTTGATGAGAATGGTTACTGTATCTGACCTTCAAACTTCAAAGTCATGCTGCACTTCTGTATTTGCATACAGAACCATTTACCACATTTGCTTTGTAATAAATATATCAGCAGCCCTCCTTTATTTAAAAAAAGCATATTTTTGAAACACGTAACAGGCATTTGATTAATTAGGTGGTTGAGCTCTTCAAAATGAAGGCGCTGAGGAAAGACATTGTTTTGATAACTGATCTAACAACTTGAGGCTGATATGTGTGTGTTTTATTTTCCTGCTCCTCTCTGTAGTCATACTGACATCTAAAGGACATCTGACTCAGTAATTAAGTTTCTTGTAGTGTTCATATTGCACTGGTTTTTATTTTCTTATTATCTGGAGGAACAGGCTATAATTAATGCATTCTAGCTAAGGAGGAAATAGTAATTAAAAGTACTTCTGAAGAATCTTCCCTCTAAAACTGTCACTGGCATACAGAAGCTGTGAAAATATGATGGCTCCAAGGGTATTTTCTATGCAGGAACGTAGTGTAGTCTGCAGTGGATCCAGCCAGCTGATACCCTGTAAATAATGATGATGATAATAATAATAATAATAACGAAGTTAACCATATCTAGATGATCAGAGCAACAGTGTGTTTAGAACCCATTGTATTGGGTGCTGGTGCGTTCAGTGGTGGTTGTTTGATGGGTAAATGTATCATTGCCAGGCTCTGACAGTACCTGAAGATTTCTGTAATAAGCTTTCCCGTCTGCTGATGGAAATAATACACTGTTTTGGAAAGGCTGGACTGGAATAAGGTTTCTTGCTGGCCTATTTTTCCTGCTATTTTTCCACTCTCATGCTCCAGCTGTGCCTTAGCAGGACACTCTTAAGCTTCAGAGAAGACCAGTTGCTCCCATTTCCAGGGCTGAGTTGCTCTGGTCCTCTGTCTGCTCCCAGCTCTGCTGTCCAGGCTTCTGCCCTGGGAGCTTTTTCAGGAGGGTGTGTGAGGTGACATGGAAGAGCCAGCAGCTGCTAGTACCTGCCGGTAGAAGTGTCTGTGTGAATGATGTCTTCATGCTGCAAACACTCCTCAGAGGAGAATGTCTCCTCTGAGGGCCAGCCCTCCTAGTGAAACTGGCCGTCTTCTGGGGTTCCTTTTGGGATCAGGGGGTTGGCAAAATCAGGCTCTTAAGAGGTACCCTGGTACCTGGTACCCTCCAGTGCTCTGGTGCAGTGAAGTTACTGAGGGTACCCTGTGCTCTGATACAATCGTGACCTCTCGTATCTCTCTCTCCCCAGAAGGGGAAACAATGCAAGTGGTTGATTAGAAAGAGGTTATATGTGGTTTTAAAGTCAGAGATGTGCTGAGTAGTGGCAGAAGTGGAAGGCTGGCAGCCAGAAATCATGGACTCTGCCCCCACCTCTCTGAAGGACTCAATGTTGAAGTGCTTTCAGCTCAATTTTTTTCAACTCCTCTATTTGAACAGTAGGAAAAATAGCACAAATTTTACACCAGGGAGTTCTGAAAGCTGCTGCATGTGAAGCGCTCTTGGTTTTGAATGTACCGTATAAAATAGTGTGTATGAATTTATTTTTCCCATCAGCGAAATAAAACTTGGGGCCTGGTATATCTACTGGTGGATGTCAGTTGGATGCTGGCATTTTGTGGGTTTCTGCCAAACATCCACAGATTTGCTCAATTACTGTGGAGAGTGCAGTCTGAATGTACTGGAACCTGTCAGGGAATGGTGTGAACTGGTATGTTTGTGTTTACAAAATGCAAAGTACAAATTTACTCCTAAGAACTGATTGTCATCCTAAGCTTAAACCGCCTTTTTCAAAAAAATAAATTATTGTTTCTAGATGTAAATAAGATTTATTTTTATAGTCTGTTATTTTAAAGAAAAGGCTAATAAACAGCCGTTGAGTGATCACAGACACCTGTTGAGCAGCAAGTAATTTTTTCTTGCTTTTCAGCAGTGTAGTTTGGAGGTGTTACTGTGTGGTTTTATGGAGGGTTTGAGCTGGGGTTGTGTTTGTGGATCTGTAGTTTTATACAGACTGTTCAGGGTCTGAGATGTTACCTGCTGTATTTCATGTAAGACTGAACCACAGTCTGATTTTTTGGGGGAAAGGTTTAGTAGGTATTCTACCATGGAAAAGCTAATGTCTTAATGACAGCCATGTGACTGCTGCTATATTTAGTAGAACTAAGAAGCTTCATGTTCTAGTACTTAGATCTTTTAGGACTGCTTTATGAACTTGTAATCTAGAACTGTAACTTATTTAAAAAACGAATAAGGGTGAAAGAACTGAGAGCTGAACTAATTGTTCATAGTTTGGTTTGATACTGCAAGTTTAACTCAGCAAGTGGAGAAAGTAAGGTCTCTACAATGTGAAGTTGAGTTTTAAATTTTTGTAGGATTTCAGTCTTTTTTTGTGCTTGAAATGACATTAGACTGGTTAGGAGTGTCAGGTTAATTATTTTGTGGTTCAGAATCTGCTTTGCTTCTAAAATCCTATCTTTGGCTTTAAGTGAAAACATAATTGCATTTCCTCTTTTTATACAGTATCGGTTTTGTGACTTGTTAATTAATAAGATGATTTGATTTTGTTGTTTATATTACATAGGTATGTTATATGCTAAGACAGCCAGGGAAACAGCCATTATATTTGTGTTCTGAGGGTTAAATCAGGGCACATTTTGAGATAACAGGAAGAAACTGGAACATTTGGATTGGGCTTGTTCTATTTATTTGATGCTAGTTTTCATTTTTATCTCTATTGATAGTTGTATTTGTGATTTAGAAAAGGCCTTGTCTAATTATAGCAACTGGAGCTTACCAGAAAAAGCTGTTGAGAATTCCAAGCACTTTCTTTTCTACTTGAGAGTTGCCATGCTGACGCAAGAGTGTGAGGGAGGTAACAAAGACTGATAAGGTGAACTTGAAAGAGAAATACAGTGATAAAAATAAGCTTTTGGAGATGTTTT
This sequence comes from Machaerirhynchus nigripectus, assembly GCA_013397975.1. Taxonomy (NCBI): domain Eukaryota; kingdom Metazoa; phylum Chordata; class Aves; order Passeriformes; family Dicruridae; genus Machaerirhynchus; species Machaerirhynchus nigripectus. The sequence continues at coordinate 600,674 of VZRQ01007680.1, read as the reverse complement.
GGTTTTGGGAAGACTTCCTTTTTAATGGCTCCAGTTTGAATTTCTTTTAAAAAGAAACTAGAACAAAGTTATGTGGGATGTATTGAAAGAATAGTAGAATAAACCTCAACATGTGCGGAGATGAAAGTGAGGGAAGATGGAAGGCACCACCAATACCATGGTGAGGTCAGTGACTTGATTAAATCTGTGCTTTTGTTGGAAAAATGTAAACTGTCCTTTAGTAAAATTTTTGGTTGGTTGGTTTTGTTTATTGTTGTTTTTGTTTTGCTTGGGGTTTTTTGTTGGTTTTTGGTTTTTTTCCTACGAAAGAAAGCTTTGGAAGATGGATTAAATTGTTCTCATTTCACCTCTAGTAGAACTGAAGTGCATGGTGTTTATGCAGTGCTGATATGGTCATACACTAGACTTCCCTCATTGGTCTCATGCTTGTATTATTCAGCTGTGCAGCGTCTGTTCTGCATGCTGAAGATGGTTCTATCACCATACAACCAATTTTTCAAGACAGAGTTGTGGAGAAGTTGTCTGTGTTACCCTTCTGGTGATCTCTCTCATGGTTTTTCTTACGAAAAAATGGTAAGCCTCTTTTTGAGCTAGGTTTATTTTTAAATTTTAGTAAGGAAAGAAAACAAAATCTTGTCTCTAAACTTCTGCACTTCTTCTTTGTTGTTCATCTCTGTATAGGTCCTGAACAAAACCACAGTCATTTTCAGCTATGAGTTGCTTATATTTTGTTTTTAAAACAGACTGGTAAAAAACAATTATTCATTTAGGTCCTATTCTTGTAGACAGTAGAAGACTTAAAACTCAACTTCTTTAAGTGTTGTTGTTTTGGTTTTTTGTTAAGTAGACTTTGGTGCTCAGTACTTCCCAACCTTAGTACTATCTAACCCATTAGAAATACTTTTTTTTTCCTAATTATATTTTAAAAGATATCAACTTCTTTGTAATCTAGTCATAAATATGGGAATACCTCTTGGTCTGACAAGCAAAACCAGTTATTCAGTTCTTTTTGGGAAAGAACGAGCATCTTGCTTGTCAGGGCCACTTAATGTGCATAATTGTATGCTTTATTTTAAATGCAAGTTGTTTCATTGCTTGCAGCTGAGCCATATGAAATGATGGTGCTTCATCAATGTAGAAGACATTGTGGCATTCTTGACAAATAGATTTCTGACATTGTTTACAATAACACTTTACTACTTATTTTATGTAATCTGTTGTTTCTGTTACACAGCTGCAGCCAACAATTAAATGCTTCTCATTGATTGGGGTGAAAGAGGAAGGTTCTTCAGTGCTCGCAAGTAGAAACGACCTTCAAACCTCCATGTTTCAGAATATTGTGTAAACATCTTCTGTACAGATGCAGTTCCACACCAAATTATTTGAAAAAGAAGGAAACTGTATTTGCAGGAAAATACGTAGAAGCATGGTTGCCCATGCAGGCTTTAGTGTTAGGTAGCTCTGTGTTTGAGGTCTGTACCTTTTAAATTGTGATTTTTTTCCCCACATTTATTTCAGTTTTGATTCTTTTCTTGAACACAGTAAAATAATTACTCTTAAGTTTATCAACAGTTCTGATGTGGTCAAATGAGCTGTGAGACCATCCAGTTAATTTTACTTGTTTTGTATTAGTTTCCAGTAGAGTGAGGCATTAATCCATTGTAACATGTTTGTTTCTTTACACATTTTCATTATACTAAGTGGTTTTTTAAAAAATCCTTAATTTTAAGAAAAATATGTTTAAAGGGTGTTCTTTTTGGCTGTTTTTGTTCTGTTGGGCAGGGGAAGTTTGGAAGTACTGCAAGGCTGCCTGTTTTGGGGCATATTTGGGGTATGTGTCTTCAGGTTGACTAACTTCTGTCAGTAGTGTCCTGTTGGTTGCAAAGGAGTGCAGCTTGCTTAGATAGAAGGCTAACTAATACTTAGTTTCCAGGAATTTTAGAAATGCCTTTATTCTGTACAGAAATTCCTCGCATGCTTTGGTCTAATGGGGACAAATGGAGAAATACAATTATATGAGTTAGTCTGCTCAGTGGGCATTATAAACCTCATGACAACACAATAAATTCCCTGTTACTAGGACATTTCATGTTCAAGGGTTAATCCAATTGTTGGGTTTTTTTATAGTGTGATCATAAGTGTAAAATATACTGCTGAAGGTGTGTTTAACTTTTTAACCTCTGTGTAGGATATGAGGCTGTGTGCGTATGTACCTGATTAAGCTTCTTCCTTGTCTTTTGGCCCTTCTCTCCTGGACTTTAATGACATTTTTTTTTAATAACCTGCAGCATATTGTTATATCATGGTTGACTGAAGTATGGATATTGTGCTCTGAAAGCAATGAGCTTATTCGGCCCAATATAGTTCAATTCTTGTTTTAGATACATATATTCTTTTTTTTACAAAAATGGGTAAAGGTACCTTTCTTTTTGAAGCTCTGCCTTACACCCGTAGATCAGTATTTGAATCCTGAATAGCAGCAGCAAATAACAGTAATTTCACTACTGAGTCATACCTGTGGCTGGAGAGACCAGTGTTGTTTTGAAATTTCCTTGTGAATAAATTGCAAATACAGGATTTCCAGATACAAAGTGATGCAGGCTACCATCCTGGAAATAATTTTCCCCATATTATTTTCTGAAAGTGAACTGTAATAAATTATTCTGGATGTGTCTTTGAAAAATATTAACCTATTCTTAGCATCCCTAATTGCTTTTATCCTGTAAAAAATTTACAATCTCCATTTGTGCAGAAAACTTCCAGAAGCAATTAGATCCTGCTGCCAAGCTCTAAAACCTGACTACAAATGCTACAGTGGATAGCTGAGGTGGAATTGAAAGAAAAGGCCAGTTTCTAGACTCTTGAAGTTTTATCTTTTGGCAAAGCAGGCATTCCTTCCATAAGCATTTGTACTTGTTTAATTTGATTTTCTTTTTCTGGCTGAACAACTGGAATATTTTGTTCTACTCTGGTCTAACTTACCTCAACACATTATTTTTCTAAAATCCTCATTAAGCTTGGGAATGCCACTAATGTGGACCAAAATCTTTAAAAAATGCAAGTGATTTAGGTCAGTCATGTGCAATCTTTTGTTAACGACAAGATTTTTATTTCAAATAGTTTAAACATGACATTAGGCTTAATAATAACTGCAAAAATCTTCTGTTCAGACAGGTCAGTTTGCTTTATTTCTAGTAATACAGCCTAATTCGGTTTACTAGCGGTCACCATGGATAAAATCCACATTAGGTATATCCAGACTCCTATGACTTTGTGTTTCATAATTCTTCCTTATCCGTATCCAGACTTCCAGTTTGATTTAAATTAGTTTTGTTACACAATATTGCAGATTTATTTTATTCTTGGGGATCAGCTTCTTAGTGCACCTTCTCTTGGCAACTTTTTGAAAAGCTTTTCACATTGACCTTGTAGATGTTACAAACTGCAGTGTTTCTTTAAGCCATTTTGAGGGAAAAAATACATTTTGTTCATCAATTTAGTGGAAATGTACGGTAATTTTTTTGTAGAAGTAAGAAGTGAGTTTAGCGTGCCATTCCAAGTGGGAGAGGAAGAAGCATTTGTAGATGTTAATAAGAGTAATTACATTTCCGTCAAATGTTGTGGGATTAGAACAGCAATGCTTTGTTGGTCTTTTGTTCAGCTTCCTTTTAGTCTCAGAGTTCGAGGCTTGGAGGAGGATGTGGGCCTGCAGGTCTCCTTTTCTGAGTCCTTCCTCCTTTCCTTTCTCTGTTGTTTTCATTGAGGGTGTTATTCCAAAGCAGCTTACCTTCTCAACTGAGGCCTTGTGCATTTCTTCCTTGCTTCCATTCTGTTGCTTTTCATCCCATCTAAATCTCAGGTTGTGTTTCTAATATGGTGTGTATCTATGTGTCAGGCTGATCTTCCCATGGCCAGAATCTTGGTTTCTGGATTTGGGTTGGTTTTTTGCTTTGTTTCTCCCTAGTCGTCCCCAAGCTTTCATGATTTTCTTGGCCAGATTGATAATACAGAGATTGTGTGTGGAGAATGGTAGCAAGAAGTTGTCAGCTGTGTGAAAAATACACATGGGCCTTACCCACAGGTGCATCCATGCAGTGTTTTCCTGTACACACCTCCTCCATTTCTTATTAGATCAATTGATTTACTATCATTAATCGTTTTGCCTTGTTAGCTTTTGTAGAACTGAAGCCTTGGGCTGTTTGTTCTGGCTATGAGTAAGAAGTTGGGATCTGTTTTACTCCTGTAGTCTAAATAAGATGAGACTTGAGTGGGAGTATAGCTTTATCATTTTAATACCTGAAACTAAACTAAAAAAGTGATAGGAAGGTTGGCAATTACTCTGCCCAGTGGTTTAAGGAAATGTCATTTGTGCTGTGGGGACACCACAGTCCCAAGGTATTTCCTGCTCTTACTCATTAAAGTTCTTTCACCTTTACCACGCTGCCTTTTGTAAATAAAGTACTGTGTTGTCTGAATGTTTTGCAGGACACATAGTAACAAGAGGAGGAGGAGGAAATCGAAGTCAGTATTTTGATTGCAGCTCACTGGTTTTATCTTGGGTGGGGGCTGACTTGACAGTGTCTTAAGGCTGGCTAAATCCACTGATCTTTGTTCTGCTGGTGCTTGCGTGAGCAGAGGGGCACAATCTAGTTGAAAACCAGCCCTGCAAAAGCACGTTGAAATCTGTCAATATGGTTCTGTGAAGATATTGTAGTGGTGTTCGTATTAAAGAGAGGGGCTGGGACTGTGACAGCCCAGACTTTCGTGTCTTCACCTACTTCAGCTCCTGTGCTCCAGGCTGGTTGCCTCTCAGATCCCTCTAGCCTACAACAGAGCTACAATTTTGAAACAAATTTTGAGACTACCAGCTTCTTCTGATAGATATTTGGTGTAGAAATTCAGTGAGCCTTATTTTTTTTCCATAACAGTTTCCAAAACTTTTTTTTTTTTGCAATGAGGAAGCTTCTAATAATGAAGAGGGATCTTCAGAATAACTGTCTGATTTTGGTGATGGTAATTCCTTGCAAAAAGAAAGTGTTGGTATATTTGTGTGTTCTGTGGTATTTGGCATAGTATCACTCAGTGTCTTTACACAGTTTTCCTTGTATACTTTGTAACTGAAAGACAAGGATTCTTATGTTAGCACACTTGGAATAGTTCTGTTCTATTTCCCCCAACTTTTAGAAAACACATGATGTACTATTTTGTGATTATTTAGAAAGACCCTTTTATAATTTTGATAGGGACTGACACAAAAGAGACTTGTCTTCTCTCTAAACTGATATGTCAGAGGAAATTATAGAAGCTGCTTCCTATGCAAACAGAAATTTGCAGAGAGAACCATTATCATTTTGCTGTTGTGTCATTCCACGTCCAAGATTGACTATTTTCACCTTTCCATCTAGCAGCCACTTCTGGGTAACAAAATATATATTTCTAAATTCCTTCATCTTTATGAAAGTCATAATTTAACTCTTGAAATTGAATTATTTAGATGGGTTTTTCTGGATCTAAGTAGGCTGGCTAAAAAATATACTCCCTGTGCTCTTGTATGTTACTGTTTTTTCTGAAAATAAGGAATGACTTAATATCTCCATTGATGATAATTCATACTCTGAAAATGCAAACTCTGTTTAGAGTTAAGGTTACCAAGAGAAAATGGTATGCACTGTGTATTACCACAGCTGGTGTGTATTATTTTGTTAACTTGATATTTCGTGGTTAACTTTATCCTTGAGTAACACGTAGACTTCAGAGCAAATTATCTGGGAACCAGTTGCTTTTGGTGGTGTAGCTTCTTAGGTACTTCAGTAAGTATCTGTGCAGATATACTCTTGAGTATATGCTTCAGGAACTCATGGTAAGGCTTGCAAAGTCTTCCTGGCTGATTTAGCAGAGATGTCATCTGATCTTATCAGTAGTAGCCTAGTGTTTAAACTTTCTGGGGGAGAAAAAAGTGTGCAGCAGGGGCAAGGAGTTGATGATTTGCTGTCTAGCCACCCTGTTCTTGAATTTTTTACATTCTTCTTCTCTAAAGCTAAGATCATGGAATGGAATTCATATTATTTACTGACAATACTGTGTTCACTTTGTGATTCTTGGCACTACCAGTAGGAGGGAATCTCTTCCAATAAAGTCTTGATATTAGTACTTAAAATTTTGCTTTAATTTCACCATTAAGTTTTCTTGATAAGGCAACAAACCAGTCTAAGGAGTTTGGCTTTATCTTGGTCGAGTAATTCATGTTGTCAGTAAATGTATTTAACCATGTGTATGATCACAGTTATAATTACAAAAGGTTCTGAAACACCCCAAAATCTACATGTTGTATTGCTGCCCATTGATTGGTTCTAAAGCCTCAATGCATTCAGCTCTTAACCAGGCTGAATTTGTGGCACTAAGACCTTTTGTTGACATCAAAATTTCATACGATTATTCAAAACTTGCATAATTTTATTCCATGTGACCTTGTGATTTTTTTTTCTCCATCTGCCTTAACTAGGAAGTAGAATGTTTATTGATCATTTGTACTGATGACAGGTTGGGATCAGCAAAATGAAACTTTACACTTTAAAACCTAGGCATTAAGCATATGTAATTCTGTCTCTAAAAGGAAGTTTCTTGTCATGTGTCTTTCACTTCAGAGAGGGGTTCCATCTTTTGGGGATTTCCTTTTTTTTTCTTTGCCAGTTTCGGGAAACAGTTTTCTCTAATATGTCACTGTCAGATCCAGTTGGATCAAATTAGTTCACATGTTTGGGGAAAGTATTTTCTTCAGCAGTTTTGATGTTATCCCACTGGTTCTTAAAGCAGTGGAGAATCTCAGAATCTCAGAATCGCCCGGTTGGAAGAGACCTTCAAGGTCATTGAGTCCAACCCATGCCCCAACACCTCAACTAAACTAAACCATAGCACTGAGCACTACATCCAATCTCTTTTTAAACACGTCCAGGGATGGTGACTCCACCACCTCCCCGGGTAGACCATTCCAATATTTTGTGACTCTTTCTGTAAAAACCTTTTTCCTAAGAAGACTTTGTGACTGCTAGATTTGCATGGCACTTTTGCTAACATTAGGCTACCATTTGTTACTGCTTTTACTTTAGATTTTCAGTTTCTCTCAGACACACACCTTCTCCAGATCTCCCTGTATTCCCTGTCTCTGGCATGTGAAATCACACGCTCTTACAGTGACAGGGTGCCAAGGTCATTCTTAGCATGGTTCCAGCATCAGGGGTACAAAACCATTTCCTATGGGAAGCGTCAGAGGAAATTTGCAGGAGATGGAAGATGGCAAATGAAGTAATTTTGGCAAAGCGACAAGGATTTCTTCTTGGTATGCCGATCATTGTTTTCAATAACACCCCCACCACCATCCCCCTAAAAGCTTGTGGCAGAATTTTCATTACCTTCAAGAGAAGCAGGGTCAAACTGCACGTTCGAATTAAGCATAATAACATCTCACAGGGGCTTGGGGTCCTTAGTGTGTGTGCGTGTTTGTAAAACACAGTGCAGAAGAGCTGCATTGCTACTACCTGATGTCCCTTCTCAGAGTAGTCCCATCAGACAGAAATATTTGAAGTCTATAAGTGTGCTGCTTGGTGACATTTTCAGGCTCACAGTTTCAGCATAAGCCTCGACAAATAAGCCCAAATTCTCTTCTTTCCCTTTGCCTTAGTGTCTGTCTCATACCATATTTTTCTATACCAGGCACTTAAAGACCTAGGTGCTATTTTCCCTGCTGCTTTTTTCTCTTTGAGAGAAAAACAGCCTCTCCACTGAAAGGCCATTTCCCAGGTGGTGTGTCAAGATTTCAGAAAGTTTAGACATCTGAATGGGAATGGATTCATCACGTGGTAGGCATTGACTTTAATAGCTATGAAGCAAAATTGTCATGTCTGTCTGGTAGGAAAAAGAAGGCATTTCTAAGCCTAGTTCTGCTCTCAATTAATAGACATAAGTATGATGTTAATTCACTGATACCCTCCTGATATCAAAGCAGTTCATATTTGCTGCTGAACTTCCAAAGAAAGCCAAATCATTTGAGGGCATTAACTGGTTAAGTATTTAAAACTAGACCTCAGTTACTGTAGCTTTTTCTAGATGTTAAGAGAGAATATTTTCTTTATTTAGCTTCACTTTTTTATAGTATACTTTAAAAATGTATATTTATTTCCAGGGTGGGGGGGAGGTTGTAAATATACCTTTTTTTCTTTCAATTACTTCCCTGGTGAGAAAGTAATGTACAGTAATACTGGGTACTCATGTATATTGCCTTGAAAACCTGTTTGAGAAAAGTATGTCATTATTAGCACCTTAAATATCTCTGCAAAGAAATGGAGGCACTGCTGTGATTTGTGAAGGCAATTAAAAATTCAGTGAAAAAGCAGTTTCTAGGATCCAGGTTTATTTTTGTGTTCCTTCCAATTTAATTTTTTTTCATCAAAGTTTTTTGAAATGTTTCTTGTGGAAATTCCTGAAGGTGTGGGTGGCTTGTAACTTCTGTGTGTTTAAAGGCTTTATTTATTTGCTTAAATTTCAAGCATACTGTTTGGGTACCCTTTCTAATCTTATTTCTGTGATCTTGTTGCTCTTTCCTCCCTCTCCTGTACCTTTAGCATTGTACAACCTGAAGCAGTGGCAATTGTTTTATTTGTCAGAAGGGAAGTGCTCTTTTCTGCCGTGGTCAAGTGGATGCTTGCCAGAATTGTGTTTTGAGCAACTGTTTGTGTGTTGAACTTGGACCTCCATAAAAATTAATCTTTTAACTCACGGTGGTTTGTTTGTACCTCACCTTTTCAAAATCTTTCCTGCAGCCCCGTGATATGCATGCCACTGGCATTTCAGAGAAGTTTTCCTGGGGTGTCTTAATGTCTTACAGAAATTGAAGTGCACACATTTAAGTCTTGTCTCATACTTCCTGTTTATGGAATAGGTCTGCACTGTGCCCTGCTGCGTGTTAGGGTTTAGCTTGAGTGGACTTTGAGGAATACTAGTGGTTGTGGTGTTGGAGCAAGTTAACTGTCAGGCTGCAAAATTCAGATCATTGCTACACTGGAAAGTTTTCCCATAAAACTTTGTATGCTTTCAGAAAGTCAAATATGGTATCAGCAGAGATAACCAGAAACTCTTTGATTACAATCTCCAGCTAATGCTGGAAATTACCTCCTGGAAAGCTCTGTCTGCATAGGTATTGCTCAAAAAGGTTTTAACTGAAGGTTGAGGCAGGTTCTCCTAAAACCTTGTACTTAATCATCAGTTAAGGTGAAAAAGACAGTATAGGTAGGCAGTTTCATAATACTGTCACTTGTGTGGATCAGGAAATTCCCCCTTCTACCCCTCTTTTTTTTCTGCCTGGTGCTTCTGAGTATCTGCTTCCTGCCTGTTTCCACTGGCACTCTGAACTGCCCTGTAAGGAATTGATTTTAAAGCAACTGTGCTAAGTAAAAGTCAACTTTCCATCAAGAATGGATACTCTGCATTTTTCATTAACTTCTTTTTGGTGTTTACTGCTTAAGAACTTCCGAGCACATCCTGTAGGGTGCCTGGAGGTTCATAAGTGGTCAGTCTGTTTTTACACCGACTTAGTCATGACATACCAGAGAAGAAATGTTTAATTTTTCTTTTTTTATATAGTACTGCAAAAGAAAAATTCAATAACTATTCATGAGCTTTGCAGATAGCAACTATTTCCAAGGCACAGTGTAATTTATGTAGTACATAGTGCTTTGCATCAGAAGTTATTTATGGGGCAGTTTGTTTATTAAGAACATTTCTGAGTGATTTTGCTGCCTTGTTATAATTTGCGTTTACTTTGCGTTTCATTTGTGCAAAAACAGTTTGTACAAATTGCTGTTATTTGTCTTTTTGCTCTGCCAGGTTCAAATGGCAAAAGTTCTTGAAGTGTACCAAGGTAGTTATTTATGATATACCAGGAAGAGAGGAATTGGAGCTGGCATCGAGTCTCTCAGAGTTCTTCAGAGAAAGTATGGCAAGGGTTGGAGTTTGCCTTCCATGGCCTTCTGCCATAGCCAGCTCTTGTGCATACTTTGGGATGAAGGGAAGGAATAACTATTCCTCTGCTCTGCTGTTGCACATTTAATATTCATTAAATGACAGGGATGTAGGGTTCTCATTCTTGGTACAGCAGGACTTTAGAAACTTGCCTCCTTTCTTTTACAGTCAGGTGTGGAAGGTCACCAATGAATTGGTGCTCTGACGTGGTAGGCTTACTAAAATGAGTTTGTTTTCTTACTACTCTGGGAAGAGTGGAATTTGGGGTTTCAGTCCAGTCTTGGCTTCATTAGCACATGGATAGAAAAGAGTAACTTTTAAATGAGTTCTTTGATTGTTTAAAGGAAGCTGTCTTGAAAAAAATTATTAACAAAATATTAGTCTTCAGCCTGACCACATGACATCTGAAATAATGGGCAGTCATTCACACCTGTGTAAAATCAAAGACAGAACAGTAGCGGGTTTTAAAATTTTTGTGTTTTGCTTATTTGTATGGAACAGTGACATCTGAATGAAGTGCAAGCTAATGCAAAAACAGATCCTGCATCAGTATTTGTTCTGGAAAGCTGCAATAGCTCATTTGTGGTTTTCCTGCTTGTAAATAATGTAGTTAGCCCAACTCCTGCTGAATGTTTTTATTCTTTATATGATTCTGCTGATGTCTCTGCTTCTCTGAACTATTTTAAGGAAGAATATAGAGCAAGTTACTTGGTGATTTCTTGAGTTAAATCCCAAACTGCACAGAAGAATTTAATGTTCTCCTGGAGGTTCTTGAGTCTTTTCCCCCTTCTCCTCTCAATTCCGTGTAACAGAGGAAGCTTTCTTTTATGTAGGTTAGTATAGTAAGTCACTTCCATTTTGTGAGCTCAGTACTGTAGTAGGTGAGCTGCAGATTAAATGGAGAGTAATTCCTTTACTCATCCCTTTGAACGCATTTCCCCTCTTGCTTGTGCCTTTATCTGGTGACTGTGACTGAATGGCCACACACAAAAATCTCCAAGATTTTGTTAGCACAGTCAACATCTTTGTTTTAAGGTGCTTTTCTGCACCAAGCATGATAATAATTTTCCTGTGGGTTGGTTTAATTTCTCAAATATGTTACTGCAGATGGTTGCACTGGAAAAGAGGCATGTTTCTCTCTTGTGATTTCATTAACTGCATACAGTGCATAATTTTGGAGCTTATCAGCTGAGAAGAGTAGTTAGGATTCGAAACTTGAAGTATTGCATTACTGTGTTTTTTTATGTTGCTTACAGTGTTGGGAGAAAGACAACCACAGGAAAAGTCAAAGTGATTATTTTTCTTTCCTTTTTCTTTCAAGCCTGGTAGCTCAGGAAGGAAGCTTTACCACGAAAAGAGACGTTGATGTGTTGCCATTGCAGTGGTTCTGTGGAGCACTGACCTTCTGGTCGTGTTCAGGGCACTGGCCTCTGCTTAGCTCCTGCACAAGCACAGAACAAATAAATGGTGGTTCAGAACTGCTTTCCCACATTTGCTGAGCGTTCTGACTCATCCTTAAAACTTACCATTTTGTCCTGAACTAACCATGAACCCTAAAGCCTCTGCTCCCCTGAGATACGCATCTTGCTTTTGAGTGGTTTCTACTTGATAATAGGACAGGTGGGACCAAATCTTGCTTGTCTAATTCTCGGAATTATTCTAAATGTGTTGTACAGTCAATATGAGTAGAACAATGTACAAGGATTGTCTTTGAGCTGTTTGGCCTCGGATGCTGTTTCTCCTGAATTTGAGGAGTTTGTGTCATACATGAAAATGTCCTCGCTGCCCAGCAGATGTCTTGATCTCAGGCATCTCTGTTAAGATCAGAAGCCAGTCCTGCCTGTCATTTGGAAATGCAAGGCCTAAGTAATGACTGTGTTGCTGCTTTTTTACTTTGTATCAGCTGAAGTTTCGAAGCCTTCCACACTCACTGGATGTTGAGCATTTTTTGTGCTGTTTCAGTGATAAAGATTTACAGTGCAGCTCCACAGTTTGACATCTGCACGCCTGCAGGGAGTGAAGTGATTGTTGGGTGAAGTATGTCTGCAGTTGCAGCAAACTTAAGAAGTGAAGAAGATGTATTGTGCAATAGTACCTTGCTGAGTGGACAGGAGATTTTTATTTATCTCTTTCCCAGAAAAGCAACACCAGATTGTAATGGTGTAAGAACTGAGCAAGGAATGGCAATGTTGGTGTTACGAAGAAATTTGTGTTATTTTCTTTGTGTATCTATAAAGTAATTTGGCTGTGTAATGCTTGAGCTAATTCTGGGTTTGCTTGAAAGCTCAGAGAATTCCTCCTAGTCTGAAAGAAAGGATATGTGAGTATCATTTATAGCTTTAGCCAAAATAGCCCATGTTGCACTTTACTCTCAAATGGGAAGGTGAGATGCATTCCAGATTACAATGGGGAGTCTTTCTGGGAATTGCTTTTCAGGTTAATGGGGTTCCTCTCTATACGTTTCTCTATTTGCCGGCACTTAAGTAGGACTTGAAACATCAGAATTGAGGAAGAAGGAGCTGCAGGCAGCCAGTCTCTGCAGATCCGTGGTGAGTTTTAGGCATGCTGCAGCGAAGATTGGGAGAGGTGTTCATTGCTCCTTCCAGGGGCTCTGCCAGGTGTCAGGCCTGGGAGCATCCACTGCCCAGGATGGGTGAAAATTTGGTTTAGGATCAGTTTCAGGGTATTTTTTGTGCAGATGCATCCTAAATGTCACATCAGTGGGTTTTGTGTGAAAGTTTTGACTTTATTTAAGTGATTATTAAATGACCTCGAATACAGTAAAAATTTCTGAAAATACCTTTTGTTGCTGGTATGTATGTATGATAAAAATACTGAAAGAAATAATTAAAATGATATAAACACAAACGGATAGTATTAACTGTAAGTGTGCATCCTATCTTCATCTGTAGCTGTATGATGGTGGTGTTTTCCTTGCCTGTTTCCCCCTGTCACCTGTTTCCCATAGGACAGTAGGGTTCTGGAAATTCATTCATATTTTTTTGGGGACTAAGCTGTCAAAGTAAGCAGTTATGTAGTGGATGAATTTGTGGTTTGCTGGAAAGGAAAATGTTCGGGTTTTTTTACAAGGGAATTGAATGATGCTATGGAGAATTTTATTCTCTTGCTGGCTGCTACAGAGGGGTTTTTTTTTTCATGTAATGCTGGATATTAACCACGTATTTTGTATGTAGCCAGTATTGTGCATTCATCACCATATGGATCAGTTAGTTGACTTCCTGTGGTTTGATATGAAGAGATACTGAGAACTCTCAGCTGTCACTGAAATCAGTTGGAGCTCTGTTTTAAACTCTAAAGCTCTACATAGTGCTGTGTGCTCTATAAAGTTCATATATGGATTTCTAAAATTACCGGCTAATATTGGATGACTTACTTTTTCCCTTAATTTATCATGTGCCAGTTCCTGTTCTCGTAAAGGCCATAAGATCACTGCTCTTTGAGGGTTATTTTGAAAGGCAGTGTATCTAGGATCTTGCCATAGAATACATTTAACAGTTTTTGTGAGAAGTCACAAGTCTTGTTGCACAATAAATAAGATGGACTGTTTTCAGGAACCACCTGAATATATCTTCTCTGAGTATTGGAAGAGTTGCAGACTGTCATCATTTGTCTGTCTATGCCCTCCAGTTTGTCACCAGCCCAAACTTTAATCTCCTTTGGGACTGATGTCTTAGCCCATTCTTGTTGTTTTGGGTTTTTTTTTTTCCTTTGACACATATTTGTCCAGTGCCAGTTTAATTCCAATGTATTGTCTTTTGGCTCTGTTTTTAATAGAATACTCTGTGAATTGCACATTACAAGGCATGTATATTTACTTCATTTATTGCTGCAGCTGTAGTTGATCTGAACCTAGCTGATACTGCTTTGGAAGACAGCTTCTGTTTTGGAAGAGATGAGTAGAATTTTTCTGAATTAAAATGAGGTGTGATGGAGCTACTGGTAGATGTGGAAAGGGAAAAATCTATATAAAAGAAGTGGTGACAAGTTGTATTTGGCTTAGTCTCAGTGTCACTATGGTTTGTAGAAAGATAAGGAGGGGGTGTGCTGTGCTTAAAATAAGATTGTCTGTGTGTTAAAGAAGTAAGAGCGCTTTTGGAGCACATGTTCAGGATTCCTGTAGATTCAGTGAGAGTGTGTAAATGTGTTTAAAGGCATCCAGAGAGGGACCCTGTCTGCCTGAATTAGAGGCTTTCTGGCATGTACTTTCTCAGCCTTTGGGGAGCACAGTTCAGCTTAAGCATGGTGCACCTGTCAGTTTGCCTCATCTGGGGTTTGTGGTTGATGCTGTTGCAGCTTTGAACACCCAAAGGTGACTCTAAAGCCATAGTTCAAAGTATTTTTTTTTCTTGTTCATTTGAGGGAGGGGTGATTGCAGGGAAGCTACAGCTGCACCATGTTTCAGTGTTTAAATGTACCTCAGCCAGTAGGGAAGGAAGCCAGTGTTTCAGTTCCAGCTCCAGTCACTTGTGGCTAGACCACAGCATCCAGGCTCTGAGATAAAGGACATTCTGTATTGCTTCTGCTTCACCATTTTTGGGAAAAGAGCACTATGTTTTCTTTCTCCTGTGGTCAGCTTTGTAGTAGGAACATACTTTTCCAAACATTAAATTAAGGAGCAGCATAACACCAATTGTCTTTCCAAAATCCAAAGTTTTGCTTTTTATTCTTTCCTCTTTTAAAATCTCACTGCTACAGAACAAAAACAAAGCAAGCTGCTTTTCAGTTCAACATATATTTAAAGGTGTATCACTGTCATTGTGCTTTGTATGTAGTATAGGAAAATCTTTCCTTTTGACAGACATGTGGGCATTTTGAGCCACTTTTTCTCTGTCTTGGTGGATGCACTTCTAGCCCTGGTACACTTGCTCAGCTTCACAGAGGGCAGCATAGAGAAAGAAAGCCTTCAACAGAGATAACAGAGAGAATACCTTCAATAATGGCCAAGTCCTTAATCCTTACCTCCACGCTCTTTGGAGAAAGGAAACAACCAGGATACAGGTTATGCTTTAAACAGTGTTCCCCTGTCAGTCTCCATCAGCATTGTCTTATTTGAAGTTTTCCTTCCCCTGATGGTTCATCACTGGTGTCTTTTTCAGACCCTAAGCTTGGAAGGTTGTACACCCCGCAACTTGCACTAGATTTGAGAACTCTTTGGGTAAAAGCCTTCTTTTAGGCACACTTTAAAAAGATAAAGCCTTAATTCCGGTATTGAGTACTCCATCCACGAAGTTCCTGGCAGTCTGTCTGTATTCAGTGTGGAGGTAGTGTTGTACCTGGGGAGATACAGGTGGTAATGGTGCAATTGTATAGGTGGCAAAAAGGTGACTGAACTTGGCTAATTTGTGCAGAACTATGCAAGTCACGTAGCACATGTAGATAGGGAAACTCAAGACATGTTTTATGGGCAAATGAATATGGTTTTTCTGATCATATTTTCTGAGTACTTTCTTAGAATTGGTCTGGAACCGGGAAAAGTGGTGCTTCCATTCAATAGATTTGACAGTAGATTTGCAGGGTATGGGGAAATTGTCTACAGGACCTTCTTAATGGTGGTCTTTGAATTTTGAGGGGGTAGGTTTGCCATATCAAGGTTACCTAAAAGGGAAAGGAATTGGCACAGCCTTATATATTATTTCTGCAGTGTTTTGTGGCAGTATCACTCCCCATGTTTGATTTTAATAATATTCCTGATAGTTACTATCTCTGTTCTTTAGCTCCAAAATGTGGGTGGCAGTTGATACACGTCTGGCAGGGGTTCTGAGACTTCCTTTGTCTCAGAACTGTAGTATGTGATGGGCTTTGGAGAATTTATGTAAAATATAATGTGTAGTGTTGAAAGCCATAAACTAAGAATTTAGTCTGGATCTCTGTCTTACCTCTCTCTGTTGATAGCCTCGGAGGCACGAAGGATCTTAAGAAGCAGTGATTTTGTGGAGTTACCAGTGAGTGATGCTCAGAGAAGCAGTGAGAGAGGCCAGGTCACATGTGGCCTCTGTACCCCGTGTCCCTGGGGGAACTAAACAAGATGCATATGGAAGGACTAAGCCTGAATTGTGCATCAGAACTGTTGAATTTATTTTAACCTGCACAAAACTCACCTTTTAATCAAAGATTTATCAGAAATGTTGTGCACTGTTGCTGCTGCCTTAGTTCAGCGAGAAGGGTCTTACACGCAATACACCCATGCTTATCACCTTGAGTGAAGGTATTTAGACTATTTATATTTTGGTTATGGGGTTTGGGTTTTTTTCTGGCTGTAAGCACATTTCTGGTGAATATATGAGAAATGGGAAATGGAACAGGGACGGAATTAAAAGGGAATCTGAAATGGTTCAAATGTCTTGGCATGTCTTTCAGAGGATGGTCTGTGTCGTGTTCTGATGTATTCAGATGAAGTCAATGTTTGTAACTATTGTGGTTTTTATTTGTGGGGAAACAGTAAAGCTTGTACTGAAAAGAATACTTCAAGTTGAAAATTTCTGTTCTTAAGAACAAAAGCAAAATCTTCCTGATCATGTTTTGCTGTTATCAAAGAGCTGTCTGAGGTATTCGTCTACTTTTTGATTTCTCTTGAAGTAAGCACAGAAGAAGAAAGGCTGCAATTTGCCCTGTCTTTACTGATCTCATGCAGTTGTAACAGTGTGATGCAGTAATCATGTCCATGTTGATATTTTATAATCAAAATACTGTTTTAAGGAGCACCTATGAAATTTGATTATTTCAAACTCTAAAGATACGAAGTTTTTGAAAAATAATGGAAATGTCAGTTGCCTCGTGGTAGAAAAGAGGTGGTGTGTGGGTTTTTTTGATGCAGTTAATTCCATCTCTACAAGCAAAAGGCAGTTACTTCAGTAGACTTATACAGAACTTCTGGATTTAAAAAGTACTGAGTCATTGCCTAATTCATAATATTTACGAGTCACTCTGCTTGCTCAAATATGACTGTGGCATCATGCAAAGTTGGTTAACTAAATTGAACATTTTTAAATTGTTTCTAAGATAAATTGCTGTTTTCTAGCTGCTCCAGCAAAAGACAAATGGCTTTCCTGTTATGTGTAGCCACTTTCTAATGAAACAGTTGAACAAATTGATTTTTTTAATAGTTTTTATTTAGAAATCTTTTGGGCATGTACAGATAGATGGATAGTTGTGTGAGAACAAAGCGTGTTCCAATATAAAAATAAAGTGCTTAAACGTGAAAAATAAATGTTATTAAGTAAGACTTTATACCATAACTGCTGCTGATCTGCTGTTCATTCAGGTAAAAGGGGATTTTCACACTTCTAAAATACAGATATACATTTAAGACAGACTGGTTTTCTTATACGTTTTCTTGTTTCATTATTTCTGAAGGATTGCAATCAAAAATTCTGTGAAGAATTTTTGTGAATTAAAATCTGGATCATTTATGAATATATTTTAGTTTTGGAAATTAAATTGTGGATAAAAAACTGGAGGAAGATGTTGGAATGATAAAAAAATATATTATTTTTAGTTCAGAAAAGCCATTCCATAGTGGTGAAATGTAACTCCAAATGCTCCATGTTCTTGAGCAATTTCCTTTTCAGGAAGGCATGGCCATGCTTAATTTGGTTTCTGGAGTTACTCTTGCATTGTGAATGGGATGCTGGAGGCACAGCTTTCCATAAACAGATTGCAGCCAAGTGGAATTTGGTGGTGGGGGTCCAGATAGGAAGTAATTAAATGTTTGGGGTTTCATTTACTTGGGTTCATTTTAATGGATGTCTTTGGTTTTGGAAGCCTGGCCCACAGCATCAATAGGTAACTGAATGAATGGCTGTTTCCAAAGAAAGAAAAGAGTGGGGTTTTTTGATGGTGGTGTGATGCTTGATGAGCCTAATGTAAAGGAAACTGAAGTGCTTGCCCACTGACCTTATTTGCTAAATCAAAGCTAATGCTAATGTATCGTCAATAAAGACACCAAATGGCTGTGCTTTCTTTCACAAATCCCGTTCACATATTGTGGTGGATGCATATTTTTACATTGCAGTATGGCAAAGCCTTTATTTCAATCCTCTTCTATTTATTGTATATATTAGAAAGGGCCCATGGTGGTCACCTCCCTGTGGCTGCAGGGCAATCCCAGCACCTTCTCCCTTCCTCCTTCCCTGACCCAGGTGCTGGAAGGGCTGTTTCTNTGTGTTTTGCCCTTCCCTTGCACACTTCTCCTCAGGTGCCATCACCACTGTGGCTGGGGGGCTGGGCAGTGCCCCCTCTCCTGCCACCTCCACAGAGGTACCCAGTGTTCCTTAATAGGTGAAAATGCTAAGGACTGGCCAAGAATCTGGTTAAAGTTGATTTTGTTACATTGGATTAACGATCCCTTCGTAAATTTATAATTAGGCAAGTAGAAGAGTGTAGGTCAGGATGACTAGCACTGAAATTACCTGGTGTTAAATTATCTGCATTCCCCAGAGCCCTGTTTTCTCTCTTACAGTGCAGCAAAACCATAGAATTGTAATTGGATGTAGAATTGTAACAAAAATTTCTCTTACTAATTCAACCAAATGAAAGATTTTTTCCCCCTCTCTCCTTATGATGCCTTCCAGTTCTAGGTGAAAATTACTTATCTGTTGTGGAATCAACTTTGAACTTTTAGGTCTTAGGTCATTACATATCAAGATTAAAGTTTATCATCGTTCCTTTCAGCCTGACAGAGTGAGAGTTTGAAAGTTAATTTTTAGGGCTATGAATGGGCTTTGCTTTGCCACACTGAGCTGAAATCTGTCCAGTACAAAGGTTTGGTGTTGAGTCCAGGCCATGGTGCCCTTGTGTCCCCTTTGCTGTCCTTTTCTTGGAGGAGGTAAACAGCCATTCTGCAGGTGAGATTTACCCAGCACTGGTGGTCACCAAACACTGTCCCTTCTCCACCTACACATTCAAACAATCTGCCACTGTCACCTCCATTCCTACAGGTACAGGGCGGTCCTGGGGACGAGGCTTCCCCAGCTCCTGATGCTTGGATTGGTTTGTTATATCTAGTTACGCTCTCAAATGCACCTGTCTGCTTCCTGCTGCTGGCAGAGCTGGCGTCTGGAGGGCTGCTTTGCTATGCCCTGGATTTGTGTCAAGCAATACAACTGGTGGTCTTCAGAGGCTGTCTTCTGTCTAGCCCAAGCAGCACCTGATTGTTGTGAATCTGAGCAGTCATTAAGTACAGAGCCGTTTTCATCCTCTGCGTCCCTTTATGGGTGTCCTGCTGGTAAACAGCAACAGCAGAGGAAATATTAAGCCAACCATACTACCTTGAGGACCATTTCTGTGTTTGTCAGACCTTTTTCCTGACTGTTACTCAGACATAAAATTAGTTTTTCTAGTCTGGTATTTATGGTACAGAAATAACTTATAATTTAGCATGGTATGTGTGGATTTTTCATTAGCTTTCTATTTTTCAGGCCTGTGAGGGAGTTTTTCATGTGACCAGTTTGAGACCAAAGAATAGTTCTGATAGGTGTTAAGTAACTACCAGACCATTTCTTGTTTTTCTGTGAAGTATGTCAGCTGTATTTAAATCCCTTCAGGGACGATTTTTGGCATGTGAACTCTGTTACTGGTTTGCCCACAAATTAGTCAAAATTAGCTTGCAGTGGCTGTGGTAGAAGTTAGTCTTTTTTCACTGGGAGCAAAGTACATAAACTGTAAAACAACAACAACCACAAAATCCTCCTTCCCTCCTGCTCAATAATTGACTTTTAAACTTTATCTATTTTAGATGAGGAAATGCTGAAAATGGATGAGAAAAGCTTCTAGACTTGTCTGCTAGTTAGTGATCTTCACTTTAGGTGCCCAGAAAGCCAAACTTACCTTTCCACCACTAGTCTTAAGAGATAAAGAAGTATTCTGAAATTGTTAATTATAAAAAAAGAGTTTTCTGTATTAACTGGAATCATTGTTTTGAAATACGAATTAGCACTTGCTCTGACAACTACTGTGTTCACAAAAACCCTGCTGAGGAATAGCCTGCAGAACAATTTCTTCTGGTACAGTTGTTTTTAAGTAATCCCTGTCAACACTAGGCATCGAAAATGTGAGAGCTATGCCGTGGTCTGAAACAGCTGTCAAGTGTAGTTTCTGGCACAGAGCCCTCTCAAGATATTCTTGTATCCTGTTAACATGGAAAATGAAGAGATTGTTTTCTTCTGCACTGGTTGGATTTGCGGTCAGAGGGAAGAGGAAGAAAAGGTCCCAAGTTATAAATTAAAAGAAGTTGGTTCAAGAAAGGTGTAAATGAGCATCAATCGATGGCTGCCTTTATTCACATCATGAAGTGCTTTCCTGAGTGTGAGGATGTACTTAACCACATGCTTTCCTGAATCTGGGTCAGAGCTCCTACTGCTCTTTGAATTTGGGCTAAGATGAACTCTGCGGTTGGGATCATGGCAAAGTTTACAGCTATTATTCAGAAAGTGTATTAAAAATAAAGAAATTCTAGATGCTTTCTCTTTTTAATGATCTGAAAGGACAAGGTAAACAGCAGTAGATTTGAGGTTTGATTGAAATAGGAAAACAGCTGTAGTACAGAATTCAAGAACATGAGAGTTTGGAGGGGAGCAGGGAGGGAGGTTGTTTCAGGGTACTGGCATGTCCTTCTCTACAAACACACAGTCTTATCCAAACTGAAATCTGTATTCCAATTAGCAGAATTCAGTGTACAAAACTGATTTTTCATGGTAACTAGATGACATCCTGCTGAGACCTGAGTTGGTAAGAGAACACAGTAGTGTAGGTATGTATATAGGCTGCTGTCAAGGTCTTAATTGAGTTTAGCAGGATAGTTGCAGAATACGCCAGTAGAGGATATGAAGTCTTGCATGCATTCTTTACTGAAGTGATACACCAGAATCTTTACCAGTAGGTAAATTATATTTGATTCTGGTTCTTATGGGGATTTCAGTCATCCTTTTCATTTTCCTTGAATTGTAGAAATTAGAAATGGCAAAAGTCTATTAGGGTTAGGTCATCCAGCACATTTCCTTGCCAATGAGGGATTTTCAGCGGTTTTTGTCTGCCTTTTGTTTTCTGAAGTTCCTTATTGTATCCTAACCTAATTAGGGTTATTGCCAAAGAGAAGCTGGATAAGAGCTTCTTTTGGAGCCTGTTAAGGAATTTTAGTGAATCAGGGCACTGTAACATCATACCAGATCGATGTCATCTAGCATTGGTTTCGATAAAGTACATTGTGCTAGATGTTTCATTTTCTTTCTAAAGAATGTTGATGAAGGCAATGCTACAGATTAGGTGTAAGTATTGTCTTTACATAATTAGCATAAATAAATCCCTGACCAGAAATGATATTTGCATGTTGCCTTCGCTTAACCCTTTACCTGTAGTCAGTACCTGTCATTCGAAAACCGCACGTATCTCTACTAATGGGTTTTCTCTGGGTGATAACTAATACAACAAAATGTGAACAAATCTAAAGGTGGTTTCCATACTAAGAAAAAAAAAAATGAGAGTACATAGACACCACGTATGTCATGTTGAAATTGAGCGGGGATTTTTAAATACAGTTGGAAGCGTTGTCTTGTACGGGATGCATCTGGTACGGGGCTTTAACTGTCTATTCCAGGTAATGAGCTGTGAAATTGAATGGGACTGTTTAGGCCGATTTACTGGGTGAGTTGCAGAGGCAGAACTATTTTTAACTCTTCATTTCCTGTAAGCAAAATTGCTTATTTGCTGCTTATTTTAAGGGTCTTGTTTCTGAAAGGTAGTAAATAGTATGAGTTCAGTAGTAGGAATATTGTTGCAAAAATTACGGTGCTGATTTTATTTGAGTGACTAGTAGTGTGTGTTTTATGGAGAGGTGGAAGGAGTCAGTCCAAGGACGTTTCTGCTAGAGGCTTGTTTATTGATTTTTGTTAAAATTAGGTTTTAGTAACTCAACCATTTTTGTATCCCAGTGTGTAAATGCTACTCTTGTGTTTTAGTTGAATGTCTTCAACTGGGTCTTTTCAGGTACCTATTTGCAGCCCTGTGTAGGTTGTATACTAATATATGGGATTACTGGAAACTGTTTCCATATTCTGTTTTCTCCTCTTCTCCTTCCTGCCTCTTGTATTTTTGCATTATACCTTATGTTGCAATTGAGAACAGGGCAAAGATATCTGCAGTGTCTTGACTTGTCTTTCGTTTGAAATCTCAGTGTTCGTATTCAGTGAATTATTCAGTGAACCCACAAAGGGCATATTTTTATATATAATTTATGTATGCTGCTAATTTGATACCAGCTAGTATTACTTTACTATTTGTATAAATCAAATCAGATCTTCAGGTTGCAAGTCTATGGATTATGTGATTTCTATTTTTTCTAAGTGTATTCATCAAGTCACATAAACTGAAAGGCACCTGATGTTACACCTCATGGCCTGCAAAAGTCACTTCTGGCAGGAATAAAGCACAGCTGCTGTGTTAACACATAGTCATTGCTCATCTGCAATTGTTCTTCTAATCTCTGCGGTTTTCCGCTTTCACTAAACCTAAGCGTTCTTTGTAGAAATTCGTGGATTATTTGTGGCCTATGATATCACCGAGACTTGTTGAATTTTTTTAGTACTGGTTGACAGATGAGTAAGTTCCTCTTGCTTTCCTCCTTCTTTGTCATAGGAAGTCACATTAAATTGATTATGTGACTGAAGAGTAACGATACAACCACAGGAAATCCTGTGGCTGAAACCAGTTTTGTTCTCTGCTTGCTTTTGGTAATGGGTTTGTATTTGCAGAATACTGGCTTTGATTTAGGACTATTGGACTTCGGCTTTAAAAAGGTGATGTTCTGCAACGTGTGAAAAAGATCACTATCATTTTTTTGAGCTGGGGCATCTTTTGAAAAACATATTTAAAGAGTAAATAATATTGCTGATGAGAATTTTTGGGTGAAAATTTGGCAGCGTTGGTCACTTCAAACGAATGTTGTGTCAAATGCAAACACACATGAAGGAAAAAGAAACCTAGCATGTGTATGCTACATTTGGAGGCTTTAAAAGGTAACAGGTACATGAAGGCATGTAGGACTTCCTGCTTTTGGTGTTCCATGAGCTTCAGCAGTGAGCTGGTTCCAGCTGCACAAGCCCTCCTGCTTGTAAGAAGTAAGGATGTGTCAGGGGAGTGAAATCATCCTGAGAGCACAGCATGTTAAAATTGCTTTAAACAAGTCTGCACTCTCATTCTTAATCAAGAGTAGTTTATACCTTGTTTTCAAGCCCTTGCTTCCAAGACATAGCAATATGTAAGTTCCTCATTAATTTTTGGTTGGGACCTGCTCTTCTGTGACTTTTAGGCACAGTAATAACATTGTTGGGTGTCAGTTTCTTTAAAACAATTTTTTTGCAAGTAATAGGTGGGTCTTCAGATACAGTGCAGATTATTTTCCCCCCTCCCTCTTTTCGTTTGAAAGTACTTCAAAGAAGTTTATTCGCATGCTAAGTAAAACTAGGGAAAGACAGGTTTCATCAGAATGCATTTGCTTTCTTGCTTGCACTTACAGTTACTGTTAGGCCTTGGTTAATTTGTAAATATGGGAAATAAATGTATCCCTGAGATAAAAGGGCAAAGGAAGAATAAAATGTTTCGAGAACATCTCTCCAGTCCCAGTGGAGAGTGTGCACGGTGTTATCCTGACCTGACAGGCCCTATGAAAGGGGATTACTGTGGCAAACAGGAGGCAAGCTATTGGTATTTCCGGACTGAGGTATGCCTGACTGGCATGAGGGGAGGATGGCTGGAAGAACCAGCCAGGATGAGGAAGAAGGGACAGGAAATGCTGAGGTGAGAACCCCCAAAGTATTGATATCCTTGAAGTCCTTAACTTCTGTGTTCTGGGCAACAGCTATCCATCCAGTACAGCTTGTGTCTGTGTGCTCACTGGGTGTATACAGCCTTGGAGCTGGGCTTATCCAGCCTGCCTGGGAACCTGTGCATTTGGGTCACCGTCCTGGGTCAGGACCTGGTGCAGGTGTTGGTCCCTCGCTCTTGAGTGAGATGTGGATGGCTGCAGCAGTGTTCCTCAGTATTGGTTGTTAGAATATATCTCCAAAGACCCCTCAGGACCTGCATCTCCTGGGAAGTTGTTATGGAGACTTGAAAAAAGAGGGGAAGGAGGCAGCACCAGCGGGGACAAATTGGGATAGCAATACAAGGCATGGAAGTTTGTGGGAACTTGATTTAATCAGTTTCAGTTTCTTTTATTTAACTTCTGTTCCTGTAATTCTTTCTCTCTTAGAGACCAGTGCATACAGTGTCTCTCAGAATGAATAGCAGTAGAATTGAGAAAAAGTAGTAGTTGAAAGATGATTGAAAATGACTTTGCAGAATCTGGACTGAATTCACTTCATTTCCTTCCCTGCTTGAAGCATTAAGAGCATTCTGTGATGTGATAGTTTTTGTTGTCATTAGTAATAAATTTGGGGAAGAACCATGCTGTTTGCAAAGGGATTTATGATGGCCAATTATCTGGTTCAGAAGTCTGGGCCAGAGGTGGGAATGTGGGTGGCTGCGCTAACCTGCTTGGGTCATCAGAGAGTGTCCATGCAATTTATCTAGAAGACCAGTCTTGGTTTTTTTGGGGAAAATTTCCTCATTGAACTTGCTTCACAGCAATGAGTAAGGATATTTTTTGACAGTGCACTTGGTCTATGTTTTTATGCAGTCTTCTGTGGCAAGTCTAAAGGTTGGGGAGGGAGAAAGTGCAAAAATGTATGTTTGATTCTATGCAGTTTTAGGTGACAAAATAGCTAAATGAATTCCTGTCATCCAGCATAGCTTAAAGCTTTGGAGAATTATCTGCTCTTTGTGTAAAGGACTTCAGAGAAGTTTTAAGACTATCCTAATGTAATTATAAAATATACTGTGTGGTCATACAATGAGTTAAATGTAACCCAGCAAAAAAACCCCAAACAAAAAACCACCTTGACCATAGTGACCTTTAAAGGAGATCACTGAGCATGAACCTTGTGAGACTTGGAAATGGATGAAACTGAGCTGGTTTATGTCAGCTGGAGATCTGGCTCAGTATTTAAACTGCAGCAATTTATTGTTCTGTTTCCTCGATGCACATAGAAGCAATAACACTGTACAAGTGTGGGAGGGTGGGAACACCCACACTCCAGAACAGTACCTCTTCTCCCAATCTCTTCCTTTCCTCTCTCCTTCAAGGTTACTTGAGGATTTACTAGGTAGTGAGAAAAAATGTTGAATAAGAACACTTTCTTCCAATCTATACCATCCATTAGAAATGGCCTCCTTAACTATTTTGTCACCGAGAAGAGCAAGAATTGCTATCTATGTCGTATTTCTCACGCCTTTTAATTGCTGTGACCCACCCCAAAATTTTACAGCATTAAAAACCCATAGCAGCTTGAGAAAACATGAAGTTTTGCAATTCTTTTCCTCGCATGTATATCAGAAACAAAGATATTACTAAAATTGCATTAGGTCTAAACACTTAATTTGTATGCAAAGAGGAGACACCTTTTGTCTCATAGCAGTTGCAGGTTGGGTGGAAGGGGATGAAAGGAGTAGAAGTAAAGCTCTGGTGGAAGGAAGAGAAATCATTCCTTGGCAGGACAGAGTGTCTGTAGCAGTTCTGCAGGAAGATGTTCACAAACCATAGATGTGGGAGTGGAGAGCAGGCAGAGCAAACAGTGAGCAGTTCTTGACTATACATGGGAGGAGACTTGAGCTAAATTCCTAAACCAGATTTACTAATCTCTTCCAATATACTAGATGAGTGTTTCGAAGATTGTATCCAAACAGTCTGAAAATAAGTTTATTCACATATATGCTATGAATTGGGAGGAATTGTGAGGAAAACAGCATAAACAAGAGGTACTAAAATCATGAGAAACTTTATGCAGCATTCTTCAGGATAAAATATTTTGAGAATATTTAGTACAGCAGAATATTTTGGATCAAGAGACTGAGGGCATGTTGACGTCATATATTGATAAAGCTGTTAAATGCACCTTTTTGTTTTTCAGTTCATAGTGTGATCTTCATAAGTGGGCTGAAGGCCTGCAGTATCTCTGTAGCTTTAAAGCAAGTGTTTCATCTTTTTTTTTAAGGTAAATTTTATCCTAAACTCCAATGACGTGAGTGTTGCGTTTGTACAATAGTGAAAGATGAAAGAAAACTTCTTTTTCAAACACAGTTTGAGAAATTGCCTTTGGCTTTGATGATTCATTCACACACTGTAGGACCTTAACTCAGCTGATGAAGTTGAAGTAGTAGAAGCACCTCAGTGTGAAAATGCAGAGGTATTTTTAAACCAGAATTGTAGTGCTTATACATGGAAAAAGTGAAGCTATAGAAAATGTGAAACAATGGCAGTGTGAATAGTTTTCCTCACAACAAATGTGCACAGTGGTAATTTCTAACAGTGTCAGATTTTTCATAAAAGTTTATTCTAAGCTGCTGTAAATACTGTGTCACTTAGCATTCTGTTCAAAGGTGCTGATTTTTCTTCGCTGTGATGAGTCTGAAAAAAAAAAGGTAGTCAAAAATGTTCAGTAATTTTGTGGAGATTGTTTCAAAGCAAACTTTCAGCAATAACAGGCGTTTTTTAAGCAGGCAGCTCATTTTCCTTCTAGGCTTAGCATTGAGTGTAAGCCTGTTGGTGGTATGGGATGCAGCAGTGCAAATAATTAGTAAATCACTACTATATAGGATACATGCTAAACTACATGTTATTAGTAAGGAATTTAATATATTTCTTGGTAATGAGAAAACAACTTGCTTTCTGCAGGTAAATGGACTCTGGTCTGTTGAAAGCGTGGCTTCAGCTGATTTACCAGCATCAACTAAAGCTTCAGGATTTTAATTTCCACAAGGAAACATTTTCTGTTTATATTACCTTAAGGAGTAGAGTATGTAAGATTATGTGGAATCAAGAATGTTTCCAATATTAAATACTATTTAGTGGTGTTAATGTTTTGATACTTTTTTAAAACTTTTTGGTTTTTTTTTAGTTTTTCCAAATTAAGGATCTTGGAAAGTAAATATTAGAAATCAGATTCACCAGTTAGGTGAAGGACTTATTCATATTGGAAACATTCTTTCTAACTGTTGTAAACCTGTAGGTGGTGCCAGGACTTGTGCCGTAAAGTAGTACCTAATTATGCAGCACACAGCTCCTAATGAAACCACATGACTAAGCCCCTGCAAAATCTGTAGGCTGTATTTATTTTAATTCATTGAATTAAATTATTCATATAATTCTATGTAAATATAGGTATACTCTATTCATACATATATGTATGTGTGTAGGTGTGTATATAGACACATATATATGCCCAGATAAATATATATTTTTTTTTTTTTCATACATTAAAAAAGCCATCCACATGCTTTAGTACTTGATCTTGGTTAAAATTTTAAGACACGGTTCCACAAATTTCTGGTACCATCCAAAAATGTTTTAAATTCTTAGTTCCCAGCAAGAATGAAGATTTTTCTCTGTTCACTACGTGGAAAAATCAAATATTTCTCTCTGTGATTTATTACTGGATTAGCCATTGCATATGTTGTGCATGTTACCTTTTTTAAATTTTGTTGGGTTTTTTTGATGTCTGATATAAAGGCCACTGGAAAATGTGTAAAAACTCCCTGCAGGAAGCTTTTAAAATCAGGCTGTTAATAAACTCAGAGTGATATTTTATGGAAAAAAGGGCGTTATCAGATCAAGCTGTAATGTCCCAGGTGCTTACGGTAGTTTGTTTTCTACCTTTTTGCATACATAGAAAAATAGTTGATCAAGAATTTTAACTGTGAAGTCAATTCCTTTTTGGTATACAACATCGATATTGTAATACATACATATTTTAATGCCTGAATTCTAGAAATAAAAACATAAAATTGATATATAATAGAAAAATAGTTGAGTATTAAAGAAGGTCTCACACATGCACATGCTTGACAGGAATTACATCAAGTTATTTTAATGCCACTATAAAAAGGAATTTGTATTTTAATGTTCAGCACTGTGCATCAAGTAAGATGAACAAGCTGTCAGAGGGAAGGGGGGCATTAGAAAGAAACATACATGTAATATACACATGATTTTTTCTTACTGAGAACTGCTAAGAATTTTTCATTTAAAAGAAGCGTCACTGCCTGAAATAATATAATGATATAAATATCTGTACTGCTCAGAATGTGTTATGTTTGAATATTTTTAACTGAATTCTGGCCATTTAAAATTTTTAAGGTATAGGGTTCTGCATGGCGTGTTTCTCTACCAAGTGATCATAGATATTAACGACTTTGAAAGTTAAAAGAGCAGTATTCATGAAATGTTGGCAAATCTACCTAATGTTACCTTGTTTTGTCTCAACTATTCAAGTCCACTTAAAATAACACTATTTTGAGGCTTTGCAACTGTTGTGTGTTTGAACATTTTTCATTTCGTGAAAATAATTCACTTCCAAGTCCTTGTGTAGGGAGATATTCAGGAAACCAAACCTCTTTCCTCCAGGAATATTTGGTTTTGTTTGCTCATGTCAGCCTATTATGCTATCACACAGACTTTATACTTGATTTTGCGCTCATGCAACTTGTCAGCTCTCCTTATAGACCTCCCAATCTCAGATGAGATGTGTTTGATATTTGCAAGGGGAGGGAAGGATTATCTTTCATAGCTGCAGTCATCAGTCAAATCAGGGTTTAAAATACAAGGTGGTGGGAGGTTGTGTAATTTTTTTGTCTCCTGGAAGAAGTTCTAGGCTGTTGCACTTAGTACGAATGTGATGGCTGCCCGGCACTTCTGAAAATGTAATGTTGCGCTGTTTTAGTCCTCGATCCTGCCAGTGCAACTACATTTATGTGTGGGTTTCTGTTAAAGTACTGTGATAGCTACCAGGTCAGCCATCCTGCTGGCTCTACTGGGAGGTCATTTGTCCCACTGGCATCACTGAGGTATGAAATTTAGAGGTCAGGAGAGCAGCCTTGGGAAGAGTGGCAAGGGGCAGGCAAAAGTTTCTCTCTTGGGTCTTGCATAACGCTGTCACTCTGGCAGTGACTGAGCCAGGGAATGGTTCCTTTCTGTTTAATAGCCTTGTGCCATTTTTCATTAGGGTTTTTTTTTCCTCCCCGCCTTGTTGCTCTGCTTTGTGGGAAAGGTACTACATTTTGGGAAGGAAACTATTAACTCATCAGTCTTGCACTTTGGCCTTTTATTTGACATTAATATTGTTTTGTACTATATTAGCGTTACTTAATTTGTAAGTAATTATTAATATGTAATTATTGTTAATATGCTTTATCTACGAGAAATTCAGTTGTTTACAGATACTGGGGCTATTTAGTTATGTGATACATAGTAATGGCAAGAGTTCAGGTAAAATGTGACTTCTGAGGCTATCTCAAATTTTATTTAGTATTGTGAGGCCTTCTTTGATATATGACTAAGATCATATAGGATTTTAAAAAAAGTAAAATCTTCAGACTTCTGCTGTAGCTATAAAATCTTCAGTACTGTGTGAACTTTGGTAGCCCACTCAGTGAAAACTGGGTTTCATAATCAGATACATGTTTGGAATGTGGATACGTACTTGACACTGACTGAAGAAGGAGTGCACTGATCATACAATACTGACAGTGTAATCTAGTTGCTGAACTTCATTTCTTTCTTGTCTAGACTACGCAATACTGATGTTAGTCAAATTCCTGACGTGAACAGTTTTCTTGAGCATTAGGTGTCCTTGTTGAAGAACTGAGGATGTATTTCACTGTTGATCCAATGGCTGGTGTTTGGAGCCTTTGAAGAGTAATGCCCATTATGGTCTGCAGGAGCAGCATTCATCTCTAATTTTAACACCAGCTGACCATTTCTTAAAAGACTGCAGCTGTTATTTACTCAGAGCTGTGTAGCTAATTTGATTTTTTTTGTCTGCTGCAGAGCTAATGAATCATTTTTGCTTCTTACTGGGTGCTATACATACATAAATTATAATTTCGAATGTTACATTACTTGAAGCCTTTTAAAGGGGTATGTTGCTGAGGTACTAAGTATAATGAAAATGAGATACCAAATGTAATGTGCTTAATTCTGATTTCCTTTAGTAATAGTCGTATTTTGTCTCAGTTTGTTAAAATCATATTTGTAAAAGAAGCAAATGGTATGACCACTGTGCACAACTTGGATCGCTTGAAAAGTCATTTAGGCATCCTAACAGCAATGCTGAGAGTTGTGTTACAGAGCAAATTGCAGTAGGAGAGGTTTCAGCTTGGGAATCAATGCAAGTCTTGAGTTATGGGATTCTGTATCAGTGATCTTCTGAGATAGCTGCAACAGCTCTTAGATACAGCTTTACTAGTCCTGACACAGTAATACTGACAGATCAGTGCAAAGCTGAATCTCCTGAGCTAGACTCCCTGTGTTGTGCAGCTTTTATTTGTTCACATATCTTCATTAGCATAGAAGCTAACGAAGCTAATCAGTATTCAGAGAGGAAATTGTAAAGGAAAATGGATACTCGACACAAAGACAGCATGGGATATTTTGGTTAATACAGATGGTGTTTCAACTGTAATTGAGCATAATGTCAGCGTGTATCTGGAAGGGATGTTTTTCTGAACATCTTTATTTCAAATGTTCTTGGTTTGTTTTAATTTTTAAGCAAAAACGTTGTATGTAGTAGTTTATTACAGCACAATTATAGTATTTGTCTGGTATCAGTTACTGTGGATAGTCTGTAGACAGTTTAAACAAAATTGTGGCTTCATTATTTTGGTTTCCTGACCAGATTCGTTTTTGTTGTGGTTTTTTTTTTGGTTGTTGTTTTGATTCTGAGCACTTTAGAAAGATAGTAGGTGAATGTCTGTTATCAGCTTCTATAGGAGAATCAGCTCTGGAGACATTACACCAAATACTTACATTGTTGTCAGGAGTGGCATTGTTTTTCTGCTATGCTGCAGTTGTTATCAATATGCATTAACAAAGCATTGTGATGTTGTGGTATTGAATGGGTGTGGGGGAAAGCTGCGGTGTTTTGCAAAGCCCTGCATTTTAACAGGGGCATTGCATTTAATAAATATTAAAGTAATGACAGTAAATTGAATGCCTCATTAGAGTTTTGGAAAAGACTTATTTATAGAGTTAATATAAATGATATTTAGTATCCTTTAATAGTAGCTTTCTACCTTTTGGACTTAATAAATAATTTCTACTGGAGCTGTGGACTTTAGTACAGAACATTTAAGTTTGTGATATCCATGAGTTTCTTTCAGTTACTCATGAACTTCAGCAGTGCCCACAATCCAGAGGCCAAAGAGTAGTGCCTTAGAAGACTTGTCTGACCAGCAGATGGAAGCAAGAAGGGAAGAGAATTTGTGTATCGGTCTTTTTTCTCAAGAAATTTTTGTTCATGACTAAAATAAAAATAAGTTGAAGAATGTTTGTAAGAGCAATCCCCAACTCTGGTTGTGAGTACTCAGAGCAGTCAAAATGGCAGTAAAGTGCTAAAGATTGAATCTTCGTCCTTTATTTTGACTCAAATAACTGGAATTACTCTTGTGTTTGAAAATATTTTTCACATATTGTTATTGCTTGAGGTCTTGGCTGGTATTCTCTTGTATGTTCACAGACAGGGATGACATTCTTATGACTACTCTGGAGCATGTGTGACTGGATATTTTTTATTTGTAGATATTTTTCAGTCCTTTGAGAGAAGGCTAGCAAACATAGGAGTGGCAACATTTTTGATGTTCAAAGAAATATTCCCCTCTGAAATCCCCAGATTTAACACAACTGCTTTGTGTGTATATTGTCTTGATAGCACCTCATCTTGTGCATGCTTAGCACAGGCTTGGCACAGTCAAGTGGAATATCTATATCTTGATTATAGAATCTGATTGCAGGGCTTCGAGTGGCAGAAACATCCTCCCATGCTCATTGGCGGTCAGGACAACTACATCATTATGGTTTCTTTGCTGTTAATGTTTTTTATGTGAATTCATTTGCTAGTGCTTAATTAAAGCAGTAACTACTTAAGCACTTTCTTCAGAGGGTAGGAAGTACATTTAACAAGCCCAGTACCCAGCAGTGGGTGAATGTACCTGCTCAGTCTGTAGGTTTTGTTCACATGAGTAAGTATCCCAGAGGAAAGTGGTGCCAGGAAATATTCCGCCTTCCAGCTGTAATTGAATGGGCTTGAACAACAAGCTGAGACAGCTGGGTCCTGTTTTGGTCTTGATTTGTAGGGACCCAAGGGATTGGGAGAGTGGGAAAGAAATCCTGTGCCAGTTGAGTGAGTTCAAATGAGGAAAAGAGAGCTTTGCTCCCTCAACTGCTCTGCATTTCAACTATTAATACAGCAATAAAGCCTATTCAAAAAGAGTTCTGTGTTCTTTGTGGTTTTTTGAAAGAAGGCTTGTGTGCTTAGCTATTGTGTCTTTTTTGAAATTTAATGTCTTATCACATGAGGCAGAATTTTCCAGGTCAACCACCCAACTTTAATCATGAGATCTTGTCGAGTGCAGGAAGGAAGCTGAGAAGTCCTCACAATAACCAAGGAATAACATCCTATTGGAAGTGTTCTTTCATGGGGTCATTCATATTATAATTAAGAAACCCCAGGAAACAAGTAGTTAAAGCAACTTTTTGAGCAGTTTAAGTCATTGATGTATGTGTATTTGAAATCAGTTTTCTGTGGTCTTGAGGTATAACAGGAGCTTTCCCCCATTCCTTTTAAATGTTGCTCAGTTCTGAACATACACTTCTGAGCACTCTAGGAAGGTCAAAATGCTGTTTCCAGGGAGAACACTAAATCAAATATTTGCAGTTTACATTGCAAACATTAACTGTAGTTAAACTTTGCATTTGCTTCAGGTTGACCTGTTGTTGACAACCATAAATAGCTTTCTCCTGACTAAGTCAGGCTGTTTTAACAAATGGGTGTTTAAATTAGTTTGTTCAAATCTAGCTAATATGATTGTCAAACTGAAATATTATGAGGGTAGAAGTGGGGCAAAAGGAAGCTATATTTGCACAGTGATCAACTGTGTATATTAAGTAAGAGTGAGACGTATGCAGAGATGTGTGAAGGACCTGCCTGTTTTTGAAAATGGCTACAAAGAAGAGACTGTAGGATCTTAAAATGGTTTGGGTTGTAAGGGACCTTAAAGATCATCTCGTTTCAACCCCCCTGCCATGGACACTGCCCTTGACTAGACCAGGTTGCTCAGAGCCACATCCAACCTGAGTGTCAGGAGAAAATAGTGTGCTGCAATATAAAGCAGAGGGTCCTGTGCCACCAGATTTGTCTAGCAGAGCATCCTCTCTGGTTAGTGGGGGAATGTTATTATATGCTCTGCTGTGGTGGCTTGATGACTTCTGGGCATTTTACATTGGTATTACTGCATCGTTGCATGCAGTGAACACAGACTCTTGAGTTTAGACACACAGGCATGGAAAGCTAAGTTCTCTTTTATTTATATGCTGACTTGAATACCTGGTGTATAGAGACAGCTGAATGTAGACTATCAGGTTGAATTTGTAGCAGCTCCTGGCTTTTCTTACATGATTGTGTGCCTTCATGGCTAGGGCCAGTGTGATGCTGTAGGTCAGAAATCCAAATACAGAGGGCTCTGGCTCGTACACTGCTGTAGTGATTTCATGGCAGGTATCCTCCAGATTTACATGGGGCAAAAATAGATGCTCTGGCTCATCAGTGTAGCACCGTCTTAATAGCCAACTGATTTTGATGCTTTTTATTAAATAGTAATTTTGTTTATTTACCAAACCTCATAGTGTCTCTGTGTGTGTCAATGATGAGTTCTCATTTGGTTATTTGGATGTGTACAGTTCTGAAAAACTTTGCCATAAGTAGTTGTGTTCCTGCAGGTATGAGATGTAAGCTATCTCAGAATGAAAATAACTTCTTAGCTAGAGTGTTTTTCAGTTTTTGTCTTGTGTAATACTTAATATGCTCACAGATTATTATTTTATGTTATGAAGTGTGGATTTGTTGTCATCAACTTCATGTAGGCCAAAAAAGGTTATTCTAGAGAAGCTGAGAGTAAGCAACATTTCTTCCAAATAAAATTTCACTGGATGGCAACTAATTTTATAAAAGTAAGTGAAAAAAATGGGGTATGAGCTTCTTCTGAAGAGATATGAAATTCTGTCATCTTTATTTAAGAGTGACATTGGGCATAAAATCTGATGGTCTTTTTGCTGCCTCAGATCCAGAAAAGTACATTATTTGTATTATATTTAAGTTTTTCCTAGGACAGAATAGCAGAATTTAATAGACAGAAAAAGCTACAGTTTTTCACATTCTCATAGAAGAATATTTAAAAATATTAAGAATATTTAGCCTCCTTAGTGGAGGCTTCTTTCTTTTTTCTTCCCAACCCATGTTCTGGAGTGTTGCTTGCAGGCAGTACTGGGAAAAGATGATTTATATTATGTCTAAGTGTTCTTTCAGGGGCAGTTGCGCTTGTTGTCAAGTTTGGTTTGAAACTTTGAAAGAGAAAGGGGAAGCTAGTGCTGTGAAGGCAATTTTTTTCATCATTCATTTTGCATTGGAGGTGACACTTGCTTTATTTCACCCTTTGTAGCAGAGTGGCTCCATAGTGTCAAGGTTGTAGCTGGGGAGAGCACCCTGGAAGAAATTTCTTTGAGCTAAAAAAGTCTACAGCATGTGATGTTGGGTATTTTAGCTATATATTTGTTTGAGATTAGAGGAGGTTAGTTTAAAAAAGGTAACTGAAAATACAGTGTTTCATCTTCACTTTTTGGTAATTTTTGTTTATAACCGGTACTAAAAGCATTTATATTGCTCTAGTGTACTGACAGGATTGCTAGCACTTTATTTATATTTGTACACAACTTGGCATATTATATCTCTTGATGACAACATATAATAAAAATAAATTGGTATCTAATTATCTTTTATATCTGTAAAGGTTGAATTGATACTCGATTATTTCTTTTGATTCTATCTTGTATGATCTCTGCAATGAGTTATGGATTAAACCATTAAAAAATTAATAAATATTTAAGTAAATAAAATCCTAATTGATGGATTGACTGTCCTGAATGTTTGGTAATATGCTTAAAGAGCCATAAAACATAGTTAGTATACGTTTCATCTGAGACTGATTTTAGACTAGTGGCTTTTAAAATGCATATTATTGGAGTCAATGGTGATGTCACAAGTAGCTATTTTAAACTATTTGTGTTAAGAAGAAGATACTGCTGGTTTAGAAGTTGAGCTAGAAGCAAGGAAATGGTTGTCACCTTTTTTAACATAACAGAATGTGAAAGCTGTGTTTACTGTGTGTGCACACAATGATATAAATAGCAGCAGCAGCAGCCCGGTGTGGGGCTGGAGGGCAGGAGAGCAGTGCGGTCACAGATTTGCCCCTTTGGTTGCTATCCAGCCTAGTTATGTTTGCTGTCAGGTACTTTTGCACTTCTAAATAGAAATTAAGGTGACTTTGAAAAGGAGAGAGTAGCAGAAGCCACTGCCTGAAAGGAAAGCAGGTGGCAAGCAAATGAAGAAATTGAATCTTCCTTTAGATGGCTTTCCTATTTCCTCTGGGAGGAAATATGGTCAATCATGTCAATAACAGTCCCTGATTATTATTGATTAAATAACAGCTGGCTTGTTTCTATGGTGTCTTTAACTATTTAGCTTTCAAAAATAGAGTGAAATGTTCTTGTCTCATAAATGAAAGGACATGTTTATACTGGTATATGTGTTACATGAGAAAATTTCAAGAAGAAATCCTGTGTTTTAGATAATGAACTCAACAAGACCTCATGCATCTTGTCAGAGATGGACCATTTTTGCAACGGGAAATTTTTTTTCTTCGCATTCATTGTCTCTTTTTGTTTTATCGTGTGATTTTGTGCCAATGGATAATTCAGTTGGGTGAATATACTCTTTATTTTAGGAAATAATATAACTATATTGTTACTCACCTATCTATATATATGTGCATATATATGTATATGTTAAAATTTCTTCCCCAAATGAGGCAGAAATAGGTAAGATTTCCCTTACAAACTAGGTTTGCTGTTTGGTGTCATAAGGTCATTTTAAAATGCAAATCATCTACATTTTTTTTCTCTTGCAATTGCTCCGTTATCTATTTACTTAAATGTTTTTAACATTCATGTATTCTAATACGTTATTTTCATAAGTCAAAATGTGATTTTGAAATCACAGTTCAGAATTTATGTACAGGCTGTGCTTAACTGTGTGCATGGGGTTCTGCTGAGAATATCAGGTGAGAACTGAATGCTGGCTGCCACCCTGCTCTCAGCTTCTGAAAAATTCAGACCTGTTATCTTGACAACAAATTAATGTGTCTTTGCATGTGTATATGTGGCATTTTAAGTATTTCTCAAATAAAATTGGCCAGGAAATAATTCTTTTTCCCGTGTGCAAGTTGATAAATGGCTGTTTGCAGTTTTGAGTAAGTACAAAATGTTTGTTTCTTGGGTCAGTGAGAGAAATTACTATCCATGGGATAAAAATATGTTTTCTCTGTCACGTGTACTTCAGGACTTGTGGGATGGGGAACAAAGCAAGACTTCCTTTTCCTGGAGGCACACAAGCAAGATTCAAGGGAGGTTTTTATCTACTGCCTATATTAGATAAGGAGAGAATTGGGGAAAGAGCTAAACAGATCACCATATAAACCTGCATAAGTCCAGTAAGTCATGGTAATGCTTCCTTCTCTCTACCTGGCTGTAGGTAGTGGGAAAAATGGAAGATCATGCAGCTTATACGTGGAAATGCCCTCGAAGGCATCCTGGTGATATCAGTCATTAATGCTTCCTTAAATCTCTTTTGCACTTTATCAAAGCTCCAATGACCACAGTGTTTCAAAGAGGGAAGATAGAGTTTAGTTCCTTAAAATAAATTTTAAAAAAACCCAACAAAACAGCAAAAGACCCAAAACAAAACAAACCCAAAAGACATTGTATGGTCTCTGAGAAGAAACTGTGCATAAGGATATTCTCACAGTGTTCCTTTCATGATGTTCTTTTTCTGTAAGTGCAGATAGTGAATACAGTGTATGAGACTTCAGGCATGAGGAAGCTGGTTCTTTTTCCTTTGATGGATTTTATGTACACGTCTTCATAGATTCTAGTCTTTGCAGAGAGGGATATGATTCTCTTTCTGAACACAAAGTTTAGGTTAATTTACAAGTCAGTATTCTCTGATGTACAGGTCAGTTTTTGGAATGAAATAAAACTTAGTGGTAGTAATTAGGAAATTCTTGTGTGTGATGTCTGGGCAATTATATGTACATTTTCTTTAAATCTGTAGTCTTTGGTATTTAAATCAATCCTATTTTCGGAAATAGTTCATAATCTTTCAAGAAAATATCTGACTTAAAGACTCGTTTTAAATCTAAAAAAGGTTATACTAAGTAGATACTAAAATTATTTCTTTCAGATACAGTAAACTCGTTTGCAGTGGTACAGACATTCAAACTTGGAAACGTCCATTGTTGTTTTATAGCCCAAAAGTTGTAGTCTGAGTTATTTGTCTTACTTCTTAAAGTTGGACGTAGCACAAAGGTCTCAACTGTTCTTTGGATTTCCCCATAAACGTTGTTACACATCTAATACATTGCAGAGTTCTGTTTGACCCTTTTCAGCATAATGGCATTATAGTGCTCTTTTGTGTCACTTTCACCATATCATCTTAAGTTCTCCACTGATACTGTATTTCCTGACCACCACATGCCCTTGCAGCATTTCAGGTGTACTAGATCCTCTAAGAACAGATACAGGTCACTAGTGGTGACATTGAACTGTAGTTGTGGTGTCCAGAAAAATTGCAGCATGTTTCATTACAAGAAAAGATGCCTTGTACCTCAGTTTCCTGCTTCTTTCAGAATTAAATTGAAAACTTGGGATCTTGGTTGTTAGGTTGTGATCCTGTTTGTTACCTTTGTTGCCTTCTGCTTACGTTTCCAACTTAGAGCTAAACTTACATTTAGAAAAACCCCACCAAACGCTAAAATCTGATATTTTTCTTTCAGTTCACCTCTGCTGTAGCTCTGCAGCAGGTGAGGCACACTTCCCACCTGGTGTGGAAGCACAGGGATGGCGTCTGCTGAAGAAAACAAGCACTTTGTAACACTGGGCACAGAAATTTTTTTCTTGTTTTGTCACCACATCAGGGCTGCTGTTGTCTGCTGGGTTTGGGGCCAGGTGTTGAAATACATTTGTTGGGTGTTGGTTTTCTTTGATTTCTTCTGATGGTGCTCTCATATCTGCACAGAGCCTGGGCCACAGGAATTTGGATGTGTCTGGGATAAACTTACACTTCCTTCATGCCCCAGACCACAGTACAGGCTGAGGGGTAGAAGTCTATTTAGAGTGCTTCAAAATTGCCTTCATTGTGCTTGGGTTCAAGTGGGGCCTTATAAAGCAGAGGACCTCGTTGAACGCTGCCCTCATCCTTAGGTCTGCTGAGACATGTTTTTTTTGTTGTGGGTTTCTATTTTAATTTCCTTATTACTTTTCTAGCAGAGGATTCTGTAACTTATGTATTAATACCTTCATCTGGCTATGTAATTGTATTAAGATTCATAGAAATTTAGGTGCTTCTGTGAGAGGAAGGAACATTTCAAAAGAAGGTTTTAGGTTTTTTTCTTACTAAAAAAATATCCATATACTGTTTTAAGGATCTCAAACTCCACCATTCCGTCATCCCTGCAGCCAAGAGTGCCCTTGAATTTCACATTCCCCACCAGCCTGTCCTTGGTGAGAAAAAGGTCTTGGTTGCTGGTTGGGGTTAAGCCACACCACCATTAATAGCACTTCATGGCTCCCTTATCATTTGGAGAAGGAAGTTATTATCAGCTCATTCCAGCATCCTTCTGGATTGCTTATGCTCTGCTGTGTTGTCCCTCCTGTAGACACCAGGGTGGTTTCAAGTTATTCCCTTCATCTCCCATAGAAAACAGGTGGTGCCACTCATGCATCTAAATTCGAAATTTTTTTTCTCCCTTTCTGATCCTTTTTGTTGAGATTTGTTTGGAGGCAATGAACTGGTTTAAGAGACTTGGTGTTACCTACAGGTATGGCCTTCCTGTGGAAATTTCCACTTAGTGGAATACACATTTATATGTGGAATATATTTATATATGTATGAGGGTACACACACACACTTACATACACACACATATACATGATTTTTTTGATTACTCAGTTAACACAAACTATTCCCTGTTACCTGTGGACAGTCATGGAAAGAGGATAGATGAGGAGCAGGCTTGGTTGTAACACCTTCCCTTACCTATATCACAATTTCCATGTCACTGTTCCTTCCTTTTGAGTGCAGTAGCCTGTTTGCTTACTGGGATTCAGCTCACTGTAAGCAAATTTCAGCCCACCTGCTATTCTTCACTGTACACAGCTGGAAGTTAATAGGTTGACTTTCAGCTGGAGAGTGTACATTTTTTAGTCCCCTGGTGATTAGACTGCTGATTTCAATAACCTGCTGACATCCTGCAGTGTCGCTCATCTGTCAAGCTTGAATTCTGCCACTGTGCTTTCAGGCTGCAGGACAGATACATTCAGGAGGTGGGTTTGGATGTGGAATTTAGGTTTTACAAAAATGAAAAGTCTTTTTTTTTGGTTCGTTTTAGATCTTCTGGATCTCTGCTCATTCTCTGTGTGTGCTTGACTAGAATTTCTAATGAGTCAGAAATTACTTTCCCTACTTCCTCAAGCCCTTGGGAGTAAATTTCATTAGGCCTTGCTGACTGAAGTGTATCTAATGCATTTTCTTGTTTATTTAATCTTTTTATTAGCATCAGCAGAGATATTTGTGATTTGGTTAAGCCCAGAAAACTGAAATGCCTTTATCTGTAGGAATGTCACTCAGATCAGGCACGTTGGTCCGTGCATGGTGGGAAACCTCCCCTGCCCTTATTTCAAACAGCAAGTACTTGTCAGTCCAGTAACTTCCACAAATACCGAATTCACATTTTTTCTAAAATATACTAAAATAATTGTAAATGGGGAAAACACTGTGGCATGAGTAGCTCTTATCTTAACAGATGGAGCCTGGGCAAGTTGTATTGCCAGCTGGTAAGAGTGAGGAGGAGCTAAAGCAAGTGTTGTCTGTTTCAATGACAACCAACCCAAGTTACTGACAGTCACAGTTTCTCCAGCTCAAGCTGGATTCTTCTTGAGATCCAGAATTTTAAGGAAAAGGCATCCATTTATCCTGAGGTTTGTAAAGAACTACTTTAACACAGTATAGATGAAAAGTTTATCTCTGCAGGTTTTATACTCTACTGTGATTATATTGGTGCTACCACCTTTGAGCATGAGTTAAATCAAGTGTTAGTATTGGGTTAAAACAAATGCATTTTCTGTTATTTCTCACACACAGAAGTAGTTGATTTAAATTAGCTGTTGTGTTGAGCCAGAGATGCTGTTGACATTTGAAATAGTACTGAGAGGTTCATTATTTGAAATTTATAAGGTAGAAAGCAGTAAGATTTATCTCTGCAGTGAATATTGGTCCTTTGTGGATTAACACTTAGAAGGGAGGCACTGTACCATGGCTGATGCAGAAAACACAGCGAGGGGACAAAAATCCCAGCTAGGGAAAGCTCATAATGACTAGAACATGCAGTATCTGACTCCAGTAGAAAGAACTTTTGCAAGGCTTTTAGAAGTTATCTGAGGAAGCTTGATCTTGGATGAATTTTGATAGTGAAGATCCCAACAACTTCATTGTAAGTTAAGTGGGTAAATTGGTGTGTGATGGAAAGGTATGAAATATGTACTTGGAAATACTCAGAAACTGTAGGAAAGCAATTTCATTTTAAACTTAGCTCCAAGTAACTTTACAGAAACAAGACATAGAGAAGTAGTAGTTGTTAACATACACAACTAAACTCACTCTAATATATTATCTTTTTATATATAAAGTTAAAACTATGTTATCATTGGAAGGTGAGACCTTTGTGGTTAAATGTATATAAATACCTGTTTTATTGCATCAGGAAACAATCACAATTAAAAGCAGGAAACTAAATATATTGAACATTTCTGATGATTTATCATAGTAAGATGCTCCCTGTCATTGTAGTTTGTCTATCCCGCTGTGTAAATTAAGTAAAAATTGAAATGAAGTACACACAAAAAAAGAAATTTTGAAGTTGAGGGTGTTGTGTATATTCATTACTCCCTTTTTATGGACTTGGAGATCTTTCTAGTATATGAGAGAATACTTGATTCTCATTCTCTGAAGTGTCCTTTCTTTTCCTTTCTTTTGTAATGAGCTCTTGTGTACACAAGTAAATTTCACAACTCTGTAATTGTCTTGTCTGAAGTTGGCAGTTTGCATTGGAGTTCAGTTATGCAGTCACAGATGTCCTGTTGATTTCAATAGAAGTTAAATGTTTGCATTCTTCTGAGAACTTGGGCCCAAGACACATTGAAAACCCATTGGAGTGATTTCTAAAATTAATGTGCATTAAATTATTTTCCTTGGAGAAATACTCTGTGGATGTCGAGTTTCTAGAGAATGATTTCTCAGCTTTATAGAGTGAGATCTCACTTTCCTGTGAATCATCTTTTCTATATTTGTATGTCAGAAGAAATAGTAAATCAGAAGTTGTGACCCTTGGAGTTGCCCAAACTTTATGCAAAATATTTGTATATTTATCTGTTTGCTAAAAGATGTGGAGGGAATACTCAGTATTCATGCAGTTGTATTTCCTGGCTCCACTAAGAGTCTGGGCACAGACTCCTGATTAAAAAAAACCAACCAGAAAACAGGAAAAGAACAAACCCTCAGAAGTAATTCTATGAGCAGAAGTGAGCAATAAAACATGATTTTTTGTAATGGTGCCTTGTGCTTGATTGGAGTCCCCAAGGTAAAGGTTTTGTCACAATGGCACCTGTGTGGGCAGATATCTGCTCCCACCCCTGTGGCTGGTTCCCAGGGTATTGCCTTGGGATTAGGAAGTAAGGGGGGTGCTGTTGTAGGCTGTGTGGGTTTAGGAGTCTCTCCTGCCACCCACCTGCCTTTGCAGAGCATGCAAAAGGTGAATTGTCTTTG
Source organism: Machaerirhynchus nigripectus (assembly GCA_013397975.1). Lineage (NCBI taxonomy): Eukaryota > Metazoa > Chordata > Aves > Passeriformes > Dicruridae > Machaerirhynchus > Machaerirhynchus nigripectus. The sequence continues at coordinate 558,570 of VZRQ01007680.1, read as the reverse complement.
AAACATCTTCCACTGAGTCATATCTGATTCAAGTCAGGTGAAGGGTAGAAGGTATGAGGACACCTGGATGCAGACACATGTGCTGTGACAGCAGAGTGATGCTTCTTTCCAGTCTCTGTCACCTTCCTAACAGCAATGCATGATCTTGGTGGTGATGATGCTTAGTCAAAATTATTAATTTAATTATAAACCCGCATCTGTCTGAGAGCAGCTGTAAATCTAGAGGATGAAACCCAAATGTTTCTGAATACCACCTCTGTTACAGGTCTTTGTAAGGACTGCATTCTGCCCTTCTGGTTTGTTTGCTTTTTATAGACTGTGTACACAATGGCTATTGTAAACACCAGCCTTCCGTTTGCTGCTGGATATAAAATTTTTAATTTATATGCTATCATTATTTGAAAAATAACAAGAAAATAATCCCAAAATACCTTATTGTATGAAAGAATCCTTTCCATTTCGGCAGCCAGATAAGCAGTCCATTTCCTCTGAATGAATATGGCTAGCTTACAGTAGTTACCATATCCGGACTGAATTCAGGTTTTCCAGGTGTGTGGTTTTTTACTGTACAGATGGTTTTTGAATGCACTTTGAGATAAACTGAGACTATTCAAATAGTCAGTTGCATGTCAAATTTTTTTGATAAACAAAGAAAGATTGGGTGGAAAGAAGTATTAATACCGAGTAGAAAGTTGGCAATGTATAGATAGGTATGAAAAGGCATCAGTTGTGGATGAGTTCAGTCAGAGTTGTTGGGGGAAATGCATTTGGAATTCTTGCATGTATTGCATCTGAATGCTCATTTTCCCCTTCTGTTTGACATTAGTTTCAGAAATCAGTTTTATTTACTAGAGAATTTGAAAAAGAGAAACCAATGACCAATGTTGTGAAACCAAGCTAAAACTAATAGGAATGTTTTGTGGTAAGTTCTGAGTAAATACAGACTAACAATCTAAAAATAGGTGTTAATGAGGGCAGGAGTTGCCACACTCTGCTAAGGATTTGAGATCAGAAAAAACCCCAACGTTCAGACTGTGGGAAGGGAAATGTTACACTTCTCATGTCTTTTGTAATAGGTAGGGAGTGCACTGTGTTATAATGGAAGTGATTGGGTTTGACTTGAGACTTGACCCACGTGCCAAAAAGGGTTTAAAAGTATCAGGCTCTGTTTGCTAACTATATGGATGGATGCTCTCATGACCCATACCTTCAGATATAACTAATTCCGTGTACTTATTTGATGCTTCATTACACTTAAACTTTATTTTCAGTAGTAGCATGTTGGTACTGTTTTCATATGGAAAAGTACTAAAAATTCACAGAATTCGGATTGCAGAAAGATTTGACCAACTTTCACATTGTTGTTAAGCTTTCACTAATTTGATGTGTTGCTCAAGTCTAGAGGATGAAGAAGTGTCATGACCGGGTGTTTGAACTGAGAACTCTTGCTGAATAGGGAACAATGATGAAATAATTAGCAAAATGGGTTTTGTTGTCTCACGTGGAACATAAATTATCCATACCAAAAATAAACATTTGCTTGCTTACATTTTACTGTGAACTACTTCTTAACTTGCTCCTTTGTGGTCTGTGGAACAAGACATTTGTAAAAATGTGAGCTATGAATTCATATCCCTGCAAGTACTTTTTTCATAGAGCAAACCTTCTATAAACTAATTTCAGAGTGAAGAGTAATGAATTTCTAGCATTCATTATGCTTATGTTTTAATTATTATTTATATTGGCAAAACGTCTTTTTCCCTGGAATCTAGTTTTATTAGAATTAAGTTTCCATTTGAGCGTTTTTATGAAATGTCCAGATTGATAATTTTTAAAAATTATAAGCACTGACTAAAATTCTTGTATGTTACCTTCTTCTGAAGTGGGGTTGATTCACTGAGGTAACTAAATGACTCTCTCTCCTTAAAACTGCTGCTGTTTTTTAGAAATAAATGAATTTGTGTTTTGCTCTCTTCTGAAAATGTATCCAACTTCTGTATTATCCCATTACTAATCTCAAACTTGTTTGTGTGTGCTATGTCTTGCCATGACTTTTCCTTTTAAGTTTCTGGTAAACAAGACTTTTGAGATAAAACTTGTGTGCAAGCATTCAAAGAATTTTCAGAACTCAGTGGATATTTTATGTATTTAGGATCACAGCTTGCAAGACATTTCTCTTCCAGTATATCAGATTCATACAAGACCATCTTTCCCGTCTGTATTTAGGGAAAAAGGCTTACAAATTTTTGAAATTTATGTCTAGAATTCGAAGGTGAAGAATAGTTTTTATTGAGCCTAATTGTTCTTTTTGATTGGTTTATTGTTTAAAACTGAACCAATCCATCTTTTACAGAAAGATTTTAATTTCACTTGCTGCCTCCTCTTTTGATCTTAAGTTGATAAATAAAACCAAATAATGGTATCTTCTTAGAAAATTACTCAAAGATGACACTTAATTCAGGCTCAGCCTTGCAAATATGTGCATGTAAGAGTTCACTGGTTTGAGTTCATGGGTTTCTCTCTTACTTCTGGCTTGTCATTGACAGGGATACTGAAATAAGTGATGTGCTCAGTAGCACAAAAGTTAGTTCAGATGCACCATTAGTGAATCCCTTCACTTGATTCATTAAGAATTCTAAAGGGTCAGTTTGAAACAACATGCCCTGAAAGGGTGGTTTGAAAACATTTTATGTTTAGGCAATATAAGCATTAAGGGGGCCTAAAACCAGAACCAAGATACTTACTGAAAAATAAGTGCAAGTTTCTCTTTGTTTCATAAATAATTAGATCCATCCTCTGGGTTCCAGAATTATTCTTTACTGCAGCCTTGGTGATACAAAGAAGGTGTGGATCAAAGCAAGAAAGAATCTCTTGACACCTGCATGTGTGCTCACAGAAAAATGTGGTATATGTAGGAACTTCCTGCTTACAGAAAATGTTTATTGTAGGTTGGTTACAGGTGTTGGTAAATGTATTTGTCTTCTTCAAAATGAAGATTCTGTTGAAAGTTTGATTTATATTAATGGGGATGGTTGATCTTTTTTTGCAGTAGCAATGGGTCTTAGTGATTCAGCTGCATTGAAGAACTGAAAATTACTAAAATTGCCATGAGGTGAAGTGTGGTCAAAGTAAAAATATCTTAATCAGCATTATTTTACAGTGATCACTTAATCAGGAAGAAAGTGAAGATGATTGTAGTTGAGAAATAGAGTGCCGGATCTGGTGCACAGTTAGGTACTTCAGCTTTATGACATGGTCTTTATTCTCAAGTGGGCCAAATCAAGTTTATTACAGGCAATTTACATCCTAATGGTACTGAAATTTCAAATGATTTTTTAATTTTAATTGCATTAGTTTTAAGGTAATTCTGAAAGAGTGATGAAGTTCTAGGATCTTTGGAGACCTTTAAGGAGTGTGGTTTGTGTAATAAAGGTTGACATCGTAATTCCCTGAAATGTCACAAAACTATGAACAGTTCTTGAAACATGACTTAATTTTGAATTTTATCCTTGTGTCAATGCAAAAGAACCAGACAATAATGTACCTGTTCAACTGGATTACCCAGCTTGAAATACAAGGAGCAACAAATGAGTAGTTTGCAGTCCTTACATTACAAATAATACAGGGTGATGGCATTTAAAATGGTGTGTGAGGTATGGGTGGAACAGGAACTTAAGCTGTCCAGGTGGAACAATTTCTGTGGACATAGGAAAGGTGTTTCTTCTTCTTTTGTGACTGGAAACTCGAAATTTCAATAAAACATAGTTGTGGAGATGAGTCTTATTTTAATCTAGGCAAAATTCCTTCTCACAACACCAAGTTCCTGCTCACTATAGTTTGTAATATTTCCATTTGACGTACATTATATTGAAGTTTGTTTTGCTTTTCTGAATTTTAACTTTACTATAATATTTGAAATTTAGTTTAACATCATTAATCCAGGTCTTCATATAACATTTTCATTTCAAATATTGTCTGTAAGGGCAGAAATAGGAGTGTAACTGTGTGCAACTGTGTGCAACTGTGTGCATTTGTACAAGTTCTCTAGCTCTGCTTGGGACTTTCGAACTGTGTTGCAGTGCAAATAGAAACAAGTATCAATGAAACCCACAGTAAATGAAGTGCTCATGAGCAGGTTTATGCCATGCTCCTGAAGAGGAAACAAGGTGTGTTGGTTCCTTTTCACACTATGGGCACCTGCCTGTGACATCCTGAAGAAGAATTTACCTGCTGTTTTGGGTTTGGCTGCATTGCTGTCCTCCTTCTGAGGCCCTTGCAGCTTGGTGGGAAGTGTCTGCAGGGATGTGCAGAGAATTTGGGGGGAAAAGCACCGTAGTGGAGGAGTGTGGAACAGGACTCAAATGATTCGTGTGCTGCGTGAGACTTGACAGGTGTGCACTTCGACAAGTTCTAAGTGTAAGCATATGCTAAGAATATATGGCTACACAAATGAGTCATTTCAGGGGAGGAAAGTTTGTGGAGAGTCTGCCCACTCCCCTTCTCGTAAGGATTAGAGCATATCCTTTTCCTAATTAAAAGAGATTAAAAGTGCTTTAAGTTTTACAGAGCTTTTACAGCTTTTTTTCTCCCAGAAGCAAAAATTTGTGATGTTAGTTGCTTGTGTAAGATGTAGTGAGACTCTCAGTATCAGCAGAAAAATACCAAATGTCTGACCTCAGTATATTTGCTTTATATAGATATTTTATTTTAATTAAAATTCTGAGGTGAAAGGGAGGCAAGAGAAAGGAGTGTAAGGCAGTATCCCTTAAAATTCTTCTTTCTGTAGGTTCAGAAATGGAGACTTCTGCATTTCTGCAGAAGTGCAGAAATACCTGTGCTGTGTATTAGGAGTGCTGTGAAATACCTGGGAAGGGACTCTGTTACAGTGAACCAAAGCTGCTGGGCTTTCTTCTGGTAAAAAATCTCTATCTTAGTACATGCACCAGAATTTCTAGAGAGGGTTTTATTCCATATTTTAACTGAGAGGATTATTTGAATTATAAATCAAATATGTATTGAACAATTCTTTAATTCGGGGTGGAAAAACGTAAATGCAGAACAAAGGAAATGACGAAATTATTGATACCTCCACAACTGCTTTGAGAGAGTACATATTTCAGGCCTTTATTTGTGGTTATTACAGTAGCTGGTCTTCAGAGTGGAGTGCTGTTACTTGACACATTCTTCTTCCCCTTTTCTCTTCTTTTTTTCCCCCCTCCCTCATTAAAGTGTGGTTACATGCTCTCTTATTGCACAGTATTTGATTTTTTTTCTCTGATACTCATCAACACACGCTGTTCCACAAACAGCTCTTTTTCAAGAGCCTGGTCAGACTAGAAGGTGTTATATCTGCTTTACATAACAAAAAGTAGTGCTTTGAAGAACTAAGAATTCTGTTTAAAGTATTCATTTTTGATGCCTGGTTTACTTTGATTTTTCAGATCATTTAGTAATTCTAAACACAGGTCAGATTGATTTTATTTACAGCTGAGATGCCCAGCATTTTTTTGGCAGTCAAGTATCAGCATATTGAGTTATGTGTCAGATATTGGGGAATGAGAAGTTTAAGCTTGACTGTTGGGAAGTGTAATTTTAATTGACTTGTTTCCAGCTCTGGGACAGCATGAGGGACAGAGTCGAAGCAGCGTTCTGCTTTATAAAGTGTAAGGACACCTTCTTCCTTCTCCTTTGTTTTAGCCTTTCAGGGTTTTTAAATATCACAAAACTTTCTTCCTGTCTGCTCTTGATTTGCTCCCAGAGCATTTCCACCCTATTTAATAGGTGGAACAGGAGTCTTGTAGCACAGCCAGTTGAGTCTTGCTTCAGAATTCCAATCCACAGCAGGATGAATTAAAGTTCAATATTTCACTTTGCTGCTAGTATAATAATATTTAAACATAGGGTGGTTTACTGAAATTCTTGGGATGAGAAAGAATGGTAATATAAAAAAATAATGGCCATATCTTGATGTGGTATGGAAGTGTTGTCCAGATCTGCAGCGGGTGTTTCATGAACACAGGGATTATTTTTCATCTGAGTCTGGGGAAGGAAAAACCAGAACTACTCCAGTATGTTTGGGAACGGTATTTTATTTTTCTCCCTGATTTTAAAGTTCCCGTTGAAGAATATTTTGTGGTAGCTGTAGCCAAAGATGTCTGGATGGTCTCTACTTGACCTTGATGCGAACACAGTAGGATCCAGAATATTGTGTCTGTCTATACCATAGTACAGAAATTTCTGGACATGCTTCTCATTCCTGGAAAATGCCAGATTCTTAACTTGTACTTAGAGATGTTGGCACTTAACTGTTCATCAGGGAAAACATGTTAAAAATGTTCTGAGGGAGTGAAAACTAAATCTCAACTGTTAAAACTGAGAAGGGTGTTTGTGGCTTTTACTTTTTACATTGCCTTGACTAATGTTCTGTGGTTCAGCTGCTATCGCTGTTGACTACAGTGTTTCACCCCAGTTTCCTCCAGAGAGTTGGCAGAAACTGCAACAAAGCTTTCTTGGCTGTTCTGCCAACCTTAGGTGGGTGGAGAGGAGAGATTTCTTTTCCATCTCCTTTCAAATTATGCTTTAAGCAACTCTGCCTTGCTGATTGTCGATGACTTCCCCTTTGTTTTGAGAAATACTGTTTATTTTGGGAGTAGTTTGCTCTCACACCTCCTTTCTGGAGTTTTTTGAAAGCTTCGGTTATGGTCTGTCTTAACTCAAAAATGCTATTTACACATTTCATAATCACAGCTGATAGAAGCCAGTGGAAAATAAATACTTTAGGTTTGAATCGAGCCTGTAAAGTAGAAACACTTGTTAAGTTCCTTTCATGAATTTAGCAGAAATTGCAAAACTGCAGAACGCTTTTAAAAAACAGAGCTGTCAATATATTATTCTGCTTTGGGTTTATGGTGGGATTTTTTGTTGGGTTGGTTGAATTTTGGGGTTTATTTTTCCCTAAAGACAGCACTAGGAAGACTTAGAGAGCCTTCTGGTATTCAGTAAAGTGACAGTCTCTTAGATTTTGTGTTTTTTCTCATTTGCATGGGGAAACTCTGTATGTCTTTTAATAAATACTTTTAGCTAGTGAAGCAAAGGGGGTTTTGTCTTGAAATGGCAAGTGACTAATATCCCGTGGTGGTTGTTTTCTTTCCCAATGTATTTCCTTCATAATGAACTTTCACCATTGTTGGTGACAATTCTGGTGGATACAGTTTTTAATTTCTATACCTTTGGCTTGACATGGCATTTTACATTGAACAGTGCAGTGGGCAGAAGGCTGGGTTTCCTGTGGAATACCTGGGTCACTTAAGGAAGCACGTTTTGTAATTCCTTTGGGAAGTAAGATATGGGTATCTTAGTGCAACCTGTCAGTCAAGGGTACAGTCTTCAGTCTTGGCAGAGTTAGCCTGTTTATCCCAAAGCAAATACAGCATCAGTGGGACACCAAGAGGAATTCCTGAACACTGTCCTGTTACATTTTGTTTTCTATTTAAATCAGTTGTGGGGACACATTCCCAACTGCTGCTCCAGGTCTGCAGCACTTTCTTCAACAGTTCAATTTCTTGGGTTCGATTTCAGCCCATGCTTGCAGCACCCCTGGCTCCCATCAGTGCTGTGCTGGGGAGGGGAAGGGGCACTGGCAGATGAGGGAGAAGAAGAAACCTGCCAGCAGGTTAGCCTGGGAAAAGCTGAATTCCAGGGCTAGCCCTGCCAAAGCTTTGCAGACAGAAACTTGGAGCTGGAGGGACAGCGAGCAAGGCAGGAGCATGAGACTAACTTTGCAAATAAAGCATCCAGTACTGCTGGTTTACTATTTTGATGTCATTTGTTATAATTGTGATACTAAACTGCATTGGGCTATCAGTGATGTCACTGCCATCTCTGTGCCAGCTCTTTGGAAGGTGGACTTTTATCTCCAAGAGTCTGGAGGATAATCCCCTTAGTATTAAAAATGCTGTAAGTAATGCTAATAACTGCTTTTCCACTGTAAATATGATAAACAGAGTGTTGAAGCTCAGTGTCACTACTGCAGAGCCCATTGTTTTGCCCCTCTTCTGCTGGATGGTTGTTGTAATTATAATAAAATCCTGCCTTTCCAGGGCCAGGGTGTAGAACATATGTTCCTCTGCATGCCTGGCTTGGCAGCTAAAGTCCTCCTGAGTGTTTTTCTATGCATTTAACATGTTACTTGTGATGGAGTTCTGGTTAAATTTCAACTGGAAAAAATCTGCATTTCTAACACTTGTAGTATTCTCCTTTTACTGAATTTTATTGTTTGTGTGCATTATAAGCATAAATTGAATGAATGGCTAGAGCATAAAATGTGGAGAAAGACCCAAAGAAACTTAAGTAAATTGAAGGAATAGTCAAGACAGGTTCACCTGGTTTGAAAAAGCAGCTTAGCTTACTGCATCAGTACATTGGTTGCCCTGAGGGAGAATTGGGAGATTGTTTTTTCTTGCCATGTGTAGTTGGTTGAATAAGTGAAAGGAATCTTGCCAGGAGGGTGGTGGTGCAGTTTTCCCAGGCAGGGTGAGATCGGAAGTACTGGCCAGGTGGAGTGGCCAAGTGTTTTCACAGAACAGTTTTTATAGGTCAAGTCTTATCTCTCCATCTCCTCCACAGAGACTGATAACATAGAATATTTTTCAGAGCAGCCTCCTCCACGAACATTGTGTATGACTTGTCAGCATGTGGCCATAGAGAACATCCTAGCAAATCTGAAAGTTTTATATAATGAACTTCCAGTTCTTGCTGAGTTGAAAACCAGCACAAGGAGGCAGCAGACAGGCTGCCCACACTTACCCCTTATTTGGAGGAGGAAGAGTTCCCTTTGGCACAGCAAACTGCTGCTCCCTAATCTGTATCACACATGGCTAGCAACTTTGAAAAGGGATATGTGTGTGGAAAAGAATCAGCCGTGCCTCTGTGTATTTCTGTAGGCTGAATGAAGCACCAAAGGAAATGCCCACACTGCCTCTTGCTCTCAAAAATCTGCAAAGGAAGTGTGTCGCTCTGGTATCAACCATGAAGGAAACTGCAGCTGCTGCTGAAAAAGAGGGTTTTGTTTTCTGTTAACTTTGTGCTGATTCTGTTTAGGGAGATGGGGGTGTAAATGAGGGCTGTGTACCTGCAAAGCTGCTTTTCAGGGACCCCTTGGACCACACTATTTTGAAAAGCATTCCCTGGCCTGACAGTTTGCTCTTTCTATAAGGCTTGTAGGAGGCTGCCAAAGTGGTTGCAAAAGGTCTGCCTGTTAACCTCCTAGTCTGGAAAGCTGGATGGATGAAATGCTGTCTGGAGAGAGGCCTTCCAAGACCCCAAGCCAGGCCAAGTTTTCTATACTTAACATTGCTGTTGCCACAAGAGCAGCAGATGTTTGCACAGCAGACAAACAATGTTGATGATAAAGCAAATTGACCTTTTTAGGAACAAGCTATTTGGAGCACATTCCTAGGGCAATTCTTCTTAACTTTTTTTTATTCTTTTTTTTTTTTTTCCTGGGGCTCTATCTTGGCTGCTTGGCTCTACATTGATGTCTCTGCTAGAGGTGATAAAAAAGTTAAAGAGGAGGGAGGTTTTACAGACTTTTCCACTAATGCTGATACTACAAATCATTTAACCTACTCCAAACCTATTTTTGTCGTCTTTATTTTACTGAAGTAGTTATAGTGATGTTTATTTTTCCAGTGTCCCTATGGGAACCCTGGAAGATTTCAGAATGTAATAATTAAAGAATGACAGGTCTTTCCTTGCAATATAAAGTGAGGAAGAGCTTTGTGGTTTAAACAACTATGCTGTTCCTTGTTAGCAAGAAATTCTGCCTTGTACTCTAGCCAGGCCTATAATGGTCAAAAAATGTTGAAGTTGAGAACTACATGCTTGTTTTCAATCAGTTGTTTTTCAAGTTAAAAGGCTCTAATGGCTTGTTTTAATTTGTTCAGTAGTATTTGTCAGTAGTATTAATATTTGTATTCAGTCACTTAGAGTAGCACAGCTCAGGCTGTCCAAGTAAGGCAGTACATTTTCTTATCACTTTTTCTATCGCAAGACCTTTCTTTTAGGGAATAAAAGATTAACTGAAAGTTTGGGGAATCTCTGTGAACTTGAGTAATATATTTCTGTTTAAGTTACATTTTAGAAGTATTTAAAATGTAATATAAATTTTTATTTTAATTTTGTAATTCAATATTTTTAATAAAGTTATTATAAATGTAAAGTAAAAGTATCAACTAAAGTGAAAATCTCAGTGCTATATGGTTGCATCTTTACTATTTAGACCTAGTGCTGGGTTTTCTTAATCATAAGCTGATGTTCCTGTAGTTATAACAGATGTTAACAGATGTTAATTTGTGGTAGAGGATTGATTCCTGGTATCTGAGTATTTTAGGAAAAACGAGACCAAGTTCAGACTTTGGAACCACTGAAATTTTTAACGGCTTTCATCCATTGTACTTTTAATGTTAGTGGGGGTGTGCTACATATATATATGTATATACATACATTATAACCCTAAGTCCCTTAATTTTTGCATCATTGTTGTTCAGATACGGTTTACAAAGGTACTTTAAGGACTAGGATGAAAAAGTTTTCTGGCATTTTTTAGGTGTTAAAGCTACAGGTAGCCTGTGACTTGACTCAGTTTATAAAACTGCTTTGCTGAGTAGAAGGCAGGAGGCTTTTGGACAAGGATGCTGTAGTGCCTTGAAGGGCTGCATGTTAATATTAAAATTCTATATTGAATTGATTAATATGATAGGGTTTTTTAGCAGGATTATTTCATATCATTAGAAAGAGAAAACACTGAATTCTAGGAGAACCCAAATTTGGTTTCTTGCATGTTGTGTAGGTATATTGAACTTGGTTGTTACTTAGGGTCATTTGCTTTTGGAGCTTTTGAAAACCGTTCCCCATTTCTGTTTAGAAATGTTGTTCTGAACAGTTTGTTCGGCAATGTGATGCCTGTTATAACTCCTCCCTGCAAATAAAGCTGCACTGATTCCATCAGCCTCTGCAGAGTGAGAAATGGACATAGATGGGTCCCTGTACCCTGAAAGCATAAGCTAATAAGGTTTTAATGGGCCTTGTAAAATGGTGACTTTACAATGTGCTTTTTTGGTTTTGTTGTGATTCAGGAATGTGATGGTCAGAGCCTTGTCTGTTACAGAAATACTGTCCCTGTTTCATAGATGTGAAACTGGGTGCAGTATCTCTAGTTGCTTGGTTGGGATCATTGAGCTGGACTGCTTTCAAGCCAGAAATTGATCTTCATGTTTCTGAGACCCATCCCAGTACAGATTATATAACCTTCTTTTATGAACCATATTTACTAAAGTTTCTGTTTTAGTAATAGGATTTCATTTGTGTAAAGCATTGAACATGCTTTTAAAACAAAAATTTCATAAAGAACTCCTTTTCCTGCTAAATTACTTCAAGTTTTAATTTTTTTTCTTTTTTTTTAACGAAGGTTTGCGCTGTGTAGGTTTTGATGTAGAGTTATCAGTGACTTGGATGTTTTGCATGCATGCAGAGAGGATGTAGTAATGAACCAGGACTGGTTACTTGTAGTGCTAAATGGGGCTGAAAGAGGGGAATAGTCCTCCTGAGACTGTTTTACTGCAAACAGTGCTGGGGTTTTACCTATCTGGAATACAATACATTATTTTGCTTACTGCTTTCAAATACATTGTAAAAGAGGGAGAAAAGATGAGGGAAATGAAGCTTAGCTTGAAAACAGATTCGGTTTTTTCACTGAATGTGTTAATAATGTCTTGAGTGCAACTGTTCTTCTTTCTAAAAGCCAAGAATTGACTATTAAGTGTTCCCTATGTTGAAAAAGTAGTTTTCAAAAATGTTGCATAATACTTTGTATAGGCCAATATTGCCTTTCCACTTACCATTCATCACCATTTTAATTTTTCATTGAATACAGTATTGTTTGACTGATTGGCAAATAAATTAATATTGTCCAAAGTGAACTCATTATATTATACTTTGTTTTTGCAACCAGAGTTATATAGCACAGATGCAGTGCATGTCTGTGAACTCAGAAGACTGTGGAAAAATATAGTCAGCTTGACTCCATTTTTTTTTAATTAAAAAAAGGCAAAAGCAAGCTTACTTCATAAACCTTTTTCTCACAGCAGTTTTGACTTAGTACTTACTTCATTATTTCTAGCTTTAAACTTCATTGTATTCCTTTAGGATATATAGGTGTATAAGCAAAATGATTCATTGTTTTTAGGGCTCTGATTTAATCTATTTTGTGTTACTGTTACCTTGTTTTTTGATTTTTTGCGTGGGTTGTTTTTTGGATTTTTTTTAATGATTCTTTTTTTCCCTTTGTTTCAGCCAAGCCTTTTACATCTAAAGTGAAACAGATGCGACTACATAAAGAAGATTTTGAGATTCTGAAAGTGATTGGTCGAGGAGCCTTTGGGGAGGTATGTGTGAGAAGGAGGTGGAAGAATTTGAGTAATTCTCTTGCACTTTGAGAGAGATTGTTAATAACAGTAATTCTCTGCAGCACTGAGGAGAGATTGTTAATAACAATACACTGATGTAGAGGTTTTTACATTATTTAGCCATAATGGGTATTCTAGGCCCACCTAATGTTTGATGCAAGTACGTCTTGTTTTATACATTCTTTGACAGGTCTTTTTAAGTCTTGTGAATTTTGAGAGGAGGCAGGTTCACATGGATTAAGAGACCATGTTTCAACTGTCTGAGGAGAAATCATTTGCCTGAGTAATTCTTTCTGGTCAGGAGGTGGAGGAGGCCAGTGATTTACTGATGCTACAGAGACGTAATAATTGCTAATTTTCCTACAACTATATAGTCTGAAAGTAGTTTTCGGCAGCTTGAATAGCCAAATATTGATACTGACATTCCAATAACATAGAGAAATCTCTCTTTTTCTGTCATTTAGTCTCCTATTCTAATGAATGTTTGAATATGTTTCCTGTGTTTCTTTAAGAACTTTAGCAGATGTTATTTTCTTTTTCAGTAGTCACCTACTGCTATCAAACTATGCAATTATTTGCTGCTCTTGATTAAGGTCTCTCTGATTTGAAGTTGCAGACAAGTCTGTTGATCACTAGGTCGAGGAAAGTTTAAATTAAAAATTTCAGCTTTCTGCCCCATTTTTCTTAATTCTTTTGGGTGCATGAGCTTTGTTTTTCATGCAGGACACGGTAGGAAGAGCAATCTAATGTACAACAGTGCCTTGAGTTTTTCGTAGCCAAATATACTGCAAATGTGGATAGCGTGTAAAGCTTCTGCAGGAGGTTCTCCATACTGCCTGAAAATGCACATGAACTGAAACCCAAAGAATAAGAAAAATATTTTCTGATCAAAGTGTTCATTGCCTTTGGAGGTGGAAGTTCTCTTTGATAGGAGAGGATTTCTGGAGGCTCTGGTATGTGACAGAGAAGAGTTGTTCTCAGGTTCACTTACATGTTAGCATCTTGTGTGAAAATCAGTCTTTGCTAGTCAGTGGTTATGGAAGAGTAGACTCCTGTAGGTAGTATGTAAGGAAGAGGAATTTTTACTGTAATGTGTGTCACTACAGTTACTCTGATCCTTATGTGCAAATATAATCATCAGGCGGCTGTAAAAATAACAAAAAAGTAGTATTTATTTAGCTGCTTTATCACTCTTGGTTTTGCTCCATCTGGAGTACAGCTCCTTTTTAAAGGAGACTGAAGGCTGAAGTTACTCATGGATAATTTATCTTTAGTCTAAACCTCTGCCACAGAGAATGCTGCAATCTCCATTTTGATGTAAACACTTCTGCTTAAAAGATTAGCCCTGGTCAGTGCTACCATAGGAGTTGCAGCTGAGTCCATGTACAGATTGTGTTAAAAATAAGAAAAATCGCTGATGTTGGTGCTTTCTTGTCAGAAGGATCATACACAAAACCTGCCTTATACTGTGTTTTGAAGAGAAGTCATTTTTGTCTGCTAAATCAGCATCAAACTCCACAGCAGCTAAACCGCAAAGAAACCCTTGTTCTTTCTCAGGAAGTTCTTTGTGGTGAATCATCCCATGAACAGTGAGAACGTAACTTTCCCCATCCTCTTCTGGGGACAGTCTGTCTAATTGGTTAGTTCTCCTCTTCTAGGAACAGTGTTTCTGTCTAATTCCTTATCTGAGGAAGATAGCATGACTCAATTAATTGTCAAAATCTTTAGTAAGGGGAAAACTGAAGTCCTTTCAGTGAAGATGTTTGGTTTATTATGTTCTTAAAGTAGGGCTTAATAAATATTTGGAAGGATGTATGTCTTGCTAGCTTGGCAAAGACAAGTTCTACACAGACTTTTGTCTAAGAAAACAAGTTCTATATGAAATTGCTAATTTTCCTGTGAAATAACCAGTAAATATCTGAGCAAGGTTGAAAAAAGGACCACCAAATTTTACTGCTACTTAAACCACAAAAAACTGTATTAATATTAAATTGCACAATACTTGTATTTACTGAGGCAGATTAAGAAATCTGAAAGAATGTATTTTCTTTCCAGCAAACTATAAATGAGGCCAAGGTTGCTCTAGGTTGCTGGGAGGGGTAATTTTTGTCTCCTGAATCAACATAATTCTGAAATTCTGTAGACTACAAAGTTAGTGCAAGTTTTCTTTGGCACAGTCTCAGACTTGTTCTTATTTTGATTTTACACTACTCAATTTCTTCAATTTGCATAGTCAAGAAATATTTCCCACTTTGTTTTTACAAGTTTAATGTAGACAAAAAGTGGTTTAAGCTAGTTACTGCTTATAACTGTAAGAGTTCGTTGTTCCTAGTTTTGTTTTTCCCCTTACCCTTTTTTCTGCTTTCTGAGAAGGCTTCCTTTTTGTCAAATTATTCACATGCCCCTTCCCTCTGCATGCATACATTTACTTATTTACAATTTTATGTAAGAGTGCTGTCTTTAGAAAACACAGATGTTTTGCTTGGGGGTGGAGCAGGATTATCATGGTAAAATTAATAATGTGGGCTTCAAGTGTTTCATTGTGCTGGCTTTGAGCAGCATGGTTTGAAAAACCTAACTCAAAACAAGAAGACTTTATACTTGGGAGTTGAAAAATGCTGCTAGGAAAGGTAAAACAACTGGGCAACAGCTCTTGGTGGTGTCCCTCAGCAATATAAAAGAGCAGCTTAGTGAAAGTTCTGTCTAATACCAGAATTTTCAGTTGATTCTATTATAGCTTAAAAAAAATTCATGGTGCATGCTTATGCTAGAAAATATGAGGTTGTTAAATTGTTGATATTTTGAAGAGGAGGAATTTTGTAGCTTGAGAATGAGCTAGTTACTCCTAAATTTTGTCATATGATTATGAACATAAACATTCTTTCTTGTCTGCTTGTTCTTGCTGGACAAGAAAACCAATGCTGAATCTTCTTTTCTACTTTTATTGTTCATCTTTTTCTTTGTATTTCAATTTTAATAGCTTCTGTTCTAGTTTTTTTCTGTATGAGGCTATTGCTTTTTAAGCAAAGGAAAACTGCAGACAAATACCATAGAGACAAGTAGTCAGGTTTGGGGCAGAAGGTGTCTGACAGAATGCCAAGCTGTACTGCTGTTTGTGGGAAATATGGAAAATGGTTGGAAGAATGGGAAAAAATCTCTGTTTCTGACTAAACAAAGATGTTTACATCAGCACATACCAATCATTTTTTTGGGGGCTGCTCACAGGAAAATAAAATGTAAAAAAACCCCAACCTTTAAAAAGTCTAATTTTAAGGAGTTCCTGTAGCAAGACACTTCAGGATCACTAGGACAGGAATGATTACCCTTTCTTCGCTCTCTGACAGCTTCACTGGGGAAGGGAAAAGATCAAAACAAAGCTCTGTGTGTATTTGTGCCTTTGTGTAGGTAGTAAATACTCTGTGTATATGTAAACACTGCCTGGGTTTGTAATCATGATTCAGAATTTTTTTGTTACAATTAGAAACTACATCAGTCTGCTCATTGCTGAAGTGTCAGGTTTTCCTTTCACAGTCTTGGAATAAGCATTTTAGAATTTACTTTCATGAGGCTCTGAGACACCCCCAAAAACATGCTGTGATTGCAGAAAGATGATGATGATGTCTGTGATCTTTTGTGTGTGGTGGTTATTGATACGGAATAACATTAATGGCTTTCACAGACTAAAAGCTTGACTGATTGTAAACACAGCTGGTAAACATGAGTCTATTTTTGTTCTTTAGTCACTCTTCAATGCTGTTACACATTTGCAGAAGGTACCAAGCCCTTGTTCGTGCCACAGAAGGCCTGTGTTCCAACTCTTCACCAAAGGCAGTGCTGTAGCTCTTGCGGTTGTGTCCAAGTGAATGCTGAATAGGAGACTGCAGATTTAGGCAGCTGTGCAGTTACTGTGTGTCTTTCAGTAACCAAGTCCTTTGCACAATAACACGGCCTTGCACTGAGCATGCTACAGGCAAGAAATAAAATCCTGAAATTGGCCTTGAAATACTTGTATTGTCTTATGCCTCTGGCTGCCTCTACTCCAATGTTTAACGGTGGGGTAAACTTACTTTCCGTGCTGGGCAGCTGCAGCTACTCAGCTCTAGGAATAGCCTTTTAATTTTTCCCTGCAAGGGTCCCAAAACCCTTAAAGGTCTTTAGGGCGCAGGTACATTGTAGCTTCATACCACAGGCTGGATCATTGGGGGTGTCCCTGTCATCCAAGTTATGTAGGATACAGTTTGAGCGCTGACTAGGTGCAGTGTTGAGGCTTTCTCCTCCTGCTATTTCTCATTATAAGTTGTACAGATAATGGCTTACCAGAGCTTCTAACTAAGATTTAGCTAGTAAAGCAAAAGGATAATCAAGATCAAATCCACACTCCGGGCTATGTATCATTGCAGAGGATTCATCTTTCCCTCAAAAAAAAAAATTGTAATTCTCAGTCTTGGGTTACCGTGCACAGCAGGGCACACATTCTTTATGAATTAAAATTATTATATTATAGGCTAAAGTGATAATCCATTTTTGCATTTTAATTCTGAAAGTACCTCGAGGCATTCCAAATCTGAACTTGAACCTCATGTGAGGTAACCTTTAAAAATTTCAGTCCATAAACTAGCTTAAACAAATAAATGTAGTACCTTTCTGTCTTATCTCCTCTTTTTATCTCCCTGCCGCTCCCTCCCCCCGCGACCCCAGAAGGCAGCAGTGTCAAGGGCAGGGCTGATAGTGCCCATATGGGAAGTGACAGCTGCTTGGTCTGTGAATCTATAGCTAGGCAAGAGCTGCACTGTGAGATACATGTTGGTTTAGACATCAGAGTATTGCAGTCCTTTAACCTGCGCTTTTGCCTCGTTCGTGAAGCTGTTGCAGCTGGTGACACATTTGAAGATGGTTGAAAGAGGTTTGCATGACACTTTCTTCAAACTGTCTGATCCTGTGTTTTCTTTTCTGTTATCGCTGTCTTCACACATTGCTGGTTTACTGATTATGAAAGAGGTGAAAGGAATGTAGGAGTCAACCTTCGTATTTTTTTGTCGCTGGCCTGCAGGATGAAGATGATGATAATCTGTCTGACAGCATGTTGGTTTGTAACCAGATGAACACAGAAATAAACTTCTATCTGCTTTAGCTTTAAGATTTCTTTGAAAAGGAAGAGGCAGAATAGGATAGTTGGAGAATGGCTGTTAAAATATAGTGATTGTTGAACTTTTCTGTAGTTGGGATGATGATACTGTGATCAGCAGCTCTGAGTTTGTGGCACTTTCATACCCACTTTATATAAGACACTGAGTTTTCCATACCCAGGGAAGCCTGAACTGTGGAAACAAGTTTGTGTAAACTTCTTCCCTGCCTCTTTCCTAAAAATATTCTATGTTAGCTTATATTATAGCTAACCAAAACTAATATTCGCAGAAAAGGATGGTGTCAGTGAACTTTGTTAATTTATTATTACAGAGGCCTATGGCATCTAATATTTCAGAAGCTATGAGGGGAGGATGGACAGCTGGGCAGGCTTGTTTTGTTGAGTTTTACTTCTCCAGGAGTTGTGCATTTTGCTGTTTCCCTGCTGCTAACAACAGACATGATAAAGAGCTCGTTGAACTTCAGGTGGAAAAATGTGAAGTCATACTATCTTTGAAGAAAATCTAGTGCATTATTTCAGACGAGAGTGGAAGTTGTTTTATGGTAAATCTACAGTTTTATTTGTGTTTAAAACCAAAAGGACATTATTTTATCTTGACTTAAGATCTGCTATGCCATTACCTTTTCTTGAGGGCTCTAGAGTTTAAATTAGTGTGTAGGACTGAAGCTCAGGAACATAAAACATAGGGCCAGAGAGTTCCATGACAGTATGATAGACCAAGAAATGTGATGTTGAGAAATACCAGTTTTGCATTGATGGTCACCTAGAAAAAATTACATGAGGGGGGAGAGTGTGATACATAATGAAAGCTTAAAATAGACTTGGCATTTTCCTGTATTGAGGTGTTTCTCTCTTGATGGTGTGGTATTGTGTGCATAGTAAAAATGTATCCAGAACTTTCAGGAAAAAAGCTCCAAAACTGCAAGGTTACATAAAAATGAAAAAAAATTTATTTCCATATGGTAACTTATTTATCTTTCATTTCTGTTTTCCAGGTTGCAGTAGTAAAACTGAAAAATGCAGATAAGGTTTTTGCCATGAAGATACTTAATAAGTGGGAGATGCTGAAGAGAGCTGAAGTAAGATTACAGTGATGTTTTCCATGATTGTGCTCCCTCTTACTCTGCTGAATTGTCACTTCTCTGTCCACAAGGCTCTGTGTGTATTAGAGGGGTGGAGGAGGTGCTTCACTCTTTACTGACAGTAAAAGATTAATATTAAATAACCTTAAAGCAATTCATCAGAAGGGTTAAAATGGCCTGGATCTTGACTTATGTGGGGCTGGATGTTTTTGACATTAGGCCTTTTCTGTAATTGCCCAAGAATTGCCGACTACAGAATCGATCTTTTAATGCATTTGTTCCGGTTGGGAATGTAGTCTTTAGCAAGTATTTTCCATGGTGGAGGGTAGTTACTGAGCTATAAAAAGGTAATTGCTGAGCTATAGCTCATCAAGCCTGTTAGTTTATCAGTAGTTAGAACTTAGTCAAGGCCCAATTAGTAGACTGAAAAATCAGAAAGATAAAAGTTTCAAATTAATTTGAGTGCATGTTTCCTAAAATTGTTCATCTGCAAAAATATGGGATAAAAAGTTCCTCATTAAAGCTGGAGTCCATTTTGTGTGTGAAAAAGGTGGAACAGCTCTTTTAGCAGCCTTGCTTTTGCTTTAGCTGCCTACTTTCATTATACAACTGTGCTCTTCATGAAGTCCTTGATATATTTCCCTGGATTCCTTTGAAAGGAAGCTTATAAAATGCAGTCTACACCTGAACACTTGTGTATTAATTTTAGATGGAACATGTATCTAACTCTCTAATTTGCTTTGAAATTCTTCATCTATGTCTACTAAAAATACATTCATAAATACATAGTTTTTATTTGAGACCTCAGCTTCGCTGCTCTCAGGCTGCCTTGCTGTTCAACTGCTTCCAAGTTTATTCTGATTTCCGCATTTATGTTTTAATTACATCTTGGGAGGAAATGAGATCAATGGGAAACCATCACACTTTAAAAAAAATGCATTCAGACAAATTAAAGCCAATTTCTGATGTGTGCACATCCTGTCTCTTTTAATGAAAATGTTATCACATTAAGAAGTATAAATGGCTTGCAGATTGGGGTTGGATGTACACAATGTGTTTCCTTTTTTTCCAGAAATTACTCAGATACTGAGCAATCTGGCAGTAGTCTTGATACAAAGAGGTATTTCTCTCCAAGACAAATGTCATTACTGTAAGTTTTATTATTTCAGTGAAAAAGAAAAGACCAGGAATAAAGCTCCACTCTATTTTTAAATGTACCCTTTTAAAGTGAGTTTGAAAACTGTTCCTTTTCATTAACATACAGTTATAAATAGGTTCTAAAAATTTTTCTCTATGCAAGGTATTAAAAATACTCTTCCCATGGGTCCCACTGAATTTCTGAAAGTCTGAACCGTTAGCCTAAAAAAAATTACAGCTATGTTTTTCCATGTATTTGTAACCCATGGGTATACAGTGGAAAGAGAACCATCTGGAGTGAAAATGCATTATACAGCATGACCTTCAGCAACTGTAACCTGTCATTTTTAAACGATCATGAATGCACTTCTTACTACTGATGGGGAAAGTGACCCATTTTGGCTCTGTTAGCAGTGTGCTGCACTGACACTGAGGTACACAGGAAAATCGTGCAGTCCAAAACACAAGACAAGCATATAGATAGATCTAGGTGTTCATATATCTTTGTATCAACAGTGTGGGAAGTGTGTGGGAGTCGTTTGTAAAAGCAAAAAGGGAGTATGTACTCAGAAGAGTCTTGAGAATGCCAGATTAAGGTTGATGACTGCAAACTCTTGAGTGCAAAAACTTTGTTACAAGAAAACTATACAGCTTGCAAAGTCGGTGTTCTTTTTGTATAATACAGAGCATAAATTTTCCAAATACGTGTCACTGTTGAGATGGGATGTAGAACTGGGAATGTTACTGATACAAGGAGTACCTGGAAGTGTGTGACATCTTGCTGTTACACTCCCAGACCTGTTACCCTGAGCGTTGACAGTCACTTAGAGTTACACGTGTGCCACACTGGTGCCAGCTGAGGCTCGGGAGGGACCAGGACAAATACTGTGCAGCATGGCAGCAGTCAGCACCCCCAGGAGGTGCTGACTCTGAGCTGTGAGGACACGAGCACCAAACAGCAGAGTGGGTCAAATTCTTTGCTGCTTGAAGGCCACGATAACAGGAGAGATACAGCCATTGCACTGAGTTGGCTTTGCTGTGACAGAGGGTTGGATCAGATGACCTCTGGAGGTCTCTGCCAGCAGTTCAAGGAGACTGCCTGGGGAAGATGAAGTGTAATGCTGGAATAATGGATGGCACAAAAAAAGGCTTCCTTTTAAGAAAGCCTAATTGAGCTTTGTTACAGTGATTAAAAGGACCACTGCTACTGTCTCTTTTTGTTGTTGTTGGATTTTTTTTTTACCACTTCAACTCTGGCTATTGCTGTCTCAGCTGTGATCTACTGTGGTAGTAGCTGTTGCTTCAGCTCTAGGCATGGTGCCCAGAGGTGGGTGTCTGGAGTGCTCAAGGAATGCACGGTCTTTTGTCAAATCATGGCAAAAACAAGTGGAATTATATAAACTCTCTAGTAACTAATCCTGTGAATTGTGTCATAACAAGTAGAGAAACTACCTGTTACTTATCCTTGTGAAAACAAGAGTTCATAGTTATCTCTCTCTGAAATATGTCAAGAGTTTAGAAAAGGAAGGAGAAAAATCAAGCTGAAGCATTGAGCAGCTTTTCTTCCTTCTGAAGATGATCCATTCTTGTTCTCCTACCCCAAGTCTATTTTTCATTCAATAACCTTTGAAGGTATTTAAGTATGTCTTGCTACTTTCTCAAAATCTCACTGATTTATCTCATGCATTGTGCAATGATTAAAGTATGTCATCTTTATTTTTCCTGGTCTGCATTCACTGTATTCACCAAAAAAAGGACTTGTGATGGTTTATTGGTTTGGAGGAGGGAGTTACTTTCTGCTCTGTTTTTGCTGCATGTATTCTTGTGCATAGCTCAATCTCAAATGATATTTCACTTTTCATTCTTCACTGTCCAAATCTCACAGCCAGCAAAAGCCATGCCAGAGTTCTGGTACTTTCCTACTGGATTTGGAAATCAAACTGAAAAAATAAAAAGCAGAGGCTTGAATTTCTTTTAAACTTAGCTGTCTTGAAGATGGAAGAGACAGAGCAAGGTTCAAAATGATGAAACATCTTTGTGAAGAGCAGAGTGTGCTGGAATAGAATATGGTCTGTGTTTTTCTCAAACTCCCCATCTGCCTTCTAAATAGAGCCCATCCAGTATTATTCTTCCCTCTGCACTATCTTTTAGATCTTTTTTTTCTGAACAAAATTGTGTGTTGGCTTTGTTATTTGGTACCTTTTGTTTTTTGTGATATTCACTTCAGAACTCACTCCCTTCAAAATGTTTATAGGATTTCTTTGCTATAGTTTCTTTTTTGGCTTTTCATCTGTTTGGTCATTTTTGTCTGTCATTCTGCAGAGTTCTTTCTTCTAAGGTATTTTTTTCACTACTGAGGGCAGGTTGCAAGACCTTCATTGGATTAAATGCCTTGCTGCTTTGCTCTTGGTTATTTTCTTCACATTTTATCTTCTTTTGTCTTGTACAAACCTGTGTTCCACAATTAAAACATTTGTTGGCGGTTCTTGTTCCTCCTCTGTTCCACTTGATATGAAGGCATCTCCTGCCTCCTGTTTTTCTTTCCAGTATATTGAGGGGAAAGCTCTTGGGATGTCTGATCAACAGCTTGTATCTGGCAAGAGCAATATTCACTTCTCCCTGCTTTTCCTGAGAAAGGGGTGTGGGGAAAACCCCAAGTGGTTAATGATTGTCAAGTGATGACTACATGGAGTTATTGGCAGCTGCTTTCAAATGAAAAGAACCTTGCTTATGTGAAGACTCAAGTGTAAAACTAGGATAACAGCATGATGAGATAAAACAATGACACAAGATTCCAGATTCCAGCTCTCTGACTCGTAGTGCAGTTACTGTTATCTAATGCCATTATTTATTGTTTTTCTTAATCATATATTGCTATTCTGTCATTATTGAGACTTCCAAGATTTTGTCATTTTAGACAGTGGGAAGCAGCAGCTGATTTATCCCTTTATGCCTCACTTAACAGTACAGAGAAGTATATCTGTTTAAATTTGAAGAAGGTGGGCTCTTCTCATATCTATTTTTTTATATTTTGTTGTGTTTGGATAGTGTAATAAATGACATTTTAACTGAGAGGCATTTTTGATTTTTTCCCCCCCAAATGTGTCAAAACATAGTCAGCTTGCTAAATGTCTTTTTAATATATTTTACTTAAAGCCTATAATTATGTTTCTCCCCTTCAGACAGCCTGTTTTCGAGAAGAGAGAGACGTGTTAGTGAACGGAGATAACCAGTGGATCACAACATTACATTATGCATTCCAGGATGAAAACTACTTGGTGAGTATTGCTTTTATATATATTTATATATATATATATATATAGGTGGAAATGCAGAGTCTTAGTTGTGGTCTGAGGCAGAAAAGTAGTTTATTTGTTCATTTTCTGTTCTGGACCATGCAGAGCATGTGAGGATTTGTGATTTTGTGCATAAGATTCTGAAGGGTGGACTGGTCAGAAACTTTGAAAGATTTGCTATAAATACCTCAGGAAAGCAGCTTTGTTTTCTAAACCACTTTGCATTTGTTGATCAAACCTTGGTCTGCATACTCTTTCTTATAATTTGTCATTCTAGTTTGATTGGATTCATAAAATTAAAAGTGCATTTACTAACATAGATTTTCTATTTTACTTCAATTTTTTATGATTAACAGTGCTGATTACAGTTTTACAGAGAGAAATAGGGAGTAGCCCTGTTTTGAAACAACTTACTATTTTGAGGACTTAAACTTAGTAAGCTGTCACAAAACAATAAAATGTTATTGCAGCATGGAAGAATGCCACTAAATGCTCATAAACAAGAGTTGGAAGCTGTAGTTGTAAATTAAAGTGTCTCTTCTATGTTATTTAATTTTTGAGTATTTTGAATGACTTGCAAAAATAAGCTAATATGAGTAATAGTGACCAATTTTCTATAAAATCTTTACCACTTAAAAATATTTTGATTGTGATACAGTTTTGGTAATATTCATGCCTGAAAAAGTAAACAACTACACATGGATGGCTCTTGATTATTTGGGTTTTATCGCTCCGTGCTTTGGATTCTCTATCATTAGCAATTCTAATAATTTCTTTAAAATCTACTATGCAGCCACAGTCATTTTTTCCTCCCAGTCTGTCCTATACACAAAGTGCTATACATGGAACTCTGGCAGACTTGCAGTATTTTTGCCATTATATTGCACTTTGTTGTGTCAGCTCAGATGCTTGGGGATCCACGGATTTTGGTAGATTTGTATAGAAACTGGGCTCTGCATTTGTAAGTCTAACTGTTGGCTTAAATACCTCCCAGCCAGCTTCCTGCTTTGTTAATGTGGACAGTAAAAATAATCTCGTGTATTGTGTAATTCTGATCTTATCATTAACAACATTACAAGGAAAATACTATATATTCCACAACAGCCTGCTAGAATTTGTTTTATGCTTGCCAGTTTCCTTGTTTTCACTAAGCACAGAGCAGGTTCTGTTCTTCATCTTTGACAGTCTGGTGACAGGAGCTAGTTTTGCAGCTTGCTGGGCAAAATATCAGTAATACTGGGAGTTTGTATCATCATTAGTTCTCTATATACTTTTTATTAAAATCATGTGTAACAGAAGTGGCCTTTAAAAAAAATCTGTGTAGATTGAGCAGTAGATGTGGTTGTGCAGTGACTGTTGTTTGCCTTGAGATGGACCTCAACAAACTGCAGAACTGGACAGAGCGAAATCTCATGAAACTGAACAAAGAGAGAGGCACCTGGGGTGGAATTAAACAAACCCAGTACATGCTGGGGACCAGGTGATTGGAAAGCAGCTCTGCTTGAGGTCCTGGTGGATAACAAGCTTAACCATGAGCCAGCAATGCACCCTCACAGCAAAATAGGCCAGGAGTATTCTGGGCTGCAGGGAAAAGTGTTGCCAGCGGGTATGGGGAGGTCCTTCCTCTCTGCTCAGCCCTGCCCCAGCTGCACCTGAAGTGCTGTGTCCAGGTCTGAGCTCCCCAGGGCAAAAGAGAGATGGAACTGCTGGAGCAGGTCCATTGTGAGGCCAGAAGGGTGATTGAGACACTGGAACATCCTTCCTGTAAGGAGAGCTGGGATTCTTCAGCCCAAATAAATGTAGGATTGAGAGGGGGCTATCATCAGTGTGTAAAAATACCTGATGGAGGGAATCAAGACAGGGGAGCCAGAATCCTCTCAGTGGTGCCTGGTGAGAGGACAGGAGCCAGTGCACACAACCTGAAATACATGGAGTTTCATCAGAACACAAGAAAACCCTTCTTTATTTGGAGATGCTCAAACCCCAGCTGGAGAGAGTCACCATCAGCCTTTTCTAGCTGACCCTACTTGGGCAGATGAGGTGTCAACAGGTCCCTTCCATGAAATGAAACTGTGATTTAGGATTAAATGCCTGCGTTAAGCTTCCACTAGTTACTAAAATGTAGTGGTCTTAAATCTATGCTTTTTCTTTCTCTTGGAAAGATGGTGCTGTCGTACAGTAGTATTTTGAGAAGTGTTTGAGACTTGGATAGATCTGGATGATTGTGTACATTTAGAAAGTATTTTTAAAGCTTTAAAAAAACCCAAACTTTTTTTTAAGGACATGGATATTTGAACTTTTAAATTTAAAACTCAGGTTTTAGATTCAGCTGTCATTCCTATGCATGTATTCAACTTCATTTGCACAGCTTAATACCCTGAGTTACAGTTTAAGTGTTGGCTTATTTAACAATGACTTGAAGGTTTCCATGTCATTAGTCTACTATGTTGCTCTTGCAAAGTAGGAGGTGCAGAATCCTGTGTTGTAAGAGCCAAAATTCCATTATTTTGGTATATCCAGTAGCTGAGTTGCAGAGGTTTTAAAAGTGCCGAAGAAGGAGTGCAGAGATCCCACATCAGTTAGGGGAATCTGAAGAGGTTTTTTTCAATATACTTTCAAAGCACTCATCTCTTGGAGATGTCTGTACAATGCATCAGTTAATAATCAATATCTGAAGTTCCAAAGCCTTAATGCATTTTCTAAAACTGTAAAACACAAGCTCAGTCTTGTTCCAGAAGGAGGATAAGAGCAACAGTGAATAGAAGATATTTATCTTCTGTAAGGATGGTGAGCATAATTTAAAAAGTTTATTATTCCTGTCACAAAGCAACAGATGAAAATTTGACTGTCAACACATTTAAAATCTTGTGGAAATGCCTTTTATGCTTTCTTATGCACTTGGAATCAATGAGGATGCCCAGGTTATTCTGTATCAAGCTGTTAAAATCTTTGTTCATCACCTTTATTGTTATGGAAAATACGAGGGAAAAGAAACAGGTGTAAGATTTCTGCCTGCCTCTTATCTTCCTTAGAGCTGGCATAATTTTGAAGATTTTTTTCCATGTATTTTAGTATCTTTTTCTGAAAATGGGAAAGGCAAACAAGTTAGGGGAACTAATAGAAATAGTCTCTTTAGGTTGCGTTTTCAGAATTTTAAAGAAACAAACTGGGGGTATACGTTATTACATCTTTATTATTTTTTATTATTTATGGTCTTGTTAAGAGTCACTGCTTCAAATGCAGATAGGCTGCCTTCCTGGAAACAGACTGGAGCTCTAAGCAGGAACTTCCAGATACTTCATACTTCAGTGGAAATTTATTCTCAGGGACGTGATTTGATTCTCGGGGCTCTCCTGTGTCGGGCCAGGAGCTGGACTGTGGTGATCCTTGCGGGTCCCTTCTAGCTCAGGATATTCTGTGATTCTAATTAACCTGTCCACAATGATGTTTGAAAGTAATGTCTTCGTAGTGCATATTAAATTAGAATGCTTATAATTAGTTTGTTAGCTATAATTAATTTGATTTTTTTTCTTTACCCCATTTGCCCTTTCAGGCGCTGTTTCATCATTAAAAACAAACTATGCTAAGCTAAAATATATTAATCCTGAGTTTCACACTTCAGTTTCACTTTTTCCAGCCATTTCAACTATGTTACTGAAAGATTGCTTCATTCTGTAAATACAGTAAAATGCATAAAGGCTCTGATTTCTTTAAAGTCTTTGCACCCACTTAAAAGGCTGGCAAGTTTTGTGTTTCATTAATACATAAGAAATCACTATTTTTCGCTGCCCTTTCAGTTAGAGAAGGTGACATGTTGTATTTTATGTTGCCAGGTCCTGTATCGTGTGTAATGTCAGCAGTTTCTGGAATTATGCTGTGGGTCATTGGAAGTCTCTCAGACTTTGCCTTAATCTGAATAGTCTAAAAACCTAACTCTCCAAAGTAACTTGTTTAATGGGAAAAGAAGATGGTAGGAAAAACGGGAAGGGGAAGCCTGGAAATAAGGGCAACGTTAATGAGATTACAAATTAACACACTTGTTTCATTTTTATAAATCTGTGCTTTAATCCTTTGCTTCTTTTGCATTCTAGCAAAGGGTATTGTTTTCATAAGGGAATCCAGAGGATCTGAATATTTCATGTTTGGTGATGGGACTGTGGATGAAGTTGATACTATTTTGTCGTGACGCTTACTGTGTTTGGGGAGGTATAAATACGAAAAATATTCAAGTAGGCGAAATGTTAAAAAGCAGTTGAACTGACTACTGTTTTCAGAGCATCTAAGCATCTTGGTTAGTTTTTTTAATGTCCATAATAATTTTTGCAGGGAATTAGGTTTTATACTTCAGTTAGTATTTTTGTCTCTTATTCACTCAATAAATTGTGATTTCCCCCCCTCCCACTCTGTTTTCTTATCATTCCCACTCCACAGTACCTAGTTATGGATTACTATGTTGGAGGAGACCTGCTTACATTGCTCAGCAAGTTTGAGGACAGACTCCCTGAAGATATGGCTCGTTTTTATTTGGCTGAAATGGTGATAGCCATCGATTCAGTTCATCAGTTGCATTATGTTCACAGGTAAGTAATTTGAGCTCCAGATTCCTGCTGGAGTTATGGAGAGTTACTTGATGGAGTGAAACTAGTTCCCATGCAAGAGTTTAAGTTGGTAACAAGTACTTGCTGTGACAGTAAGCCCAACAGAACCAACCTGCCCACATGTTGTGGTTATTGGAACTGTTGCTAAACTTGTACCATATCATCAGAGACATGAATAAACCTCTGAATGCATCTCATGAGCCTTGCACACTGGTGTGTTTGAGAGTTAATGATCCATAATTTATAAAAGCAAAACTGGAAACCTGTTTGTGAAATGTGATCAACTTCGAACAGGTTTATTGAAAGGTCAAATTGTTTCTTCATTAATCTCTTTGATTTATACTGAAGCTGAAAACATCATTGTCTGCTTTGAATTTTTTTTCCAGCATTTTCTTTAGGATTTAAGGATATCTTTAAAATAAAGTGAGGGCAGCTAAATGAATGGAAGTACTTAAATTGTGGTACTTACCTTTATCTTGGTGTGTGTGTGTGCGTACATATATATATATATATATA
>VZRQ01007680.1:377945-530318 GCA_013397975.1 Machaerirhynchus nigripectus | reverse complement strand
ATTAAGTCATTTGTGTCTAGCTTTTTTGGAGACCATGATTGATTTTTCCACAAAATTAGCAACATCTTTTCTTTGATGTATCATTCTCTGCTGAACTCCGTGGTAATTCTTGTATGCAGAGGAAAAGATTGTCTTACAAGAGGAAGAATTTTC
This sequence comes from Machaerirhynchus nigripectus, assembly GCA_013397975.1. Classification (NCBI taxonomy): domain Eukaryota; kingdom Metazoa; phylum Chordata; class Aves; order Passeriformes; family Dicruridae; genus Machaerirhynchus; species Machaerirhynchus nigripectus. The sequence continues at coordinate 530,165 of VZRQ01007680.1, read as the reverse complement.
AAATGCACTCAACAGATGTACTTGACTCTGACAGAAGTCAGGAGGAAAACTCCCAGTTCTTTAAGCTGAATCATTAAGTTGGGAGAATGAGCTCGTTTGATACATCCATGTATCGCCTTAATTAGAGTCTGTACTAGCCATGCCTTCTTTTACTGTTCCCACTCGGCTGCTTCACTGCAAAAAAGGTTGGGGGGGGGGGGTTAGGGTTTTTTGTTGTCCAAAAGGTGTATTGTGGTTGGTTTTGGTGTGTTACTGGGTTCTGTTTTATTTCCTTTGCAATTCTGGCTTCTCATGAGAGAGCTGTAGGTGGGGTGGTGCTAAACTGCAAATCACTCCTCTGGAATATTTTGAAGTCTGCTAGTTTTGCTAAAGAACTGTGTCTACCTGCTAAAGAGAGCTTTGTGTGACAGTGTCTCATGGAAAAACCCAGAGTACTTTCCTTGAGTACTGAAGATTTGAACTGTGTTATTTCTGCCTTTTTTGTTTTATTTTGTTTTTTGCTTTGTGGACGATGTTAATGTGAACAGTTTTTGCATTCAGTTTAATTTGGATCTAATTCTTAGAATGTATTTGTGGGTAAATTGGTGAGACACTATCTACTGTTGCCAGGTCTTTTACCCAGTAAATCTGCATACAGAGTAGTAACTCTTTCCAGAAGAACAGATTCCTCCTACCTTTTCCTCCAAACAGATCAAAATCTTTGTAATTCAGTACTGTTAGTATGTAATGTGCAATAGATGTGATGTTTCCATCCTCAAACAGTGGTGTCCCCAAGATTAAATAGGTGCTGGTGTAAAATTTGTGATGAAAACAGTACCATTGCAGTTGAAAAAAAATGCTAATTATTTTTCTTGCATATTTCTTCATATTAATTAAAAAAAAAAAGTCAAAAGAAAAAAAATGCCCCTATGCATTCAGGGTCCTTTGTTGTTTGATTTGTGGCGTTGCCAGTGAGCTTCACATGTTCATAAAGTTCTAAATGCCACTTTGGTGTTTTATCATTAGTGCTGCTGTAATACAATGCCTGTTTATAAAGGCATGTTTGGCAAGATCAAAAATGTAAAGAGCACTTGAGTATATGCTAAATGATCAGCCTTTGAAAGGAGACCTGTTCCACTGTTAGTTTTATTAAGATGTCTGCAACTGGTAAAGCAAAAGAAAGGAAAAGAAAACACATCATCTAAATGCCACTAATGCTCTTTTCCTGAAGGCTTAACCATGGTGGCCACATCCTTTTTTGGGAGTGCCTTGCACACAGCAAAGGATGTAGGAGGAGAAGAAGGAAATAGTGCTAAAAGCTGGATTAATGTAGCAGCTGCAGTAGTGGTATTTCGGATGAATAGCCAGTGTGCATCAGGGTTTGATCTGGGTTGTTGCTACTGAGCTAGAAACTGTGCTTTAGGCGTGTTTTGGTCAAGGTTCTATTCACACAGTAAGAGAGCAGATTGCTTTGTTTTGTTTCCTCTTAGTGCCCCAGTTCTTTCAGGATAGATTTTCACATTAACCACACATAGTGGTGTACTTTGATGATAATTTTCTGGTTTTCTCTGAATATTTTTGTACTTTTAAAAAATGGTATTTTGGTTTTTCTTCTAAGTGTGTCACTCCTCTTGTGCCTTTCTAGCATCAATCACTTTTTTGTTGTCAGTTAGTTTTGTTTGGGAGTGATGCTGATTCCAGTGGCTGTTTGTGTGCCAAGCACTGTGATGTCAAATGCAAGACACTTTTCTTTTCTAAAGTACATTGGCCAAGGTTCTGAAATGTCAAATACAAACAACCTCAGCATTACATAAATTACTGTATTTCAGGTTTTCAGTTCTAAATTGGAATGCTATTTCTGCACTAACGTTGTGGGTTTGCAGGATGAATTTATAGTGGAAGGAAACCAAAATCTAGGTATTTATAAAATTGTGCAGATAAACTGCACGGTGGTTTTGAAGCTATCTCCTGATACCTAATGAAATTAAGAAAAACAAAAGTTGCTAGCTAAAAATAACATCAATACTATCATTTTTAGGGTATTCTTAATGTCTTCTCAGGTTTCATCCTCTTTTTAGTTTCAACAAATATGTGATTCAATATTTTTGAGGTAATACCAATCAGAACATAAATCTTGGATAATTTTTCATTTCTGACTAACTTATTTCTGTGAACAAATCTTGTGGTATTTTACCTGATAGTTAAATGATGGCTCAGAATGTAAACAAAATGGCCTTTTCTTTAGTATCACAGCTTTTGCCATTGCTATGAATTCACCAGCACTGGCACTACCATGTGATGTTGACAGCTCCAAGGCTAGCTTTAGAAAGAAACTTCATCTAAGTTAAATATATGTGCAGCTGTTCAAAAGGAGAAAGAAAGCACATATTTGTATCTCTCACAACTGCACAGATTCATTGGCAAGCTTATACCTAACCCTGATACCTTCAGTTACAAATTTGTACCAATGAAGTGACGTTTGCTTTTAGGCCAAGGTTAAATACTGTCTTGTGCCAGTTTTCTGCAAACCGTAGTATCAGACAGGCTCAGATTTCCCATTTATTAGGAATCCACATCAATTTGTCTTTTATTTTTATATATTTTAGCACCTTTCTTTTGTTTTTCTTTTTTTTTTTCCCCTTTGAAAAAACACATGCATTAAATATTAATTTTACTTTTGAGGTTGTGTTGTTACTTAAAACCTCATGGCATATGTTAAAAGCTTATATTTGCATGCATTATCAAATATCCAGGTGTGGACTGCAGTAAAACTCTTACCAGTTTAAGCTAGGTAGCTACACTTCATTTATGCATGTTCTGTTACCTCAAACATGGAAAAATTATTTTTCCTACAACGCCTTCATGCTTTTATTGGTGAACCAGGTTTTCTCTCAGTTTTATGTAAAGTAGAAATTCTTGGTTTTGTTTAAATCCCTTAAAGTAAAAAAAGACTGGAGAAGGCCAGGCTACCACGGGAAGCAATTTCCCCTGAGAATTGCAGAAGATGCCCTCTGGACAGGAGCTGGTCCTGGCTACACTCAGTGTGCCACTGGTGGCTTTGCACATCCCTGCACTGTCTGTGCTGCTGCCTTTTGTGCTGTCTTCCAAGGTAGCCCCTTAATAAGGGTGCATCTACTGTCTGTCCCAAATTTAATTTGGGACATGACAGCTTCTTGACTAGTACAGAATTATAAGTGTTAACGTGCTTAAATCATTTTTATCTTGACTTTCTTTCCTCCACTTACTTATTCTGTGCAGGGCTGCACAGTGATTCAGGGCAGAGCCAGTTTGCAGCTAGGGAGTGTTCAACATTTAGGCTCATGATCCTCCAGACCACTGCAAAAATATTCATTTAAAATAGTTTTCATTTATTGGCACACACCCACATTAAACAGTCATCTTTTTCTATTGAATGGTAAAACAATCCTTAGTTACCTTCTTACTAAGAAAATATTTTGGAAAGATGATGAAACACCTATGTTAATTACTATTTATGTTGGTTAAGTTTATGGGAGGATAGTTAAGACTACAGGGCAAACTCTTTAAGTTACATACATTTCAGGTGTTGTCTTTTGCATGTGAAAAGATAGGCCTGCAAAGCATAAACACACCCACTTCCAGAAAGAATGTGAGATTACAGTTAGCTCCATCAGTGTGTTTCTGGATTTCTGATTGATGCTGTCTTTGGGTCAGAAGGGTTTTAGCATTCTAAACCACCAGATACCTTTTTTTCCCCTTCTCTTTCGATTTTCTCTATCAGCGTCTGAAATTTAAGCTGAGCTTCACTGGAACATTTGAATTCTTAAAATGTAGAGCAGCAGAATTCTCTGAGGAAGTGACATCCTTTCTGAGAAATACTGAACATAAGGGAATAAATCCATTAGAGGCATAAAAGAACTGTCTATTCCCTATCAAGCCAGGCTCTTTGCTTTTAACAAAAAGGTACTATTTGTCCTCAGTAGAAATCGTCTTAGGGACATCCCTGAAATATTTACTGTCAGCAGGCAGCTGAAATCTGGGATCCTTTGTAGGATGCATTTCACTTTTCAACTACAAGTTTCAGTGCCAGCGTATCCATTTTTGACTTGCTGAATAAGTGGTTTTCTGTCTTCTGGGTGTATCCCATCTTTACTGATCATTAATTTGCTTAAGTGGAAAATGTAGGGGTGGAAGGCCCATCTTGGGAGTTAGCTGCATTGCGCGGTGTGTCTGAGTTGAGCTGGCACAAGGGTGAGCCGAGTGCTCCGGCCTTTGGTAAAGCGAGCCCTCATTGTGGGTTTTGAAAGAAAGCAACATCGTATTTTAAGTGTTTACCAAACTTTGCAACAGACATAATGTGGAATACACACATGAAGATGTCCTTACAAAGTGCTGAGAGTGAAGGAAACAGGGTTAGAAAAATAAGGAAAAAATAACATAAGATTATTTTGATAGTTACTGAAAATGTATTGCTTTGAAATGTGGCATGGTTTAGCTTTACATGGAAAACTGCAGGACAGAAAGTTATTTTAGTGAGTGTTTGGTAAGCCAGGGCTTCCTTACAAGGTATTCTGTGACAGAGGTAGGAGAGCTCTGTGAGTTGTTTCCGCTCCATTTTTCCACTGAAGGAGGGGCTGGATACAAAGGTTATCTGCGCCTTCATTCTGCCCTGTGACCCTGTATGGTACAAACGCTGGCAGCTGCTCTCACAGTGTGCCCTCGGGGTGGCACCTGACCTGTGCTGAGGGCTGGGTGAGGTTAATGCTGTTTGACTGCAATTCATTGGTGTGATTTCCAAAGGAGCCTGCCATGACCTAGAAGTATTTTGAAATAAAAGGCCCACAGATGCTTGGAGTGCCAAGAGCTGGGGGATCATACTGGCTGTACATCACGGAGAAGGCAAATGGTTTCTCAGAGTGCCTAATGGGAGTGTTAATTTGAGTGAAAGCGTTGTGGTGGGTGACTGAGCTGGTATAGACCTATATGTATAGTCTGTGTTATTGGAGCAGAAGCAGTTTAAAACCCCTAAATCCAGCCCCTTAAGCGATAGTAGCCTTGAGCAGTCCTTTCAGCAGAGATACCTTTACAAATATATCTTTGGACCCTTTTTCTCCCATTGTTCCCCACTCCCCAAGCCCCAAGCTCTGGGCATTCCTTCTTCTCTGCTGGAGCAAAGGTTTGTGGCACTGTGCAGGGAACTGAACAAGGACACCAGGCCAAGTGAGAAGTAACTTAACATTTTAACTAACTGGGTCAATTCTTCAATCTTATGGATTTGGAGAATAGTAGGAGGTCGCCGGTCTTTAAGCCGGTCTTCCCAATAAAATCTTTGTTCATTACATTGTGCCTGTTTCTCCCCTACATCCCTTGAGTGGTACTTGAGGTATCTGGCAATGTGATTTTAAAGAAAAAGGGGCATGAGAAACAGTTGTAGTATCATAAATCTATGATATCCTCAGCTTAGAGTAAAACCTTCCCCTTTAATGTTTGACACTGACCTCCTAACAAAGGAGGTTGTTGATTATTGTCAGCTGAGGAAGGCCAGCAACACAAGGAGTGCACCCCTCCTTTCTTTCTGAGTCCCTACCCATTCTTTAGCTGGTGCTAGTTCTCCTTTGCTAGAAAGGAGAATCATAGGAAAAGGAGAGTGTGTAGCTGAAGGGTTTCTACTTTTTCGTGTCAGTTTGTGCATCTTCTGGGTGCGATTCCTTGAAAGGCAGATGGATGTGAGCACTCTGCCAGATGGTATGTAATCCCCCCTTAGGTAGGAATTGGTTGTGGTTGTCATAAAACAGAAGTGTTTAAACGCTCCTAAAAGTGAAAATGAAAGAGATAGACAAGAAATACAGTTTGATTGGAAAGGGCCCTTTTTAACTCTTAAGGGGAAAATCATTAATGCCTAAAGTTTTCTATAGAAAAGCCTGTGGACTGCCCTTCCAAGTAATAATGTTTAAAGCAACACTCAGAGGATAGTAGATGTGGTGGAACTTTCCAAGAGCTCCTGCTGCCTCTGGCATAAAGATTGATTTGACTTCTTTGGTGTTCACAGAGGAAAGGTCCACGTTAGAACAGTCTAGAATAGGTTAGGTTACACGTTAGGACATGTTAGGTCCAGTTAGAATAGCTCTGACATGAGATCTGTTTCAGTGTTTAATGAAGTTGGAGATCTTTACAGAATTTAATAACTTCTTTTGAGGACAAAACATTCCCATTTGCAAGCTGGTTTTATGTGAGTTAAGCTATAATTTTACACTCATTCTTTTCTGATTGTTTCAGACCTGGAAATACTTTATCCTACTCCTTTCTTTGATATCCAAAATCAACATCAGAATGTAGGACAAAAACATTTTCCCTATTTCTGATTTTTTATCCCAGTGACTGTGGTTCTGAGGGTGTAATTAGCTGTTTGGTGGTGGCCAAGACAAGGTAATTAACTTTCAGTGATTTTGTTGTTGTTTATTAAGTTCAGAATGATGCAGGCAGAAATGAGGATGGCAGTTGTGTGATAGAGTCTTCATTATTCTCAAGTTTTATATGGAAAGGAAATTTTCTGCCTTGTGCTTTGTCTTCTACAGACCTTCCATTTCATTATCCCTTTGTGAACACAGTATTTATTTCATAACTACCTCCTTTCATAGTGTCTCCAATTTTTTTTTAATACCTTGTGTGTTCCTCAAGTTCCTCCTTGAAATGCCTCTATCTTATTTATGTGCCCTTTGCTTCCTCTTTAGTATTTGAAATACAATTGAGTTCCTATTATTTGATTACATAATATTAGAAGCTGCACAGGACAAATTCATTATCATTATCTGACTTCGAGTGTCATGTAGATTTGTCATTGCATAAATAAGCAATAATAACTTGGCTTTAGAGTCAGATCTTCCTGCAGTGTTCGTATAAAACTGTAACATTGAGATGCTTGAATGTATTGTAAGAAGTGTTTTAAAACCTGGTTTCTTGCTAGAGTGTTCTTCCCAGTGAATATTTGGTGGATTTGGAGTGAAAATATCTGCAGTATCTGAACTTTCAGATCTGACAAGTAGAAATTTGATGTTTGAATTTCTGAGTTGAATGGCTGTTGCCTCAACCACTAAATGGCTGTTTCCTCAACCACTTCCTTTTTTTCATAATAAATTCAAGATAACCTTGCAAGATATCTTATTATAAGATACCAATGCAAGAATCTGATTCCTGAAAGGGCAGTTAAGGAAGTATCAGTCCAAATAACCTTGTCTGCAGTGAAGCTGTTCTCCAGTAAGCATTTCCCTCTTGCATTTCCAGAAGAGCTGCCGTTGCATTGATAGAGGAGCCTACCTTGTGATCCTTCTTAATAACAGCACAATATTGCTGGCTTTTAACTTCTTAAATGAGAAAAAAATAGGTCACTTAACATCCTGCAAATTAAAATACTGCTTACCAAGCAGATGCTTGCACAAGGTCAGGCTTGGTTCAGTTGTGGAAGGTTCCGTGGCTGGGGTCAGGGAAGCAAGACCTTGTGGAGCTTTATCTGAAAGATTGTATTAAAATCTTTATTGACTCAGGTGCCGTGATGTTTGTGCTGTTCAGTTTTTCTTTATTAGCTGTTGGGGGGCAGCCTTTAGCATTTCCTCGTGCAGCAGGAAGCAGTGATATTGCTGCCACTGTAAATCAGTAATTCTTAATCAGATACAGTGTGTGAAGCGATGGAAAAGGGCATTAGAAAGCTACAAAGAGAAAACATGGGCTTAGAGGAGAAGGGAAAAAAGGGGAGGAGGGGCCAAAATCTTACCTGATACGGTAGTAGCAAAGTTATGTCTTCTTCATATAGGAAATTGAACTTCTAGCACAGAAAGGAATTTCCTTTTATGTAAGTACAGCTCCTTTAGAGTTCTACTCAAGAGCTGAAAATTCAGGCCTTAAGTTCCTTTTCAAGATATTTTTAAAAATATATATTTCCCTTTTTTTTTTTTAAGTAAGCATTGGGCCTTGTGCTTTATGTCTAAAGAAAAAGGTTTTTTACATATGCAATTTGAATACAAAGGCTTATTCAATAGCACTTTATTCTCAATGAGTGTAATTTTAGTGCGTTTCAGCAAACAGTATGCACTCTTTATTTTTCTAATTATTTTTAAATTTCTGAAATGTTTTTCTGCCAAGCTACTGCAAGTACTGGATATACTGGGATACATTTAGACCAAATGCATTTCTTCTTTTGTAGCCTCTGGCTAAAGTTCCTTCCTTAGTCTGTTGCTGTCAGGGGTTTTATGCCAATGTCACAGTGCTTATTATATTTGGATCATGCTTGTCAATATGGTTTGTTTGTTTTCTAACAACAACAAAAGCAAAAAACACATACTGAACTATTTATGTCATCTGTCTGTTGCTGCACGACATGGTGGAGAAACTGTAGACATATGCTTCAAGCCTGGTCTGGCTTATTCCTGCATGTTTCCTTGCCTTTTGGTTGGAATAAAGATTATATTACAGGCTGAACCTGCCCAAACACATTCTGAATGCTTTATGGGATGAGAGACTTTAGGATACATTGTTATTCTTTTCCTTGATTTCTGTTTTGTAAGAATGAATGTATTGTTTTCATATTCTCTCCCTCAAATTATAATCTTTCTGCTGTGATTTAAACATGATAGGGGCATATATATTAATTGAGCTATTGTTTTTTCATAAGATTTGCTTTAAAAAGATTTCAAATATTCCTGTGTTAAAGGATGAAAGTGCAGTTTTGATCTCTAGGGGAGTGATCATTTAAAAAAAAGCATATTCATACAATCCTCCTCAGATGCCAGAGATATCATAAACCGATTTAAAGCTGATTTTGCGTATAAATATTTTGTTACATTACATTTATACAAGCACCCATCATTTTTAATATGCTTCCTTGTCTATATGCTGCAGTGTTTTTAGTTAACAAAAGATGAATTGTTACCAGAACTGCTTCCATACTGATTAATCTGGTACACCAAAATCTTTGTACAGCTGCAGCTGCATGTGCGGGGCTGGCTCAGTGACTGAAAAGTGGTGACTTTACAGAGGGCCACACAGACTCAGTGATAAGCAGAAGCCATGAGAGCTTTATAAAGCTTTGCAAAATCAAATAAGCAAGAGCTGAAAGTTGCCTCACAGTAATTCTTGACAATGAGGAGGTGAGTAGGGTCAACTGGGCATCCCATTTAGGTATACTGGAGTTTTACACACTCTGGGAATTAGAAGATAGCTTATCATGTCCTCATTTAATATATGAAGAAAGTGGAGCACAGGCATTAGTGAAAAATAAATGCAACACGTAATTTCATGTGGTGGGCATATTTTCAGTTTTATGGCAGTGCAGTAGAACTGTGGAGTTTGAGTTCAGGTTAATGTTGTCTCTGACACTGTAGGTGTAGTAACAGACAAGCTATAGCTGAGAGTAAGTGGAACTCTTATGATTATAAATACTTCCAAAAAGGAAAGTAGGTTTGGGGACTACAATAAATAAGGTAAAATAAGAAATCCACATGTGCTGTATTTCAAAGACTGGTTTTGATCAGGGGGCAGTGTTGCAAAATAGAAAGAAGAACAGGAGAATGTTTCTTTATGTGTGCATCTAGCTTTACAGAGTTTAGTAGTGATGAAAAAGAGCTAAATTTCTGTACCACAATGACTACTTGATTTTGGTTTGTTTCATACTATTGGAGCCACAGTTACTTTGTGGTATATTTGGTAGCCTGATTGGTTTCTTTATACGTGAGTTAAAGTTTTAGGGATTTCTTTTACAGATAAGAACTTCTGAAGTAGTGTTTCATGCCAATGTTGAATATGGTCATTCTTCAAGTTGTTGTTTAATCTTGGAGTTGTCAGACAACTTGATAAAACTTTAATGTCAAGGATTGTAAATATTATATGAGATGACATTTTGGAAAGAACTTTTGCCCTATTTCCCCCTATTTTCCCCCTTTTGCTGTATTTCTCCCTCTGCTAGAGCATTTCTCCCAGTGAAACCAAGAGCCATGGTTCCATCACACTGTATAGATGTAAAATAATGATTTGGTGTTCTCAGTTCCTTCCCTGTCACTGACAGTTGATAAGCTCTTGGTGTATAAGAGAAGTTTCTGCTGTTACACTCACCAGGAAGGTATTTACATTTTGCACTGTTAAGTGTAATCTGATTTCTGTTATTATAGTCTTCAGTTTAGTCATTTCTGCATGCATGATATTCCAGTCTTCCCTGCTGTTCCTGCTGCTTTGCAGCTTTGTGATATCTACGCATTTTATGAGCATGAATTTATCTTTGTGTGAAGTTTTAAAGCTAAAATGTTAAATCAGTTGCAAAACTGATCCCAGAGGATCAGCACTAATAATCTCCCTCTGATTTTATTACCTCTTTTCAGCACTATGCAGTCATCTCTCCTTCAGCCAGTTTATTATCAATACCTTTCCTAGTACTGTCATTTTTTCTTTCAGTGACACTTTCTCTCATATGAGAAAAATTAAAAATATTTTAATATGGAATTGTGTCTCAATCCATAATACTGTGACAAACATTACCTGATCCTGATGAATTAGGCACACAAAGGAATTCAGATTTTGCTCCCAGTGCTTGCATGGTATAATGTGGTATTCCTCGTAATCATTCTAAGTATTACACATTATGTTTAAGGAAGTGAAAGTTGTTTAGTGTCAGTATAGTCCACATGTTTTCTGCCTGATTAATTGCAACAGCTCCAAATAACATTCTCTTCCTACTCAATCTGTGTCACAAAGCTGGTATTCCTTTTAAGAACGAAAATTCCCAAAAATGGTAGAAAATGTAAGTAACAAAATTATGATTTACAGTGACAGCACTTGTCAATGGACTCAAAAAGAAATTACTGTCAAGTCACAACTCCTACTTTCTGAGTCAGCCTTTGCTTACCTTGTTTCTTTAAAACCATAGTTTCTGGAAAATATTTGTCTGAGAGTCTGTATTAGTAATGTCATGGTTGCTTTTGACAGTCAAATGCTTAAGAGAGTTGTGAATGCTGAAATGTAAAACATCATGATTGCCAATTGAATATTCTAAGAGGGATTAACTTGTCTCTTGCCAAAAAATCAGAATCTGAGTTCTGAGGATGTCATGGAAAGTAATGCAGCATTTGTGTGTTGTGGTATCTGATTCCAAACCAGACCTTTGCATCCCTTCTCACAGATTTAATTCCAATTAAGGAAAACTTATTTCTAATAAATGATGATGTTTGACCTTAACAGTCTACAATAAATTAAAAAAAAAAGAGTCTGTCATCAAGAATTACGCCAGCTTCGTTAGAAACACAAACACAGAAGCTGCTCAGTGCAGTTTCCCTGGGGAGATAGGAGTTCTGATATCCCATTCTGCTTGTTCCATCATTTTCCTGCTTTTTCTATGAATATACCAAAATTTAAAAATTTCTGTCCTATAATTTTTTCAATTATTTAGTAACTTCTGTACTTTGCCAGTAACTACATGAATGCAAAACAGATTGCTGATTTCCCTACTTACCTTGTGAATGTGTTTCCAGAATCTTTCTATGTTCATGCCTGGCAAAACTCTGCCTGTCTCAATGCATTCGTCTTCCTTCCACCCAGTGTACACTAACTTGAATGTGTGTATCTTGAAGTGTCTTGATAAAACTAACATGAAACCTCTAACACACCAGGGCTTTTTTGAGGATATCATGTAAGGAAAAAAAAAAAAATCTAGATTTTCACTTTACCATCAAGTGTGTGTCTTCACGTTGCAGGTGCTGATTTCTGTGGGTTAGAAAATGTTGTGCAATGTTTTGGGTGTGCTTGTGTGATTCAGATCAATAAGGATTTCACAAACTTGTTTTGTTTCTATTATTGCCTCTCAGTTCCCTAGTATCAGATCAGTGCAGTGTAACATGTATAGAATATTATGAGCAGCATCAAAAGAATTTTCTAAGCCCTCTGTTCTAGAAAGAGTGATGAAATAAGAGAATTTTTCTGAGAATATCAGGAAATTCCTGACGCCACATGAAAACAGAACATCTTGAAGTGGATTGAAGTAGTTTCTGGTATTCTGTTAGAAATTTTGATACAATCCTGATGTAGTTCCTGGGTTCTGTTATGATTGAAATTCTCTGTAACTCGTCTGCTTGAACACATTGCAGCAGTTACTGGAAAGCAAGTGTACATTTAAGGTAAAAATGCAGCTCGTGTGTGAAACAGCTGAGATACACATGCTTGTGTAGGATTCATACTAAAGGCTTTGACTTAATTTGTGTTTTATGGTAATGAGAATTCTTGGCTGAAAGTGTCTGATGGTGAGATTCTAGTTTGTAGAACATTGAAAGAGCACCAGTAATAATCTTACTGAAAGTGGTAATTACACTAGCATAATATATTAAGTAGAAGAACTCTGAATGCCTTATCTTCTGTGTGTTACTTTTTTAGTACATTTCTACTTTAACAGATTTTTTTGAACCACGAATTTATTTCGGTGAACATTTATGACTTTCAAATCTCAGCTCTAGGCAGGCAGTACTTTATCACTGTTATGTAATTTTATATACTCCTTGGTTCCAGATCCGTGAGAAGAAAGAAGATATATTTACGTAGACATTTTAGGCAGTGTTACGTTTATTAAAAGAACCAGCATTGAGTTGGCTATCAGTTTGATAGGGTGTTGGGCTGTCTTATCTTCACTGTGCTTTTGTCAAGGAGGGTTGGACCAGATGATCCTTGTGGTCCTTTCCAACCTGGCATTCTATGATCTGTTTAGAACAGGTCATCTCAAGTTGAGTTCTAAGAATTTGATACTTAAATAGCAGACATTGCTTTCTGATGTTTCAATACGGAATAGGCACCTGTCTTTGAATCTGTGAAAAAGAATAGTGTTAGGCACGTGGGTAACTTTGCTAACTTAGGAAGCATTGTTTTCTCATAATGCTTTGGTAAGGGTGTTGATAATGTCAAGAACGGTGGAAAAATTGTCTCAATTTTTTAAAATAAACATTTTGAAAGCCATTTGGCTGGTGGTGAGTTCAGAAAAGGCTCTCCTAGTTGGAGCTGAGGCACAGGCACCAAGTAGGAATGAGCTTTGATTTCACACTTCTGAATAAAATTCAGTGAAACTTTTAGGTTTTTATTCAGACTTTTCCTGAAGCAGATCAGCTATAACACATGTCCAAAGAAAGGTTTTTTTTTATTAACTCTACCTATGTATCTTATTAATACATCATTTAGAGATGCAACAGGTCTGCTTGCTAGTTTAAGTTCAAAATTGTTGTTCCATGCTTTAAAAAACTTGCTTTCCATTTGGTTTCCAGAAAGAAAAGCAACGCTTGAGTCTCAGCCAGACAAGAATGATTAATTCATCATTCATCAAGTCCCATATCCCTCAATTCTCTTAAGAATTAAGGTCAAAACTAGCTAAAACTGCTCATTATGCAAATTCTGAAGTGCACCTTCTGTAACATTACATACAGCCAAAGACTTACTGTCAGACTCCTTGTTAACCATTAGGTTCACCGGAGCCAACTAATTCTACTTAAACAGGCAAGCAACAATGAGATTAACTGTAGGTTAAGTGACTCAAAATAGCAGCTTTGATCCTCCAAGTGACCAGCAATTTAAATGGTGAGGAGACCAGACAGAAAATAATCATGGGGGTGAAGGAAACAAAGAGGAGGGAGATAGGATTGACTTCTGAGAGCTTGAGGGACTGGTGTGTGTGTGTTGTATTCTTGAATATTCCTAAATAGTTGTTTGTTCTAAGATAGTATTCTCTGACTTTCTTTTAAAATTGTGAATTCAGCCACAGCTTTCACTCAGTAGCTGCAGTTCTTCATTTGAATCTCTCTTTAATAAAACACGTGGAGTTGAGGCACATCAAATAAGTCATATCCTTAATCTCTAACAAAAAAAAAAGGCAGTGCTGTGAAGTGTGCGGTTTCCTTCTATATTTTCTCTCGTGACTTCTTGATATGAATTCTGTTGTTGCATTCAGTGATAGGACCTAAAAATATAAAAGCTGGAATCACTTTTCGTAGTTTTCTCTGAGATGCAGGCTTGTGGTTCACCTCGGTGCTTCAGCAAACTTGACTCTTGCCTGAGCGCCAGCTCTTACCACCCTGCCCTTCAGTTGTCTGCACAAGGTGCTGCTTTTCAGCATTTTTAAGTCTAAAAAATTCTCTCTGACAAACTTCTCCTTTCTGCTGTTAATGGCTTGTGTCTGAACATGAAATGTGAAAAAGCACAATAGAAAAAAAGATAATTGGTTGTTACTAAATAATCAACAGGCAGGCTAGGAATTTGAAGCACATCATCACATCCTGCTGTTCACTGTTTTCTGTCCTTTCCATTCTACTTCCTTTCGTGTTTATGTTCTACAGCAAAGAAGGGTCAAGGAGCTGGTCTTGCTGAAGAGAAGAAATTCCCAGACTGTGTAACATCTTGCTTGGTATCTCTGATCCAAATGAAGGATCAGAGCCTCAGTCTCTTACAGAATTCTCACTCAAATTCTCACAGTCTTAAAAACAGGGTAGAAGAACCTCTGAGGATAGGGTGTTAAAATGAAAATCCAAACCCTCATTCTGTAGGCCAGAAATCTGTTACTTTGAATGTACTTTTAGTGTCAAAAAGGAAGGCACCCTTTCCTGTCCCAAAACAGCAAAACAAAAGAAAAAATATCTTTTAAGTAATAAAACTGTTTTTCATTTGGGCACAGGAGACTTTTGGAGAGTCTCCTAACTCATCTTGCAGTCCCCCTGGACATAGTCAGAAACAAACCACTACAATTTCACTGTGTGGAATTAGCTTAACACAAATGAAAAGCCAATGCCAAATAATCGCGTACTATGTATCTTCTTTTAGCAGTCAGGGTGGGGTTTCTGGCAGAAATGACTCTTTGCCCTGCTCCTCTGTACTGAGGTTTGGGGACGGCCGGCTGTGTGTTGACACTCTCGGCTGTGTGTTGCACTCTGCGGTGCAGCGCTTTGGGGCTGCCTTCCCACCACGACTCCAAACTGAGCAGCAAGGCACAATGTTTACTTTTCACCCTTTAAAAAATTACTTTTGAGCCCTGAGTGATACAGCAAATAAAAAAAATCACATCATGAGAGAGGTGAGAGGATTTTTGTTTCATCACTTCTGCTTTCCTTGTGGATTTGGAGCCATTTATGTCCCTCTTCAGCTCCTTCCACTGCTGGGTTCTTCCACCCAGTGTGCTGTCCTCCCTCTGGAGGACTTGGTTGAGGATTTAATGAGAGGGTCATGATGTGATTTCTCACCTGGCTGTGGAATAGCACACAGGAAATGATGCAGTCCTGTTGCTTCTTTCTTGTCAGTATACAGCCTTGCCTGTGCACACTCCTGTAAGGAACTCACTCTTTTTCTTGCTGCCTCAAGAAAAAAGCAAGGCTTTTATTCAGCCTATACCAGCATTGGTCAGGTTGGTGGTTGACGTGGAATGAATAAAAACATGAAATAATCTAAATTTCCAGTGAAATACAAATTTTCTTCCTTCCCTTGCACATATGTAGGTGCTTTTACTCTCCTTTTCTCTGTCCCTAAAAACAGTCACTTTGCATTTCTTGTGTTCAATAGCAGTATCTTCTGCTGTATTTAACAACTTGTGAATAGAATTCCTTCAACAAATTTAATTTCTTTTTTTTTTCAGATAGCCAAGCGGTAATAAATACGGTGCCATATTTGCAATATAGTAAAGAACATGTTCAAGCTGAGGGGAAGCAAGAGAGATTATCCTAAATTTAGTTTCATTATTTCAGGAGTAGTAAGTTCTTTGCTGCTCACTGTTCTACTTTTTACTTACTCACTAGGAAGGAATCTTCTTTCCTATTAGCATTTAACCTCTATACTGTTAATTTAGGGCACAGTTAAGTAGAAGGCAGATTTGGAAAAGCTATACTTTTGTCTGTTGTTTTTGTTCTCTTCCCCCACCTCCCCTTTTTTTCTTGGAGAGGGGTAGATATTCTTAACAACACTGACTTCCATTAAAAAAAAGAGGAATCCCAAGTATCTGTGTAACTGCTGAATAAACCTTTACTGGGCGAAGAAAGCAAAGGTTCTGTGCAGCACATTAAAACGGCTGTATAGTAGTGTTGTTGTCAGAAACATTCTTCTTCTGCTGGGCAGTCTTTCAAAAAATATATGAAATCTAAAGCCCTACTAGCCTGGGAGAAGAGCAGTAAAACATATAGGATATAGCAGTGCTTCCTCACATATTGCAAGAGCTATGGCAAGTATTTGATGTAAATATTTGTTTGCTTGGGATGGCATTGGTGTTCTTCTCCTTGTAAACTATTTTTTTTTAGTCTCCAGGGTTTACTTGCAGCTTTGCATCTTATCTTTGTTCTGTTTCCCACATAATTCAGGAACAACAAGCAATTCATTTAAATTTTTGTAATGTGCTCCCTATTCCTGAATATTTTATGTGTCCTTAAAGTATGTTCTACTTTCATCTGTATTTCCCCCCTCCCTTTAATAAATTTTTAATAGTTTTTTATTGCTGATCAAATAAATGGTTGGGGGAGAGATAAGATCAACCTCATATTAAGACTGTATATCCTTCTTTTGGAAAAATGAAAAGCATTAAGTGATCTCAGAACTCATTTCTGCACAGACCTCCTTTTCCCTCAGCTCCCATAATTCTTGGTGTATTTATATCTGTGTATTTTTTCCCGGAGGGAGATAGAAAAGGACTAAGGAAGAGTTGCTGTGGGGTGCAGTATGGACCCAGCAGGTTAGTTTGCTTCTTGATCAGTCCCAGAAATTTTCTAGTGGTTTGAAACTAATAGCTTGCTTAAGCTCAGGGCACTTATAAATATTCCTGATAATTAAAATACATGTAGGTGTGCCCTATACAGACATACATACAAAGACATATATTAGAATATATATTAAAAGTGTGTTAGATTGTCCAAACCGCTTCTGAGTGAACACTCTTCTGTGAATTGCTTTCTTAGTATCATCAGTGGATTTAAAAAAAATGAATATGTAAAATGTTTTTTGACTGTAGTTATCAAAACCAGTGCAAGTCCTCAGTTTATGTTGTCTGGTTTACTCTCAGAATGTGAGAACAGTGAGCTGTTTCAGAGACTGTGTGTGGTTGTACTGAAAAGCAAAGAGCAGAGACTGCATATCTAAAACGAGAATCAAAAGGAAAGAAGACATTTATCTGCCTAGAAATACGTGTTAAGGTTTTTTAGCATAGGTAGTAATTTACAGTGCAACAGCTGGGCATATTCTGGATTCCTCGTTAGCCTCTTCTTTCAGGATTTCTTTGACAGATGGCACTCACAGATGGGCATAACATTCTTAAGGAGCTTACTCTTTCTACTCCCTTACCCGTCAGTAACTCATGATACTATTAGAAATCTAAAAGCTTTGACATGAATTAGCCTTACTTAGCAGACTTTAATTTTTTAATCTTTAGAATATGCTGCAGGGTAGTAGTGCTTGTGGTGTTCTTAATCTGTTTACTTAAGTTCTTAGAAGCCAAAATGGAATTTCAATAAAGTTGACACAGCAAAACATGGCAAGTATACAGTCATTTTATTGCTTTTCAAATTGTCAGGATAATACTTTTTATTCTTATCTTCTGAAGGAAAAATATAGAATGATACATAAAAGCACAGTTTGAGAACCCAGAAACAGCTTTGTCAACTGAAGTTCACAGAGTTCAAGCAATTTGTTTGGTATTCCATTGAAACGACATTGAAATCTGAAAAGTGAATAAATGTAATATTTAAAGTTGGCTGCTCAACGAAGCTTGTTTCTACCACCATCAGCTTAAATTAGTTTGATTTTTAGTATTTCAAAGTATCATCTAATAGGGTTCCTCAAAAAAAGAGGAAACTGTGCGCAGGATATTTGATTGCACTTCCGTGATAGTCACTTGTTTGTCATGCACGTGGTGTCATTTCTCAATATTCATGCAACTTGGGGCTTGAAGGCCATTATTCTTTCCAGTGTTGACTCAAATGGCAGTTTTCCCTGATGAATGTTGTTGGTGTGGAGTTTCTGTTGAGGAATGTGAAACTATAAGCAGAGTGATCAGGTCCAAAAAAAGCATTGTGACAGCTGGGCAGGTTAGAGGGGCGAAAATAGTGAGTGCCCTCAGCCAGGTCTGCTGCATGTATTTGTAGCTTATTAGAGGAGTAGAAGAACACCAGATGGAGAGAGAAACATGAATTCAGGTTTTTTTTGTTTTGTTTTCTAAGTGCTGTGTAAATTAAAGGTGCCCAGCTCTTCCTTCACAAGTAGTACATAGCCTACCGGGACACAATTTCTGGTTCATGGCCTATTTTTAATCATGTTTTTCTACTTTAGGGCGCCTTGCTAGGAGAACAATCCACTCCCTGCCATCCCATTTTTCCCAGGGGCTCCATCATTTCAGGTTGCTTCAGTATTTTCAATGTAGGCACAGTTAGTCACACAAGGATGTAATTTAAACACCTATTTTGAATCTTCTGCGTGCAAGTAGTTGGGTTCTGAAGAGCCATCTATAAGTGAACAGCCCTGATGTAAATAATTTTCTTTTGCATGTATTGAAATGCTCTGTTCTAGGGAATTCCTGAGAACAGTCTTTCATAATAATAAAAAAGTGTGCATATAGTTACTGCAGATTTACAAAACAATTTAGCTCATGAAAGCATGGTGAGAAAAGTGATGTATGCGCTGGGATAAGTAATCCAGGCCAGAATAGTGCCTAGTTTGCATCTTCAGCAAATTCCATATATATTTTGCCACCTGAAACTCTTCCTATAAACCTTGCTTTGCTCCTGGCTGATTTAAATATATATATGCACTCATAAGTGTGTGCTGAAGCCATTCTTCTGAGGAGATGAGTCTCCTCTGATAGCCAAGGCTTCTTACACAGAGAAAACCTGTGTGACAGAGCAGTGGTGTGGAGGGCTGCTCATGGAGTGGTGTCTGATGGCTTTGGGCCAATCTTGCCAGCACTGATTATCCTAACATTGTAAGCAATGTCAGAGACTAACCTTGATTGCTGAGCATTTGGGGGTAAATAGGGGCTTTCTGTTAGTCAGACTTGAGATCAGGGAAAGGAAGCTTTTAATTTTAACAAATTTTGTAAGCCTGACTTTTAGTAAATGTCAAGATACAATCAAGACAATTTTGTGGTTTTACCTGTCATATCCCTGCAGAGCTGAGAGACAGAGAGAGGGACTTTTGCCAATTTTTTATGAACTGCAATTTCCAGTGCAAAAACAGGCATGTTCTTAATGCTGAGGCTAAAGATACTTTCTGTCTTGAGCCACAAGAACTCAGAAGTATGTAGGCTGCTACAACTGAACCTGTAGTACTTTGGTGTTACTGCATTTCAGAATTAGGTTTGAGGAGCTTTGGTACAGTATAACCAGAAGGTTATTAGTGAAATAAAATGGAAAAGGCAGCTTTAATCATAATTTCAGAATTGCAGGATGGGTGTGGTTGAAAGGGACCTGTTTAGTCTAACCCTCCTGCTCAGAACAAGGTCACTGAGAGCAGAATCCCAAGACCCATTTCCTGTTGGATTTTTTGAGTAGTCCTTTCAAATTAACCATAATTCTGGATTGGCTTTGATCACTGAATGGCACAGTACCTCCAGAGCTTTACAATACTGTGCTGTAGTTATGTTTCATGTAAGAATATTTACCTCATTTACCAGGTGTTGTCTCCTTGATTTTTACAAATTGCATTCAGCTAGTAGCAATTTTTACTAATTTCCTGTGTTGATTTTTGGACTTCTGAAACCAAGTATTTGTTTTTCAGATCAGTTTCTGAGAAAGAAATAGTTAAAAACATTACTGTTTTGTTTCTCCCATCTTATGTTTGTGCATCTTTCAAAACTTTTATGCTTGTACCTCAGTCTTTTGCAGCAGGAAAGACCATCATAAATAGCTATTAAGAACTATTAAAATTACTCAAAAAACAAATATGGTACAAGGCTTTCATATTTTCATGCATGAAATTTTACTCAGTAATACTATTCTGTTCAAGATCAATGCATTATTAAACATTCAAATGTTCAATACTTTGTGTGCCCAATTTTATATTTGAGTCCTTAGAAGTGTTTTTTTGTCTAATATTAGTAACTCAGCTACAAGTCAACCCTGAGGAAAGTTACAAACTTCTATGTGCTTGATCCACTGTGAGAGGCTATTAACTTGGGTTTGGGTTTTTTAATTTGTTTTTAACAGTTCCCGTGTCAAAGTATTTCAATTAACTTCCATTTTTTAACTTGAACTTTTACAAGTTTCAGAATGCACTGGACTTTCTCTTACGTGCTGGATTGTTTGCCATAAGGAATCATCTTTCTGATAATGTCTACCACTCTGTTTACAATCACATCTGTAAATCAGCCCTGTAAGGTACCAAATTTACAACGGCTATCAAATAGCACCGTGTGTTCCCGGTTTTAGTCTGTAAAGCTGACAAGACAGTAGAAATAATACCTAGACAATCACAAGTGACTTTGCCATGACATCTCTTTAAAATGCTGCATGAGGGGCCTAACCTGCACGTAAGGGGTTTTTTCACAGATATCTGGTTCTGTCAGCTGATTAGCATTTTAGATGAAGACAGTAGCTATGGGGAGTATGTAGCTACCAAGCATTTATTCAAAAGAATTTTTCAAATCACCCCTTTTTTTTTTTAAAGAAGACAAAAAATGGACAAAAGCAGCTTTTAAAAATAATTATTCTTGGTTTGCAACTGTTACTGTGTTTGAGATATCCATTACTTGGAAACAAATACATATGCACAAAGCCCACAGGGAGACATTTTTCTAAGGTAAATTAATTCTAGGATATTATAATATGATGTGGTGGAGCATATATTTATAAGCCAGTAACTACACTCTGTTCAAGCGTTCAGGAATGAATATGAGTGCCTGAACAAACTCAAGATATATATGTGTTGGCTGATGTACTCATTCCCTGTTGCTTGTTATTATTTCCTTTATTAGCATTTGAAATTCTTAAAAAACATTGGATACCATAAGGTAAACACTGTGTTGTGTCCAGAATACTTGTCTGAGTGGCTGAAATTAAAGACTGTAGAGCAAAGTACTACGAGAGGACGTGGAGAGGTCAGCTAGTACTTTTCTTGGGCTGCAAGGCAGGATCAAACTGCAGCTAAACCAGTCTTGACAGACGTTTGTCTAACTGGTTTTAAAAGTGATGGAGATGGTGACATTTCCTGAAGCAATTTGTCCCAGTGGCCTATTTGTCATTATTATGGAAGTGTTTTCTAATGTTTCGTCTGAGTATCTTTCATTGGTACTTAAATTCATTACTTTTTGTGTTATCACACTTAGTGCGGGTGAGAATTCAACTGAAACTATTTTGCATTATGTACTTCAAGTCTGTGGTGCAGATTCTTCGTAGGAAAAGAGGAATGTAATGTAATGACCTTATTTTTAATGAAAACTGAAATTATTTCTCTCAGTCTGGATTAGCGATTAAAAAACCTACACTTTGGCAGAAAATATGGTCTGGAACTAAGTTTGGAAGTATCTGGTTCTCTAGGTGCTGTAGTATGTGTACTGCATGCAGTACATGGAACCTTGAATTCTGTATTGGTTTTTGTTTAGTTTTGTGATATTACTAAGAATAAAACTTGGTTAGGATGTGTGACAGTATGAATATAAAATTGTCCACACTGATCAAAAAATAATGACTACATCACAAATCTAGAACCTTTATTGTTGTGGTTTGGTTGATGTTTCAAACTAATTGATGAGAGTCTGTCCACTGTGTCATGAGATTTAGAGGAATCTCCTGCTGCTTAGAGTAGAGAGATTCTTTTAGCAGAGGTGAATTCCTGGGTGTTCCTGGAACACCACATACATAATAATTTATTATCAAGAGTTAGAGGGAAAACAAGGGCGTTTTACACTATTAAGATACTGTTTAAGAAAAAATAATTATAAAATAAGGTTGATTATAGCATTTATTTTTTCCATGTAGTTGCTCTTCTTATTAAGGCTTAAATTGTGAAGTTTGCTATTCCTGTTGACTTCAGGTCTGTGTGCAAGGCTACTACATCTTTTTTGGTTGTAAGCTTTAGTTTCTCAGCTTTACATGAAGCAGGTTTTGTTTAGTATACAAACATGCTGCAATGGTTTGGGTGCTATATAAACAATAAGGCTGAGATCAAAGTTATTTAAATGATTTTGGTTTCAATCGAAATACGTGCTTTTTGGATTTCACCCAAAAATGAAGGAGTGTCTGTTTAGGAGAAGGCACAGTAGAGTCTTGATAAGAGGCACGGTTAATGAGGTACAACATATTCCAGTTTTCTCATGCTGCTATCTTGCGCAGCCTATCTTGTTGGGATTACTAAAGAATAACTGCCGACTGTCCAAATCTAATTTGGCTCAGTGCACACTGGTCTTTCTGCCAGATGGAGCCTATTTCTACTTTTGCTCATCAGTATTCAGATAAACTGTAGTTGGCAGAATATGGCAACGCTGACTTTGATATAACCCAGTCCACTGTAATGGAAAATAGAAATAACCTGCTGGACATCAATGTCCATACATTTGACTGTGAAAAAAAGGCATTATTTGACCAGCATTCTTGGTGTAAGGTCACCAGTTGTTTTGCTCTGCGTATCTAAAGCAAGCTGTCAGTAGAGCATCAGTGAATACCTTAATAAAACTTCACAGGCACCAAATTTTCTCATTTCACTGGAGTGCTGCCAAAACCAAATGTCTTCGTTTTTAATCGTGGATGTAGCATTTCTTTGTGAGAGAGGTATATGGAAGGAAGGTCTGCCTGAAACAACAGAAGGGAGTGAAATAAGCAGTTTGCCAGACTTCTGTCCTGACTAAGGATAATCCTGTGTTCTGAAGGAATTTTGGATAAAAAGTCCAGGCATTCTGGCAGTGAAGTCTTGGTTGTTTTTTTTTTTAAAGTAGGTAACTTGGCAATGGATGGCATTTCTTCTTGTAAGAGTGAGTAATTATAATCACTGATTTCTGCTTTTAACCTTTTGATTTACACTTTTCGGGAATGCTCTTGCATGCACAATGAGGAAATAATGTGCTGTGAAATCTTTAATTGGTAATAAGCTTTCTGCATCAGTTTCCCTGTGCCAGCAGTTACACCTGAAACTAATTTATTTTTCTCAAATGCTGGTGTTTTAATTAGCATTGGTAGCATTAAAAAAATACTGTTCATGTGAAGTTTTCACGGAAAAATAACTCAATGTAAGCTATTCACTTTGGTCCTTGCTGTTCAAGAATAGCATGTCTTGGGGGCATGTGACCTGTTTAGGAAAATTAATTGATTTCCATGCTTTTTCTAATGTTGGCTTTAGAAACAAAAATTTGTTCTCCAAATTATATCTTTTTTTATCTACTGTGCTCTAATAAAATGGTAGCTCAGCTATCAAATTGCTCCTTTGATTTCAGACAGGTCCATTTCTTTATTCAGGCTCAGCTCACATTGTGGTTGCTGCATTTAGAACAGTGGGAGTCCCTTTATTGTCATTTCAGTTCTGCTGTCTTTTAAGAGCTCAGCTGTGTATGCAAGGACAGTCCATCAGCACCTGAAATGTTTATTCCGAGGAGGACATATTGGACATATTGAGAGGTTCCCACTTGCACCATCTGGCCACTTTTGTTGATCTTGTAGAGAAGGACTCGCTTTTTCCTCCATTTCTGTCTGATCATTTATGTTTTGAAGGAAAAAATAATAATACGGATGAATAACTAAAACAAGTAAATTCTGCATCATAACTGTACAGTTACCAAGAAGAGGGATCCCTACTGGTCACAAAACCTTTATTGCTACTAGGTATTTTATCACATAAACGTAGAAGATAAAAGCCTGTGGGTTGACCCATTGGCACAGTCTTTGGTAGTGTCTGACACGACTGTTGCTTACATGCTGATAAAATTCTTGAAATAAATGTCCTTATGTTTTTGATGCATCTTCCATTCTGTTTGTCTGGTCCCCTCCTCCATGAACCTACCCTTGAAACAAAATTAAGTTCAAATTCTTCTGAAATCTGCTCCTTCCTGTTCTGTAGACCTAAAGAACTTCATGTGGTCTTGCAAATAACAGAATTGCATTGATCCAATGATTCAAGGAATGACATGGATGAACCTCAGGAACCCGTACATTTTGAAACCATAAGATGATCAGATAATTCAAGTTGTAAGGAACTTAAGGGAGTTTTCTAGTCCAAATTTCAATATGCAAGACCTCACGATTCCTTAAGTTTCCTTAGTTTCCTCAGAAATGAATCCAGGAAAAAAAATACGTTCACATGTATTAAAAATTCTTTTTTAGTTTATTTTACCGCTGGAATGTGCTATGGATTTAGCATGTTTCAGAGGGAATACTTTTTCTTGAGTCTTACTGAACAAATGAAACTCTACTCTGGCTCATTAACAGAGAAATCAAAATGAATGGCAATAATTCAGGTATCTGCTGTAGTCCTATTTCAGAATGTTGTTTATATTAACACAGTTAGTTTGTAAAATGTTTGGGTTTTAATTACAGCTTAAGAAAGTAAATGGTTTTAAACAGAGGTGAGTGAAGTCATCTGGGTAAACATGCCAGTCTGAAGAACAGCTCCCCAAATTAAATCACGAAGTGTTATATAGAAGGATTCATTAAAGAATTTTCAAATTTTTTTCATTAGCCTTCACGCTGATTTTCGGTGCAACTGAAGTATTCAGTATTACACAGTGTTTCCTCCTATTGCATTCTCCAGAAAACAGCAGCAAACTGCTGTGCAGTGCTGATTTTCTCCTACAGTCAAGGCCAACAACGCTCAGAAAAGTAGAAGTTGCTCCTGGACACTCTGCTGGGGTCAAAGTTTAAATGGACATACGTGTTTCTAGAGAAGTTTATTTGGTCTGGATTTCTAGTTCCTTTGGTGCTGTTAAATCACTCACTGAAAAAAAGAAAACAACTTTCTCTGGCTATGCTGAGTACCTGTGTTCCCTTGATTCAGTGAGGAGCATATTTGAAGAATTTGTACCAGCTTGGCTTGTGCCAGGTCCAGCTCTGGCAACCTGCACCCCTTTGCACACTGGGCTTCCCACAGAAGCTGCTGTCAGAGTAGGGCTGAACTGTCTGGGACTTGGTCAAACTCAGGGTCTCCAGAGATGGTGGCTCTCACACCACCTCTGACACACCACAGTGGTGTCAGAGCAATTGGCTCAATTCAGTACTTGTTCCCACTATAAATATGGCTCATAAATACCTTTCCAATGCTTATACTTCTTGAAAGTGAATTAGTATTTCATACTTCAAGTGAGCAGACCTTTTTCTTTTATTGCAGTGAACTAATTACAGAGTTAGTAGGGTATTTGGGCTCCACAGCCTCCTAGCCAGATGGTATTAGTTGGCTGGCTGAGCACCATGGTTCTTGTTGAGTGATGTTTAAATGCTCTGCCAGCAATCACCTAGTAACTCTTATCTACAGAGATTCAGCCCAGTGGTCTATTCACTAATCCATATAACCTTTCATTATTGCTCATTACTTTTGCCAGATTTTAGCTACTTGGTCCGGAATTTTCCTTTCTTAGTTATTTGCCTGAAGCAGTAAGTGTTCCTCTTTCCAGAAACAAGATCAAGGAACATGGATTGCTTTTCCTATATGGATTTTCAATGAATAAAACAATTCTTACAAAAATAGGGAGAAACTCTTCTGCTCTGGGGTATAGACACTTGAAATTCAGGAGAAATAGATTTTCATTCCTCTGCCCCCCACATAGATATTTTCAGGTTATTATTTTTCCCTCAATATTCCAGTTGTTATGAGTTCCAAACAACCGTGTGCAGAGTTTGATCCCTAAATACTTTTCAGTTTTTTTCTGCTGTAGCTTTGCACTGTTTCAGAGCTGTAATATTGAAGGCATTTGGGGAAATGCTGATAAATAGACACCAGAGACAGTGTCGAGTGTCTCTGTTACTGACAGTTCTCTTCTTTTTGGTGCCAAAGAAGATTGCTATGCAAATTGGACGAGAATTGGACATGAGGAAAGGGGATAGTTGTCCTGGATCATGGGGAATAGGAAGCCAGTGGGAATGGGACTGTGAGTAAATAGTGACTGCTGAGAACTGAAATGGAAGAAAAAAAAAGATTAGTTAAATTTGAACAAGTAGGGAGATGAGGACTTGGAAGTGAAGAAGCTGAGAGAGAAAGAAGGAAATAGAAGAGGAGGAAATTTGGGATTGATGGGCTGTGGAGGATTGGACATCTCAGCTTTTGAGGTGAGTCTAGGAGAGATAGGAATAAAAATGCAGTTGAGGTGGAAGTAGAAGGAAGCAGTCCATACAGTGAAGAAACTGGGATAAGCTGGGAAAGGTGGAGTGAATGTGAAGAGAGAATACCTTATTCTCTTTAGAACAAGAGCTAGATCAGTTCTGATCACTAAAGAGAGTAAGCAAACGTCATTCAAACTAAACCTGGAACAAAACTCAGCATTCTAATGCAATCTAACAACTTCAGGCTCAGTAGAAATGCAGGGTTTAAGACATTATTTTTTCCCATAATCACCACCTTCACACTCTTCAGTTACACTGGCAGTAATTACTCTCGTTCCTTGTTCCCCTCTGGGGCTCATAATTTTCCTTCCCTTTGCTTACAGCCTACTCTGCTGTGCAGGTGCCAGCAATTCTTGTCTTTCAAAACGTCTTTTATTGATGTAGTTCACAATTCAGAACAGTTGTTCATAACCCAAGCTTCTGTTACAAGAGCTGAAAAGAATTTGTATTTATTGAGTTGGTCCTTTCTTTTTTTCCTTAACTGTAAAAATTGTTCTTATGATGTTATTACTGAGCATTACAAATGCCACTCTGCAAGAAATCCTTGTTCCTCCAAGTGCATTCAGTGTTGTTTGCAGGTTTGGTTTTGCACAGTGTTGACAACATAGTGAGATTTTTCATGTTTTCTGCTGTTTTGTGAGATTGAATGGGAGAGGTTGGGATGATGATGATGATGATTATTAATGTTATTATTTATTTCTCTTGGGAATATATTAAAAGATAGAACATGGATAAATGGAGCCTCAAGGGTGACTCATGTTTTTGTTTAGCTTGAACTCGGTCCAGCTTCTAGGAGGAACTGGATTTTAGGTGCCTGTTTTTGCAAAGTGTTTCAAACTGAAGTTATAATTCCAGCAGTCTCAATGGCATGTGTTTGTTTTTATTTAGAAGCGTGTTTAAGGAATGTTTTTGGTGGGTGAATGCAAAACAAACAAAACTATCTCAATCTGGAGGCTGCAGTTCTTTGGCATATTCAGTGTCAGCAAAAATCGAGTGGAAGAATGGTCGTAAGAGAATGGACCCGGTTATTTTTTCTGATTTATTTTGTAAAGAATTGTCTTTATGCTCAGTTGCAAGTTGTGAAGGTATAATTTCTTGCAGTGTTTGCTTTCTACTTTGTAAACATTTCTGCGTATTTGAAAGGTGCTTTTCAGCATGGGCCTCTGCCTGCTTGTCTTTGAGTAACACAAATTCAGGAAGTACTTTTCTTCCAAAAAACAAACTGTTACCATATTAATTGTCATCGAGTGTGTGACACTGTAACACCTTTATGCCATAGCTTCTATAATTGTTCAAGGTGTGGTTCTAATTTTTTTTTCATTGTAAATTATCAGTAAGCATTGTCCATAACTCGATTTCTAGTAGGGGAAAAAAAGGTCAACAAAAACAAAACACCAAAACCCAAACAACAATCTGCTCTCAGGTGCAATGTGAACATTTTAGCCTGGGAATATTTTGAGATTTGTCTGCCAAGCAGTTGGTGACATTCAATTTATAAGTCATTGAAGGGATAAAGCAAAGTCAGGACTTCACTCATTTTGTGATTATTTTAGGGGATTTGTTCTTGTATCTTAAAAATGTTCACTGAGAAAATATTCATAGACCTTTATTCATAACTTACGTTTTAAATATAATAGATAAGGATAGCATAAGAGTCTAATAATATCATATGTTTTTAAAATGTAGCTTGATGTATATTTCTACGACCTATACTGAACTGAAATCTCAACATTTGAAGCAAGTGTATAAGTTGAACAAGAAATGTCCCTCTGGTAACTGAGAGAACATAGATGTTTTTGTCCTACACAGCTGCACACTAGGAACATACACTCTACCTGTATTTCAGTATACTTAGGAAAAATCTGGGACAAGAAAAGGTCAGCTTTACAATATAAGGAGTATTTATTATGTTGCCTGCTTAGAAGGATATTTCCACCTGAATCATGACTTAAATGAGGCAGCCAGAGTTTGGCCAAGCAGAGCTGCAGTAATGTGTACACTGGTCATTTCAGCAGAAGTATGACAGATGTACGTAGTGAACCGAGATGCATCTGAGAAAAGAATGTCAGTGAAAGACAGTAAATCTAAAAATGTGTAAACTATTTCAGGATTTCATCGGCCTTTGTTCTGTTGTAAAATCTAGGGGTTGTTTTCCAGCTCCAGTATAAGCATGCATCTTCCACTTGAGAGGACTTCACTAAAATTCTTTAGATGATTTAAAAGTTTTATATACAAAAGCTCAGAGCAAGTAAGATTCTCCTGTCTACCCCTGAGACATGAGAGGAATTTAACTACACAATTCTTATTAAAATTAAGAAGTGTTGTATGATTTGATTGATCTACAGCACCTGTCATGAAACGTCCCTAGTGCAAATTTCACCATATCATGAGTGACTGTCTTCTGTGTACTGACAGGTTGCTGGTTTGGAATGAAAAGACTGTTGCAGAGTTGATGCCTGGAATACATCTTATGCAATACATTTTGGTACTAATTCTGAAATTGGTTTAATTGCAGGGATATAAAACCAGACAACATCTTGATGGATATGAATGGACATATTCGATTAGCAGATTTTGGTTCTTGTCTGAAACTGATGGAAGATGGAACGGTAAATAAGAAAGAATGATACATTCCTAAATATTTTTGCTTCAGTCCTTTGGTAGCCACAAAATATGTGCTAATAAAGGGAAAAAGTGCCTTATTTCAAATGAAATGGAACTGTAAGTGGTATTGGTATATAACTAACTTGCTTGAAAATACGACTGCAGACTGCTTGGATTTGCAGTATATTAGAAACTTTTTAGATGCATACAGTCAACTCATGAATAAATAAAGAGAAGCTGTGCTGTCAGTGCCAAGTAGGTGTTTATGAACTATGAATCTCTTGGTTTTAAGCTGTGAGCTCTAATCTTTATTGA
This sequence comes from Machaerirhynchus nigripectus, assembly GCA_013397975.1. Classification (NCBI taxonomy): domain Eukaryota; kingdom Metazoa; phylum Chordata; class Aves; order Passeriformes; family Dicruridae; genus Machaerirhynchus; species Machaerirhynchus nigripectus. The sequence continues at coordinate 501,024 of VZRQ01007680.1, read as the reverse complement.
AAATGTAAGCTTTTGTATGAGCAGGATGAGATACTGAAATGTGATGATGTTCTACTAGTACATTTAAATTTGCACAGTATATAGTAAGTGTGACTAGAATGTAATTCCACTAGGTTTAATCATGTCCCAGAGGGTTACAATATATGTGATTACCTAATCTATAATTGCTTACTGGCTGTAATCCTAACAATTGACAGTTCTGTTTTTCATCTGTTTTTAAATATTGATAATAGTTTAGCAAAAGTATATTATTGGGATGCCTATTAATGCAGTGCCTTGAATGCTTAAGTATTTTTTAATGAATTTAGAAGCTTTTGTTTGTGTTTAGTTGTTTTTGTTATGATGAGAAAGCTGGGCTAAATTTATATGTACAGGCACAGTACCACAGTGCCTGTAATGATGAAAGTTGATTTTAATCCTGAAAATGTAACTTCTCCAGGTCCAATCTTCAGTGGCAGTTGGAACGCCAGACTACATCTCTCCAGAAATCTTGCAGGCTATGGAAGATGGAAAAGGGAAGTATGGGCCCGAGTGTGACTGGTGGTCCCTGGGCGTTTGCATGTATGAAATGCTTTATGGAGAAACGCCCTTTTATGCTGAGTCCTTGGTGGAGACCTATGGGAAAATAATGAACCACAAAGTTAGTGCACTTTCTGTCTCTAAGCTAATTTTTAATAATGGGGTAACTTGAAGATGTATTTAAAAATAAGTTTTTATGTACTAATTACGTTAAATGTTCATAAATGTAGAATAAAAAATATGTTTCCATGTAGTAAGTTTATGGTTATGGATTGCAGATGGCTTTGCTTTGGGATAAAGCTAAAACTTAAAATCTTGGTTTGGAAACATGGATGTTAATTCATTCTGTGGAGTCAATCTTGGCTGCATTGCATCAGTCCTGTTGTGTTACTTTTCTTCTGGTGAGCCCATTCCTTGGCTTGTGCAGAAGTTTCTAAAATGTTCTTCCACATGGAGGTAGCTGTAGAATTCAACAGCTGTAGTGTAAGAGAAATTTAAATAAAGAAGAAAAACTAGAAGACAAAAAAATTTTAATAGTTTCTATCCTTAGCAGAAGTCTTCTCCTTGAAACCTTACTGCATCTATTTTAAAGCTGGAGTGTTTGCACATTTCTTTTTCTACATAATGATTTTCACTAAGAAGGTAATTTTTCTGACTTTTTCTTGGTAATAAACTATTTACTCTTATTTTAATCTTTAAGGAGAGGTTTCAGTTTCCTGCTCAAGTGACAGATGTCTCTGAAAGTGCAAAGGACCTCATCCGAAGGCTCATTTGTAGCAGAGAGCATCGACTTGGACAAAATGGAATAGAAGACTTCAAGAACCATCCATTTTTTGCTGGGATTGATTGGGACAACATTAGGAACTGTGAGGCACCTTATATCCCAGAAGTCAGCAGCCCTACTGATACATCAAACTTTGATGTGGATGATGATTGTTTAAAAAACTCTGTAAGTATAGAATTAACATTTTGATGAATCAGCCTTTGTAACAAAATGCATGTAAAAGGCAGTTTATTTCATGTGTTCTGCATAAATAGTGATTAGGTGCTGCTTTGAAGAACTGTGAGCAGAATACTTTCATGGTTTGAAGGCTGGTCCTCCAAACATAGTCATGTAAGGATAACTTGTAAATTCATTGTAGCTTTACATGTCTTTAGCTAATATACATCTGTTGCAGTGACAAGTTGAGTGTCCCTGTCTTATAAAGAATAATACATTTACATGCAGATAGTCTGCAAGGCTATTTCTAGCAGAGCCTTGTTAAGACTTAGTATAAGTTTGCATATTGCATTTTATTGTACTTTATTGCTCTACTCTAATTGCTCGTATCAGGGTTGGATTCCATTCAGTTCATTTCCACTAAAGTTTTCCAGCTTTTTTTCTGACTCAACCTGCGTTTTGGGAAATGTAGGAGAAATGTTACAGCCGTTTCTTAAGGAACAAGAAAATATTTTTACCTTTGCTTAAAATGCTTTGCAACTATTGATTTTACCGGACTCTCTGTTTCTATGCTTTTGAAAAGGAGCTTTGACAGATGATAGATGTCTTAGAACTGGAGGAAAGCCTTGTGTTCTCTCCTTGGAAATATCTTTGTGTGTGTTTGTGTGTGTGTCTGTTGAAAGATGCAGAAACTTGCTGTTTACATGTGAGGTAAAGCATTTTCACCATTTCTGCTTTTGTTTTCTGAACTGCATGTGCATCTCATGAACTGCATGTGCAATCTCAGTTTCACTCAGTTTTCTGGGCCTGCAGATAAGAGATAGGCAACATGAATGGATATAGACAGATGGTCATTATTTGCATTTCCTTTCCTCCAACTACACATTACAACATGGAAAACACTTTGACTAAAACATTTTGTTGGTGTTGGTCTCCTCTCCCAAGTAACAAGCCACAGAACAAGAGGAAATGGCCTCAAGTTGAGCCAGGGGAGGTTTAGTTTGGATACTGGGAAAAATTTCTTTGCCAAAAGGGTTGCCCAGGAAAGTGGTGGAGTCAACTATCCCTGGAGGTGTATAAAAGACATGTAGACATGGTGCTTAGGAAAGTGGTTTAGTGATGGACCTGGCAGTGCTGAGTTAATGGCTGGACTCAATGATCTTGAAAGTCTTTCCAATCTAAATGGTTCTGTGATCTTTGATTAAGTCTCAGAGCCCTTTTCCCTCTAGGCAAATTACACAAATCAAATTATCCTAGCTGCATAGGATGACTTGCATTCTTTTCATTTTTTTTCCTCACTTGCATCTGATCTTCCCACTTCCTTTCACAACTAAAGTATTTTTATCTGAAAACTTTTTTTATCCAATCTTCAGATTTCTGTTTGCATATTATTTTGTGCAGCAACAGCTACGAGGATCGAGTGGCCGGAGTGGATGCTGTGTAGAGCAGGTCTTTGTTTGTGAAGGTGAAATACCCTGTGGAGGTTGTTCACACATCTTAATGTTGTCCATTCCACCATTCCTCCTTTTTAGGGCCCAGTCTCCCAACTGAGGCTCTTGAACTGTGCCCTTGCAGTGTGAATGCTTTACCATTGTGAAGAAACAGGGAGCTGCAGGTGAAGAAAGAATGTATCTCTGTTGAGTTACTGGATTCTCAGCTGAGAAAATCGAGTCCAGTTCTTAATTTGCTTTAGACATTTGGGGGCGAAAAGCAATGCCCCTGACCTGTTAAGAGATGAATTCCAGTTTCCACAGCTTCTTTTTCAGTTTCCTGATTTGAAACATCTGAAGGTTTTGTTCTGTTTTAATATAAGGATGTTATTTTCTTACCATTTCTTTTCACACCTAGTATCTCAGACCCGCTGAAAAAACCTAGCCTAAGGCATTGCATGACTGAGAATCTTTTACATTTTTGCTTTGACTGGTGGACATTGTATTTCATATTGCTTTGCCTCAAATTCCTTATATATAACTTGGAGGTATTTTCTCCATATTTCATACATATCTTTTGAGGAAGTTCCACATACTTGCACTGTTGTTATAGAGGTCAGCACCACAGATAAGCCCATGAGACCTCTTTTTTTTTTTTTTTTAATTCTTGGCAAGATTTGAATTGCATAGAGCAAATGAGGAAAACCCAGTGCTGAAGATAAAAGACAGTGTTGAAAAGCAATGATTGTTATTCTTCCTGAGCTTTGAATGAGACCGTAGCCCCATGGAAAAATTTTATACATAATAATGAAAACTTAAAAGTATGTTGAGTGTACTCACAAGAATAAAGGGCAAAATGGTGCTGTTCAGGCAGCTTAAGTTGTGCTGGATTTTAGCTTTTAACTGTTTGGTTTAATAGCCTTATTTAGAGGTATGAGAGATTCAGTTATAGTTTTCTCCACACGGTTGTACAGTTAAATTCACACAAGCAGCAGGAAATACACATCTTGATCTCTGCAAAACAAAATCTTTTACAGAATCTTACCTTACTATCAATAGATATGATATTTTAGAAGAGTTACCTGTGTGGTAGCTGAAAATTGTTATGTCGGCAGTTAAAATCATGCCATCATGCATTTGGTATTTTTAAAGTTACCTGTAAAGACATTTTGAAACGTCAATCTGTAAAAGGTGAAAACAGAAGGTGAAAAGGTGAAAGGTGAAAAAAAAGAGAAGTAAAATTCTACTTTTTCTAACCATAGTAATCTGTAATAATTGATATTTTTATTATTATTTAGTGGAAAGTTAAGGCTTTGTAATTTGGTCCTGTCCTTCGTTTCCAAAATGCCCAACTTAATGAAGTTACACAATCTAGCAATATCATTAGTGTTGTTTGGGAGCTCTTTTATAATGTGAAGGTTTTTGTCAGCTAAGAGGACAAGGTTGTGATGCAACATAGCTGACGCCACCACTGGAAAGGTAATTTCAGATTTCTTTTGAGTGCAGTCTTACTCCTTGTCCTTTCCTGCTGAGTTTTACATGAAAGAAATGCACAACTGGTTCCTTTCTTCTTTTTTGTTTGGGTTTAGAAAGAAATTGTTATGTACCTTTTCTGACAATTTAGAATCTTTTATCACTTTCAGTGCAATAATCATCTTAGAGGTTTTCTTTTGGGTGACTGTTATGGCCATCTCTAGCAGAGCAACATAAACCTTGCTTCTTGGGGTTAAACAGGAAGCTTTTAACAGAACATTTAAGAATATCAGAATTTAAAGTGGTTCAAGTAAAATAACAACAGGGTTATTTTAGCCTGAGAGAAACTCAAAAGATTTGTCTTGGTTTGTAGTTCTTTGTCTGGCAAGAAAGAGGAGCAAGGAATGAAGAAATGGTCAAAGCACTAATGGGATTAGAACACTCTCGTATTACTCCTTTCTAGTAAATGCCTGCTGATTGTTCTCTCCAAATAGAGATGGCCCACTCAGAAGTGGGCTGGTAATTCTACAGGCAGGAAGCCCTGTTGACTGAATAGCAGAGAGGAGTATAGCAGGGAATAAAATGTGTTGTTCTTTGTGCTAAAAGCTTCTTGGAAAAAATAAGGAAAAATTGGCATCTAAAATGAGTAATATTCTGCTTTCCTCCAACAATAGCCCATTTAATTAGAAAAGCATTTTTATGTCAGAGTGCTCTGTTTTTGTTATATGTTAAATGCTATTATAAATAGATTTAGTTGATGCTGTTTCATATTTGGGTTGCAGATAAGGATGACAGTGAATATCGTTAATATGATACTATCACTAACATTTCTCATACAATTAAACTGGAAAATCTGTTCCTTTTAAGTCCAGTAGGATACTGCTTACTCAACTGTACTATTATTTTTCTAGGAAACAATGCCTCCACCATCCCACACTGCATTTTCTGGCCATCATTTACCATTTGTGGGTTTCACATATACAAGTAGCTGGTAAGTTAAGTGTTCCAGAATTGTCTGTAGGCTAGTCACACAGTAATCTAACTTTCTGTCTTTGAAACCTATTGAACAGGTATCAAAAAATGTGGTTTATTGAGGAAATTACCATAAACTAAAATGCTGTCTGTTCAAAAGAATGAGTTCTCTGCAGGTAAAATTTACATATGTGCAAAGGTCAGTACCTGTGCCCAGGGGAGTTTTGCTGAGAAAGGTAGTTATTAGACAATGTATAAAGTTAACCGCACATTACAAAGGTAAGACTAGATATGTGGACCCAGGCAGAACTTAGTTTATTATAAGACATTAAAACCAGTTTTATTTCTCACCCTTTGACACTTCTGTAAGTCTGAATAGAAACTCTGTTAAAATTACTTCAGCTGATATATGGTAATAATGTTGTATTTATTTCACTCATTTCCACTGCTAAATTGAACAGTAACAGGGAAGTCCCTGTATGCTCCTTGTTGTTTATGGAAATAAATAAAGAAAGAATGTTTACAACCATTGAAAAACCAGGCCTGTGTTTCTGCTGGGAATGTGACTATGTCCTAGAATGTCCTAGACTTCAAAAGGATTATTTGCATAAGTAGTAGCATGTGTACATGAGTAGCCACAGCATTTCTGACATGTCCATGCCCTAGTTGTTATGGGATAATTTCACACCATTTGTTGTGATTGTTGTCTTTAAAGCATTTATGATACTTTCAAATGAACTATTACTGTAATCTTACTGTCTAGGCTGTTCTTTTTTGCTATCTGGCTAGCATAGACGGTCCTTAATGATTTTTAATCAGGAGTTCATCCACTTCTGTGTAACAAAAAATGCATTGAGGAGATCAGGCATGCTAGGTAAAAATGAGTTCAGTTTGCAGTGAGCACATTCTAACAAGGTATTCTTTGATGTTACAATAAATGGCACAGTAATTAACAATTCAAACTGTTTATTGGTCGATCTTTTTATAGCACTATTTTAAACCAGTCTGTTGTAAAATCCAATACTATTTATTTTTTTCCCCCCAGTGTGCTTTCAGACCGCAGCTGTCTAAGACTGACAGCTGGACCACCCTCCATGGATCTTGATGCCAGCATTCAAAGAACTTTGGAGGATAGTTTAGCAACAGAAGCTTATGAGAGGAGAATAAGACGTCTAGAACAGGAAAAGCTTGAACTTAGTAGAAAACTGCAAGGTATGGTCATTTAAAAAAGTCATTCAATCACTTTTTTAACTTACATTAGCTTGCAGCTTTGTACGGCACTGTTTATACTGTGGAAAAAAAGTAAATATGCCTCCTGGAATGCTTTCTAGCAGAAAAGAATTCTCTTCATTATTTCTGTTGAGAAATTAAATTTCTGTTTAATTCTGTAAAATTCTGAAATACACCATATATGCAACTTCTTATGCTAATTTTGTTCTCACTGTACTTTGATCACTATGGCATAAGCATTTCATTCTTAGAATTTCTAAGAACTTAGTTTGTCCAGCTGACAATTACTGAAAAATTGATACTTCATAGTTTAAAATTACAAATTATAGAATGCCCAGTGTAGGGTCTTTGGCATGTCTTAATTTATCAGTAGTATCTCTTTGATTTCCTCAGATATCAGGAGTAATTTGTCCCTCTCCCTTCCATCTTTTTCTAGAGTCCACCCAGACAGTGCAGGCTCTGCAGTATTCAACAGTGGATGGCCCAATAACGGCAAGCAAAGATTTAGAAATTAAAAGTTTGAAAGAGGAAATTGAGAAGTTGAAGAAACAGGTAACAGGTATGTTATAAATACTAATGTAAAAACTGTACCAGGAAACTGTATTTTGTCAAGATTTTTTTTCCTCCAATTGTAATGCTAGTTTTCCTTGGCTTTATAAAAAAGTTTTCCAGTCTATTTTTACTTTTCATTTTACCCCTCACTCTTCCTTTGTAGCTCAACATTTTCTCCAAATTGAATTTAATTTGAGTTTTCCAAGTGGCAGGGAGTAGTGAAGGATGTTTTTCCATGAGAGAGGACACAATGGGCCATGAGGCTGCACTTCCAGCAGCAGAACTGACCAAAGACAACTGTCACCAAAGTAGTTCCTGCCTACAGCTGCATGGCCCCTTTTTGACCTGTGCATTCCCTGGACTCTGTCATGACTCTAATTACCTTGTCTTAACAAGGAAAATGCTATTAGAGAGAATTTGATCAACTTATGATCATATAAATCAGCACAAGGTGGGCAATAGAAGCATGTGAGGAAAGGGAGATGAGAGGGAGAGGAACCACCTTTCAGCTCTGCAGTCATCATTCCTTACAAAACTGAACACTTATTTCCTTTTCTTCTGAGATTTCTCAAAGTTTTTATGAAAACTAAAGTTTTGGCTGTCAAGTACCTCAGTACTTTGATCTTGAAAAGTGTTTTTGAAATCTGTGCAGCTAAAGAGCCTAATTTTTTAAATTAACGTTAGGCTGCCTTTTATCAAAACTCTCAAACTAGTCAGAAAGCAAAGATCTACTCTGTGGTTTTACAGAGGCTACTGGATGCATTTAAGGGAAGATCCATCTTTTTCCAGCCTTACTTTCTGAGATTCTGGGCAATACATGTTTTAAGAAGTTTGAGAGGGAGGGCTTATATTGCACTACCATAGTGAATATAGCTATGAGTGAACCATTTGCTGTCTATTTAGCTAATACCTTTTTAGCCTACTTTAAAGGCTAACTACTAGTATTCAGTATTCTTGATTTAATGTTCTGAATTAAGTTAAAGGGGATTTTCTCCCACAGTGATTCATAGCATAGCACTCCTGCTATCCATCTCTATAATGCTATCTTTAAAATAGGATCTTGAGAGCAGAGACATCTCAAAAAAAGGAAGGGAGCAAGCACACAAGTTTTTGGGTTTTTTTAGGAAAATTACCAAGAGACTGTTAGGTATCAGGTCTGGAACCAGAGAAACTGGGATGAAAATCCACTTAGTTTTATAGGAAAATGTCTGTGTTTTGTGTGAAAAATCAGATAAAAGCAGTGGTAGATACATCTCTATTACATGACCATATTTACCTGAGGCAAAGGAAAAAGAAACAGCCAGAAAGGTTGGAGGAAACAACAAAAAACATTTGTTCTGGTTTGTATTTGTGACAAGACTTTGTTCAGTTCCTGAAAGTGTCAGGAATGCCAGCAGCGACACCCACAGAAAGAATAACTTGAACTTATCTTGCAGACACTTCAGTTGATGTGTTTAGACTCTGCAGCTGCCTTGCGGGGCAGGAACAGCCATGTGTGAACTGCAGAGTGCAGCACATAGATTACAGCCTGTTAAAATGGTGTAGTCTGAAAAAAGCCTGCTACAGATACACAGTTGGGACAGCTGCTCTGGCGTGATGCAGCAGTTTTGTATTGTACCACAGGCATTATTTTGGGATGGGAACATGGCTTAGCTAGCTCAGGGAGGATCACTGGTGTGAGTGATGCCGTGTTGGCACTATGTCAGGACAAAGGGTTTTGAAAAATTTCTCTCCGGCCAAATGTCCCTCCTCTTGCTGCTGTAATGAGGATAAAGACAGCATGATCAGAAACCCCTGCTCTGCAACAGGCCTTAACTCTGGTTTTGAGTCTTTGGGACCACTGAAAAGCAGCATTTACAAGAACAGCTTTTGAATGAGACCAGTCATTCACAGAAAAGCATCAGGATCAGCAATAAATTATATTTTATTCTTTACTATTGATCTGCAACTTAGATTTTAGTTCGTTGCTGAAAGTGTCACTCACTTCCTTTGGTATTAAAAAAAATAGAAAAGGCGTGAAAACATTCCCCAACACAACTGCTGTCCCCTTTCAAATTCCAAAGAAGTCAAAGTCTGGTGAAGGTGGTTAATAATGAGAAAGTTTTTCCTAAAGTAATTTTCTGCTTCACACCACATCCATTTGTGTATTTATTCCTAGACATAATGTGTACTTTTGGAGTTTGGTTTGGAAGGGAATAATGGGATCAAATGAGGAAAAAGCAGAATGAGAGAACCCATCCCCAGTCACCCCAGTCACCGAGCTTTGCCAGTTTATACTGGAATGCTTTGTCTGATCCAGCCATTTGTTAGGAAACACTCATTTGTGCCTTAAGCTGTAACTAATGTAAGCCAATTTGATAAAATAAAGAGAATGTTCTATTTTACTTGATTTTATGGGGTTTTTGAGATACATTTTACAACTATAGTAATGACAGAATACAGAAACAAACCAAGCGATGGCCATGTCTGAGTAGGGGAGCTAGTTCCAGGTTTTCTGGATACCCTTTAAAAGATCTAATTTTTCTGCTAGATCTGATGAACTTTAAGAAGGGTCAGTTCAGGTGCAGAGCTGAACTTTTAATGCTTTGGGCTCATCTCTTGGGCAACTAAATGTAATGTAATAACATGTTACAGTGAGTGTTTGCATATATTATCTAAAATGTTAGTTACAACTAGGGTGATTAAATGGAAAATTACCCTTTACAACACGTATGTCACAACTAGCTTTTTGTTACATTCTTTAACCTGTTTTACTGCCTCTTCTGAAGCTGTAAGAGTAAACACCTGCTGAAAGAGGTAGTAAAGAATGAACTCAAAATTGTGTCAAATTCAGGAGTGTCAGCGGGGGGGCTTAGAAAAATACATTTTTCTTGTCTATCTGGTTTTCCAGGAAATGACAAGCTAGCATATGCTTTCAATTTTTGAGGTCAAAGTTATAATTTTTGTTCGCTAAGTTACATAGGAGAAAACTTTGAGGAATCTTTAATATTGCCAAATATGTAAAGGGCAGCAATGCAAGAAGAAAACAGAGCCGTGGAACAAAGTAGTTCATGCACAGAAGAGAGATTTATCTTGGCTCAGCAGAGCCATATATAAACTTTCCTTTCACTGGTGACTTCAGAGTAGACTACATAAGGGAGGCAGTTAATAATTTCTGGCTTTGAGCTACATCTCTTATTTAAGTGCATTCCTTTAAAATTTTAAGCAAGAGTCAGTGAATTAAAACAATAGTGGATATTTTTCTGGGTATAAGCTAATGGTATTAATTTGCTTATAAAATTCTTGTGTTTCAGAAATTAACCCTCTTAAAAATGTATGTTTTTATATTTGATTTTTCCAAGAGCCAGTCTCTTAGGGTTACATTTATGAAAATGTAGTCAAAGGCTCTCATTAAGAGTATAGATGGGTTCCTGTTCTTTGGGTAAATACAAATGGTCTGAAGATCTGGCACAACGGAAATAAAAGCCAACATGTCCAGTGATTTCACAGAACTTGGAATTAAATTATATATATATCATATATATGTATCTTGCCTCATACATATCTTACTTTAAAGTCTTGTTTTTAAGTAAAGACTACGAGGCAAAAAACCTCCACTCACTAGCTAGAAATTTTCAGTTGCCATACTTAATGGATTTCAGTTTTTCTTGTAGAATTTGAGGGTATTTATATGACATTATTTAACTGTGCCGTAGAAATATACTGCCACTGCGTAACTGACTGTTGGTAAGAAACTGCCTGCAATAGTTCTCCTTTATTTATAGTAGTAATAAAGCAGATCACATAAAAACAAGTGGTTTTCACACTAGAAATAAGTAAAATCAGCTGAAGTTAATTTTAAGAGTATCGACAGGAGAACACTTGCCAGCTCTTGAGTGACCCATTATTTTTACTGTTTCTTTCTGGGGGGAAATTGGGGGGAGGAGGAAGACTGTTTATAATTACAGTGTAATAAAAGATGTATTATATATTACATCACAGCACATAAAAGTCAAATGTATAAGTCGTGTTAAAGCATACATTACAGAATTATGTATAGAGCATGGTTATTGTAATGTGAGAAGACAAATTGTTATCATTTTCTGTGTTGTATTTCAGCAAGCTGTGACCTTTCATTCTGTTCCCTTAAAAGCAGATAATGGCAGCTGAAACAACCTGCTCCCAATTCTAAACCAGATAAGAATTGCCTTATTTTTTGATTAAATAGAAACCAGAAAAAAATAACTGAAGGAGCTTCCAGCAGCTAGGCTATGCTATTCTAGAATTGTGATTTTTCCCTTAGAATATTTCAAATTATGCTGCTTTTTCTAGAATCTGGTCAGCTAGAACAGCAACTCGAGGAGGCCAGCACTGCAAGGCGGGAATTAGATGATGCTTCCAGACAAATAAAGGCTTTTGAGAAGCAAGTCAAAACGCTGAAGCAAGAGAGAGAAGATCTTAATAAGGTAAAAGCATTTTGCCAGCAACTGTTCTAAACTCTCAAGACTGTTTTATTTTTGTTCATTTTGCTCATAATAACTTTCAAGTGTAAAACAAATGAGCAGATAACAAGTGTGTAGCATCACCTACTTAGCTTGCTGCCTTTTTTTTTGAAGAAAAGGACATTATTTAACACTTTGTCTGTATGACTGCTGGGTGGTCCTAAGTGATTGCTTCCAGATAGTGAACAACTCCATGATCAAAATTGCACAGTGGCTGCAAAAAAGGTTTTGTAGCTTCACATTAAGGTGATAATGATAGGGGTTAGAAGACAGAGTAGAGAAGAACTATTCCAGACAATTTAATCTGAAGTATGGGTGAGACTTCTAACAGTGAAAAAATGTGAAGAATATGGTATTAAGGCTGTGTCACGGAAGTGTTTCCAGAAGGGAGATGTGAAAAATTGCCCAAATATGAAGATTGAAAAGTCATTTGAAATAACTACAGTTAAAGAATAATGGAATTTATTTCTTCTTCTCTATCTCCCTGATCTCTCATTTTCTTATTTATAACATACTGTCTGTCATGGCTCTTTTTTGTATTTGTTATTAGATCAACCTGTAATCAGGTGTGAAATACATAAACCTGTTTTTCATCATGATTATATTGGCCCAGTATTTTAAAGTTGATGTGCCAGCTGTGTTTAACACTGTTTCTTCTGACCCTTAAGGGTCTTAAAATTTTGAAAGCTGCCAGTTTGTCTCAGAAAGACCATCTCTCTTCTAAAACAACTTGTAGTGATGAGGACCTCTTTTTAAGAACCTTAGAAATGTTTTCAGAATTATCTGGATGTCAGCAGTGCCAAATATTAATTCTTCCTGTTGATCATGTTTTTATTCTGAAATTTGCTTTTCCTTGCTTCTTTTTTCTGCTCTGGTTTGACTGAACATCACTGAACTATTTATTTAAACTGTTGTGGTCCCTCCTTGGTAGTGTGGTGGCACAAATCTAGAGCACAGCAAGCTTTGTGAAGGTATTGTGCTGTGGATTTATCACAGCACTAGCAGTGTTATTTCATGCTGGTTCTTTGAAAAGAACAGTTATTATATATTGCTTTTATTCACTGCAGTGTTTTGTTGCCTGAAACTTTCTCTAATTTTTGATATGAAGGTACAGTGTATGGAAATCATATATGCCATTGCAGGCCAGTATTCAAAAGCTTCCTGAGTAAAAATTTTCATAGAGCAGAGTTTTCCATTCAATGCAAAACCTTTTTTTTAATCATTTAGCACTTGAGATTCTTGTAATTTATTTAAGTACTTCTTAAAAAGCAATGCTAATGACATTTTTGCATTAAGAAAGCAAGGTATTTTACATTGTAATTCAAGTGCTTGAAAACCATTATGTTTATCTGTAATAATGGAGTAGATTCCTACTTGGTTTACATGTATGCAGTTTAACTAACTCTAGGAGTGTAAAACATGCCTCTTTCCTTATTTATAGAGGCATGCAATCTGTGTTGTAAATGCATTCATGAAATAAAAATAATATATCATTTCTATTCACTCTAGAAAAGGTGTTAGATGCACATCCAAAGACAGAATTGGCCTTGTAGCTTTCTAGGTTTATTACTTAATTCTTTTTTTAAACTGTAGGAACTGGCAGAGTCTAGTGACAGATTAAAATCCCAAGCCAAAGAGCTGAAAGATGCACACAGCCAGCGGAAATTGGCAATGCAGGAGTTCTCAGAGATGAACGAGCGGCTGACAGACTTGCACTCTCAAAAACAAAAGCTTGCCCGCCAGCTCCGAGATAAGGAGGAAGAAATGGAAGTGGTGATGCAAAAAGTAGAAAGTTTAAGGCAAGAGTTACGCAGAACAGAGAGACTTAAAAAAGAAGTAAGTGGTGAGAAGACTGTTCAGACTCTATGAAATAAGTTATATGTAAGGTTTTCTGAGTTTTTTTTAATATGTAAATCTTTAACCTTTTGTTTGTTGTTTCAAACAGTACCAGTTTTGTTTTCTAAGAATTTGAAGTGTTCAGTTTGGTGCTGAAGATTTCTCTCTTATATTGAAAACCATCAAAAGATTTTTGGAAAAAAAATATAGAATCTTATCTATTAAAAACGTATGTACTTTTGTAGCTGGAAGTCCAAGCTGAAGCTGCAGCTGCTGAGGCATCCAAAGACAGGAAATTGCGAGAGAGGAGTGAACAGTACTCTAAACAGTTGGAAAGCGAAGTAGAAGGGCTAAAGGTTAGTCTGTTTTGATATTAACACCCGCAAACTTACTAGTCAACTAGGACTTGGATCTGTTTGATTGCTTTCAGATGCAGGACAAAAGGGTTTTGTCAGTCTGTCACTTCAGTTGGTGCTAAATGTTAATGCAGGCATGCATTGCATTATTACCCAGAAAAATGAACATTCGCCTGATGTGCTCTTTCTTAATACTCAACCATGTCTTACCACGTTGCTTCCATTAGTACTTCACCTGTTAAAAGCTTTACTTTTTAGTGCACTGTGGTTGAATATTTGAAGATAAACCTGCATCTAGGCAGGTTTCTGTATAGGTGTTCTGTCTGCTCTGTTGTCCCTCTTGTTTCCTGCACAGTACATGTCAACTGATGTAACCATAAAGGAACAGTTTTAGCACATTCTGCCTCTCAGCCAGAAGATGAGGCATTTTTGCCCAAGAACAGCATTGAGCGTGAAGATTTTGTTTATATTGATGAGATTGCTCACATGTGCATGTGATTTTATGAGAAGAAATTTAAGGCAGCCAAGAATGTGAACTGTTATTTTATTCGGTGATGTAGCATTGTATGCAGTGCTCTAAAAAAGTCAGGCTTACTCAAAAATTGAATGAGAAAGTTTTTAATTTACATATGAGGATTGCTGTTCATTTACAGCAAAGTCCTGTTCCAAATGTTCCATGCAGTAGGGTAATTCTAAACTTTTTGGGCAAAATGTGAGATTAGTCCTAATCTGGTTTTAATTTAAATCAACAACCAAGTTTTTTTTCATTAGAATTCTCTGGGACTTTTATCAACATTAAGTTATGGCACAGAAAATTTGGTGGTTTTTTGCAAACATTCTTTTATTTGGCCTTCCTTTGCTAAAAGAAAATAAGGAAATCCATTCAATACGAAGTTTGGATTAATACAAGTTTCTACTGCTGTGAATTCAGATTGTTATCTGAAAATTAACATGTGTTTCTTCTGCTTCCATGAATCTTCCCCATCAGCAAAGAGTTTGTATGACAGTTTAAGAGGCAAGAAGAATTTATGGGAGATCTATTGAGAATAAATGATACGCTGGTTTATAACAACAGGGCAAGTTTATCAGACGAGGAAAAGGGAATTTTAGCTTTCTTGGTAATGTTTTACATTTCAGTAAGCACACTTTGGATCATGTATGGTTGTTGTGATACTGCACTGTCCATTCAGGTTCCTTAGTTAAGTTCAGGGAGCTCTCCTACACAAAAGGAAGTATTTAAAGAAGAAAGGTTTCTCCAAATGAGGAGAATAGCAAAGACCATAAATGATGGCAGGTTAAGTGTAAACAGGATATTGAGGGCTAAAGAGAATTTAGGAAGCAGTGGATGCTCAGAGTGATTGTGGGAAGTTCTTTAAATCCAAAGGAGAAAACCTCAGGAAACTCATGAGGCTGCTTGGGGATGGAAAAGGCAGTCTCTGAGCTAATGGGGCTGTGGCAGAAATGCTCCACAAGGCTTTCGTGTGTCAGACTTCATTGCTGAAGCCAAGGGACATTGCAACTGTCCGGGTTTGACACTGGCTAAGCGCCAGGCACCCACAAAAAACTATTCACTCATTTTCCTCTGCTGTAGCTAAGCAGAGGAGGGGAAATTAAAACGAAAACTTCATGAGTTAAGGATTAGGGCAAAAACATTTGAAGGGCAAAACAGGCTCAAAACTTAAAGAGTATAAAGAAAATTTATTATTAACAGAATTGACAGTAAAAAGGGTAATAACTAAAATAAACCTTTAGAACACTGATTTTCTTCCCAGCCCCTCCCTCTTTCCCACCGACAGCACAAGGAGATAAAACATAGTGTTTTGGTCAGTCTTTCACTGTCTAAGAATCTTTCTTCAGTTCGTTCAGGGAAAGGTGTTCTTTCTTCTGTTGCGCCGTGGGGTTCTTCCCACGGGAGACTGTTCTCTGTGAATTTCTCTAGTGTGGTTCTAATTTTCACGGACAGCAGCCTGCCTGACCTGCTGTGAGTCCCTCCCACGGGCCGAGCAGTCTCCCCACAGCTGCCCAGTGTGGGTCATTTTAGTTCATGGGGTTTAGTCTTTTAAGGATGAGCTGTTCTAGTTTGGAAGTGAAAGCTCTCTTCCCCTATCTCTAGAAGCAGGCGTCTTCTCTCTCTGAGTTCCTCACTAGATTACAGCTTTTCAGCATCCACGCACTCCAGTGCGAGCACTTTCTCACGGGTTGTGCGGGGACCTCTGCATCCCCCCGTGCACCTCATGGATAAGAGGGAAATAATTTGTTGCATTATAGTCCTCACCATGGCTTGCAAAGCGATCTCAACTCAGATGCTTGGAGCACCTCCTGCCTCTCCTTCTTTTCACTGCTCTCGGTGCCGCTATGTTGGTTCTCCTCACGTGTCCTCACTTTTTTTCCTTTTCCCTGACTCGAAAGAAATTTGTTGTCTGTAGGTATTATTGTTCTCAAGTTCTGTAACTTGAGAAGTTCTTATAGAGCTTCGATGCGCTGAAGAGGTTGATCTCGTCCGTGTTCTGTGTCGGGGAGTTGTTCCTCACGTTTTCGTCGCTGGCCACGGGGTCCCTGCCAGNGGAGGGCTCCGGTTGCGCGCTTTCGGCCGCGCTGCCCCGGCCGCGCTGCCCCGGCCGCATGGGCGCTCCCGGCACAGATCCCGGCCGCATGGGCGCTCCCGGCACAGATCCCGGCCGCATGGGCTCGGCCTCGCAGCTGCTCGCAGCACCGGGATGTATCCCCCGCCAGCATAGCTCCAGCCGCCGTGCCGGGAGGGGGCCCAGCGGCCCCTCGCCATCTTTTGGAGGGGAAGAAGAAGCAGGCGGTTTTTCCTTTCTTAAAACATATTAAAAGTTGTCTGTGGCGTTACCAACTTCTCTATTTGAGCTAGTAACCTGCCCATCGTCTGAGCCTCCGGCTCTGTGCCGGAGATAGTAGAAATTTCGAGCAGCTTTCTCCCGCCCACCAAAAACCAGGCTGTGTTAAAGTAACACAGCCACGTGGTGTGTTCTCTGTAGCAGGATGGGCAGACGAGCTGGATGTGTCTGGGGTGATTGCAGGAAGCAGGAGAGCTGGCAGGTGAGTCACATGGGAAGTCACCTGAGGGAGTTCTGAAGGAACTTAAATGAGAAGAGAGCTGCTGGCCAAGATGTGAACCCTTTTATTACAGGCAGCCCACTGTAACTCATTCAGATCATCTGGGGAGGTGCAGAGGACTGGGTGCAGCTTCCTCAGGAAAGGAGTAGAGGCTGTGGTAAAGGATAAGGTCAGAGAGTTCATGGATGAAGCAGAGCCTATTGGGAAGAAGGCAGTGTGCCTTCTGTCAGGCCAAGGCCTGCAACACTGACCTGCTGGGCTTCTGCAAACTTCTCAGTGAAGTGTGTGGACATAAGGGATCCTGTGCATGTCATGCATTCAGATTTTCAGTAAAATCACACTCAGCAGTGTGCCCTGTTAGCCAAGAGGGGTGCATTAAACAGCAGCTGTCAGTGTGCTAGGAGATGCATTATGTCTCAGTTGCACCATTCGTCCATTTGAAATAGGCATGTATGAAAATACCTATTTGGAATATGTGCTTACATCAATTCAAAGTGTATTCTCTGTTTACTATATTTCTCTAGTTGTCTAAGCCATTGTTCAATACCATTCGGCTTTCTTTTCTACTGCACCATCTCTCTTATGATTCCAATAGTATCTTTTCATTGTAGTAAAAAATGTGCAATTCCAGTAAAACATTTTATGTACCTGATAGATGATGTTGCAATGCCTAAACTTCTTCTGTGCTCCAACACCCTGTGTAAGCAATTCAGGATGTTGGGCAGTAACAAACAAGTTCCATCATTAACTGCCTGTGCATGAAAGAAAATTCCTATGCTTGCTTTTGTAAAAAAAAATCTTTCTTTCTCCAAAGCACCTCCTGTTAGGATGGCGTCTTCCTTCTCCAGTTTACTGTTCTGCATCCTAAGGGCAGGATTTTACTCTTACATCAAACCAGATGGTTGTTTTGATGAGTTAGAGAAGACAGTGCAGTAGCAGCACATCCCTGGCTCATACATTTAGGGGGTTTTGCAGTTTTTTGCTGACACTAAAAGCAAGGCCCAGCTTTCTCACAGAATTTGTCATGGTTGAAATTCAGCTCATTGGAATGTTCTACAATGACATTTAGCTCTTAAAGCCTGTTCATACGTCAGCAAAAGAAAATTACCCAAAGACATGCCAAAATAAGGGTGACCGAGAGGGTTTTAATATCTCATGGTAAGAATGGAGGTATAATTAACAAAATATCTTCGATTGTCTGGAAGGTGTGATGCAGTCACCGTAAGGAAGTAGATTTTCCAGTTAGCTGCACTTACTCAGAACACAGCGTTTTTATGAATTTCCTTTCCTTAGAACACTTCTAATTACATATTTTAAAAAAACAGAAGAAATTCCAAACTAAGTTCTCCATATGTTGACATTAGAAAGTTATTTCCGTACTTGGATTTCAGTGCATGTCGTGCCACTATCTCATTTTGAACCTGATCTTGCTCCTCCTCTATGTTATGGCAGGACATTGAGTTTAGTGAGTGCAGCATTTGGTGCAAATGTGTATGTATCCTGAAGCAGTGTGTAAAGCCTATTGAAATGCCAGAAGACCTCACTAAGAGAGCTATGAAACTGCGAAAAGTGAAGTAATTACTCTTATTGTTTAAAGCTTGTTTTTCCTATTAATCCACTATGATATAAATGGTCAGTTTTAAGTAAAATAGGTCAGGTTTCTCTCCTGACTGATACCATCCATATAGTGTTTCTGTAGCTAGATTTTAGCCTTCAGTTAAGCCTCTGCTTGTCTTAGTATAGCTTTTCCAGAAATTACTTGTCCTTCAGAATGTCTTAACTGTATATCCTAGTCCTTATTCTGTATTTCTGAAAGTCACTTGAACTTGTTGTTGTCAGCTGTGTGAGTGGAAGCATCAAAGCCTTTAATTCTGTGGTCACTTTCTGATTGCATTTAAGGGGAGTCAGGACGTGACCAGAGATGTTTAAAGCAATGATCAAATTTTCAATGGCTTGAAAACCACTACTGCATTTAAATAACAAAATAATAGAGTGTCATTCAGATTTATACTCTAACAAATTTTGAAAAAAATTGAGATAGATATGTTTAACTCAAGGCTCTAATGGGATATTTTCTAAACAAAGGCTTAGGAATATCGAGTTGTTATTAAGCATCATTTTCAATGTTCTTGAGTGTTAATTTGGGGCTGTTTATTTTAGCAAAAACAGGTTGGTCGCTCACCTGGGGTAAGCAGTATAGAACACCAGCAAGAGATCACTAAATTAAAGGCAGACTTGGAAAAGAAGAGTGTTTTCTACGAAGAGGAACTGTCTAAACGTGAAATGATGCATGCTAATGAAATCAAAAGTCTGAAGAAAGAACTGTGGGATGCAGAGAGGCAGCAGCTTGCCCTCAAGAAGGAGATCATGGTTTTGAAAGACAAGTTAGAGAAAACCAGAAGAGAAAAGTGAGTATTGTATGAAATTTACCTTTTTTTAACCTTCTGAAGTCTCCTAGTATTGTTCCAAACACACTGTCACTTCCTTAAGTGTAGTACAGACTGTTGGATTTTGGCTGAGCTGATGCCAGGGCTGGAAACAGCCACCTTTAAAAACAGAACAAAAACTTCCATATCCTTGTACTGAAACACTTGATTTTACACCAGAACTGTTTTACTGGCTGGCCATTCCAAGGTGTGCAACTTGAGTTACAGACTTGCAGCTCAGGGTGAGTTGACCCCTGAAGCTTATGTTGCACTTTAAAATAGTTTTTTGATGTTTTTCTTTTATTTGGTGTTTTCGTCTTTTGATGCAAAACTAATGTGCTAGAGATCAAGTATTGTTTACATTTCTGCCAGCACAGGAACAGTCACTTAATGTGAGCTGAGGCTAATCCATGCTGGGTTCCATCCACTGTTAACATCAGTCAGCAGACTACTGTGGGCGTAAGCTGCTTTATCTCTTCTGACATAGTAATTTGTCAGACCTGTTTTTTTCTCTCCCACATGGTGGAGCTTATAACTGGCCTTGAGATTGTTCCTTGAGGCATTCATCAATAAAAGCAAGTTTTTCTGTTGGATGGTGTAGTAGTGGGAATAGGTTAAAAATTGAACGTGTTCATGTTCATTCATAAAAAATTTAGAATGCTTTATAGGCACTAACACAGATGAGTCTTTTTGCTGCTGCAGCAAGATGGCAAATGAGAGAAAGCGTGGAGAAGTCCCTGTTGAGAGCTTAGCCAAACTGTACCAAGTCCTTTAAATATGAATAGTAAATTAAATACAGTTTTTTTCCAAAAAGTTTATGCAAATAGAGGTGGAAACACTGTTCCTCTGGTAAATTGTTTTCAGCGGGGATCATAGATCATACAGCCTAGAATGCAGTGCATGAACTCTTTCGTCCTAGCATGCAGCTTTTCACAGGCTGGACCTGCTAACAACGCAGGAGTTTGCTGCTTTGTTCTAGGTGGAGAGGTAAAAACTTGCCTTAACAGCACGTTTTCATTGTGACACAACTTAATGGTCTTGCTGACCAACGAGATACAAATGCACAAAAGGCCATTCTGTCTTGTAAAATATAAAGGTGATGGTATGACACTCCCGTGAGTCCAGCAGTGTCTCAGGAGGAGCAATATTCAGTAAAGAATCATTAATACTTCTTTCTCCGTGCTGAACTGTTTGTAAGGATCATGCCACCAAGCAATGACCAGACCAAAAACTCCTCCTTTCCCAATTCTAGTGTTGTACAGCTGCAGACATTCTAGCTAGATGTCCATCTAGTAAAATAACAAATGTTGATGTGCTTCATGCTAGCTGGTTCATAAACCTTTTTTCAGTCTGATCTCTCTCTGTAAATAAAAAAAGAACAGGGTACAAATCTAAAATGGGTGCAGTCATAACCGTGTGTTTCTTGTAGTATTTCAAGTGTTGGTGTAAGAAAACATTTTAAAGCGTGAGCAGAAATGTGTCACATAACCAGTATCCAGCACTTGGCTCCTCATGGGAAGGGCTGCAGCATCGTGTAAAGTCAGGTGTCCAAGCATATGATGAGTGATTGCTGAAGGCCTGATCTCATCTGTCTTTTGTTAAACAAATCTGCAAAGTCTCATGCAAGCATTAGGACTCCACAGAAATGCAGAAGTCCATGTTCAAGTTGTGCTCTAAGTTTGACTTCGGCAATATTGAAGGGAAGCTTAAGCATTGGGAATGTAGGAACTGCTGTTGCTACTCAATATTAGGTAGTTTTCCTTAAAAGAACATAGATTTTCTGCTTATGCATATTGGTTTTAGGTTTTGTAGTCAGACATGAAAAGCTTTTTGTGAGTCTTCCAGTAGAGACGTGCTCAGTGTAAGCACTGAAAAGGAAGCACCTGGAGGCTTTGTGCTGAAATAAGTGGAATTATTTCAACAATAGGCTTGGGGTGGGCGTGGAGTTGAATTGTGCTTGTACAGTTTGGCAAAAATATTTTAGTAGTCTAAAAATAATCTTCAGTGCATATTAAAAAAGATCTTGGTAAGAGGATGTGGTTGTATTACTTTGCAAGATGAGTGAATTACATTGCTTATTCTAAGCAAGGATCAGTAACAGCTTTGACAAAATCTGTATGTAGATTTCTGTGTAACTTACATGTTGATGGTTTCTGTTTTGGATTTTTTAAATGGGTATTTTTCTTTGTTTCCTTCAGTTTTAAGCTTTCTAACTTTTGCTGTTTTGAAAGCATAAGTGTTCATGGGAGAGAAATTACCTTGCTGTGCAAAATGATTGCCCTTTGCTGAAGTCTCATAAACTGCATGCTATTAAAGTTGGAAGCATAGGAACACAGTATCAGGCCAGTGATACGAGATTCCATTTCTTAGAATTGTCATGAGGAAATATTTCAGAAGAAGATGCAAGAAACTGTGTAAAATAAATCACATTTATAGAAATTTCTTTTAGGCCCATCATTTCATGATGGATTTATAAAGCAGAGAGCTTTATAGAACAGCGTTTGCTCGTTTAAAATTGTGTGATACAAAGAAGCCTGGGGGCTGGTGTTTGTTTCAGGTCTATTTTTCTTGGTTTCAAAGCAGTAAGATAAAATATTTGGCCACTTTGTGCAGATGCAATAAAGAGCTGGAGTGACAAAGTGATACCATAAAGCAGTATTTCACATTGCTTGCATGTGGTTTGCTGCAGTGTTACTGATAAAAAGAAAGCTGGGTCGTGTGTGATTTCTTAACTTGAAGAGCAGACGCATAGCTAAACGTTAGATGAGAGAAGAAGTTTGATGGGAGAGGATGATGCCAGGTTTCAAAGCAAAAGCATTATTTTGATCTTGCTGGCTGTCCAAGGTACACCTATGGGGTCTGTCACAGTTCTGTAGCTGCTGTTTCGGTGTGATGGGTTATACACACATTCTCCTCTGTTTCAAAATTTATTTTCATTTCTGTATTATACTGTAGCAGCCTGACTAACTGGGGTAATGACAGTCACCAGGTTAATTAAGAATGTAAAATACAGAAAATTACAAATATGTTGGGCTCTTTCACTGATCCATAGCTTCCTTAATCCACCAGCATTTGTGGATGCTTTGAGCCCTAAAGCCTTAAAGGAATACATTTAAGACAAATACAGAATAAAAAAAAATCTAAATGAAACCATGAAAGCTGCGTAAAAGAAATTAATTAAAAATTAGTTTGGTCTTCTGTCTACAAAATTAGCTTTGAATCTGCTTCTTGAAAACAGAAGCAGGACCTGTTATTAATTCCTATGACAGCCAATGCTTTAATCTCTTCCTGCCTTTTCCCTACATGGCTCATCGTATGCATGGAATCTGTTGATACAGAAAAGGAGTGGTGGTGAATTTCAAACTTGGCATTTAAACAGTGAGATAGTATATAACTTTACTAGGATGAAGTGTTATGTTTCAAAGGATACCTAGCAACATAGAATTTCACCATGAGTCTAACATGTTGTACTAGATTTCAAAGAGTGGTTGAAGCACTAAATGAATTTCAAATTAAGAGCAGGAAATTCAAACCAGCATTGCTCTTAACTGGGTTCACTGTAACCACTGACATTTCTCATCTTTGAAGGGTGTTCTCTCAATTTGGCAAAGCTTCAGTGGTTCTGCATCTCAGAAGAAGCAAGAATGTAATTTATCTTTGCATTGTGTAAAATTCTGATCATTATCTAGAAAAAAAAATGTAGTGCTCAAGACAAGGTTTCCCCTGGATTTTATTTTTACAGAGTTAAGCTTTAATATTGGGCACTTTTTCAAGTCTTTTCAGGCTGGACAGTGGTATTTGCTGAGTGGATATTTTCTGTATCTGTGGCATTTATAGTATACTTCCATCAACCTAATGATGACCTTTGTGCCAGTGACCCAAATAACTGGTAAGAAGGTGAATACAAGATGCGAGGCTAGTGAATCTGAAAACAGTAGATACAAGGTGGGAGTTAAACATCTAAAACATTGCTGTGCACCACTTGAAGGAAATTCCATGGGGTTTTTTGGCAAACAGAGGGCCCGCAGCTTCATTTGTTTTCAGGTTCTCACATTCATTGTGCAAGATCAAAGTTGATACTGAGCAGAATCAACCAGGGCTTCTCCTGTGCTGAATAACATCCATGGGAGAAAGGAAGGTTTGGGGGAAACAGCTACTGTGAAACTTTCTCAGAAAGAATGGTCCAAACTTGCTGTAGAATCTGGTGATATTAGGAATGTGAAAGTTACCCATCCACTTCTTGCTCATAGTGAATACATGATACCTGAATTAACAGTTCAGATGTGTCTTCTGGCTGTTCTAAATTGCCCGAAGACTAGCCCATAAAAGCTTTCCGGATCAGAGACCACCCCCAAGTGCTCTGATTTAGCTTCTGTATGCTCTGGTTTCATGTGTGGTCATTTTTGTCTGTCATTTTGTGTGAAACTTGGGATTACAGAAATGTGTGTGTTAAAATAATGTTCATGTGAGCTGAGAATGTGCCCTGAGCATTTTACAATATCGACACACACTTTGGTCTGCAGGATTACAGCTGCTCAGTGTTCAAAGGATACATCTGAAGAATAAAATTTGTATAAGTAGGTTGATAAATATTATACTATATATACTATATACAATATATTGGCTTGGTGGAGCTCTTGTTAGTTCTGTTCCGAAGGATTCTGTACTGCCTAATTCTAAAATTCAGCAGGCTGTCTTGTAGTCCTAAGATGGTGGTATATTAAACTGCTTAGTTTCAATAGGCTGTGCTATTATCAATGTAGTACTTGCCTTCAGCATGTGTGTGCATTGATCTCTTTGTGTTTAAGTGAATAATGTGGTGAGTTAGAGTAGAAAACTTCCTAATTCTACTTCACTTTATTTCGTAGCCAAAGTGAAAGAGAGGAATTTGAAACAGAGTTCAAACAAAAGTATGAACGAGAAAAGATTCTGCTGACAGAGGAAAACAAAAAACTTACAAATGAACTTGATAAGGTAAGTGCTGATTAGTTGAGCCCTGCATTTACAACTATTGTATGCTGTGTACAAATTGGACAATATGGAGCTGCATTGGTTATTACTACCTTTTAACTGAAAGCAGAAATTGGTGATTATTATTAGATTGGAATAGAGCGTCTACATGCATCTGAACTTGAGAAGGCATGTGCATATAGATGTGCATAGATGAGTATTTATGTGTGGGAATGGAATTAGATGGTCTTACATTTTGATAAGATTAATTCTAGACAACACTGAAAGCCAGCAAAAAAGGATTACTTCATTGTGTGACCCAAATGTAAAAACACATTGTTAATGATGTGATTACTTAGAGTACATTTACATGTCAATCGTTTGAAATACCAGGGCCCCTCCTACCCTTTGAGATTAAGTGTTACTTTGAGATATTAAAAAAAATACAAATGATAAGGCATATTAACTGAAGTGTGTTGAGCAAGTAATAATTATGATTCGTGCATTTGGATTGTCTCTTTATTGTTCATTTTGACAGGTTATTCAAGTTCATTGTGCATTATCCAAGTCTTGCTAAACTTGTCTATTCTTTCTGCAATGCATTAGATTTTCTAAAAATACGATGAAAGTGCATTGTTCTTCAAAGTAAGCATGTTTGCATGTCTGTGCTCAAATTAAAGTATATTTTCATACCAGTATAAGACAGACAATAGATACACCTATATGTAGGCTTAGTCCAAGAAAACTAAGAAAAAGCCTAGTCACTTTGATATTTTTTCTCCTTTCTCTCTCCCCCAATTAGCTTTGTATTTTTCTTGTCAAATGACATATAATAAGTAGGCATATTTAAATTCTAAGCCCATTTAGATGATAAATAGGGTGGGGAGTTATTCATATTTGGAGTAAAAAGCAAAATAGATTTTTAATTGGCCATTCTTTTATCATTTTGAATTGTTAATGTACTTCAGTACTAAAAGAAGCTTTCACCTGAGATTCATTCTCCTAAGCAGGCCTTCCTATAAAGTCTGTCTGGTGTCTGATTCCAATTTGACTTTCTGAATAATAGTTTAACATAATGAAGGTTTAGTTCCCAATACCAGCTTGGGTTAGCTGTGGCTTTTGTCTTGCAGAATGTGCCTGTATGAATGGCAGCTATTTGAATGAGAGAGGTTAATTGCTAGGTGTAACACACTGTACTTAGAGACGTGCATTTAATTTCAATTTCTCTGTCTGCAAGTAAGTAAAATGAAAAATAGGGGAATGTGAGACACCTGGAGAATCTCAGGACTGTCTCATGCCTGTATCTGTTCAGTCTCTCTCTCTCCATGGTTACTAAACAAGGGAGAGGTTCAGCAGTCTTATCTGAGCTACAACAATTTTTATGTCTTTGCTTTGCTCTTCTAGTAGGTTTTTCTATACAGAGCATTCCACATCTATATGGTGCAAAGCAGAAACCTTCTAAGAGTTGTAGAGGTGTTTGGAGACTAATTCTCAGAAAACTCCTTAATTTGGTAGAGTAAAAATGTAGTTCAAGTCCTTAAAAGTGGCTTTGCAGTACAGCTAAGGTCATACATAAGAGATTCTGGCTTTTATCGTTACATGGTGTTTATTGTGATGGCCAGTACCAATTTCTAAAGCAGATGCAAGGTGTGGGAGAGGGGAACATGTGGTTTTGAGTCTGCACAGAGATGGTGTTACAGCAGTTTATACTTCTAACGAGTTGTTTAAATTCTCCTTCAGCTCACCACCATGTTTGAGAGACTGAGTATGAATAATCGGCAGCTGGAGGAAGAGATGAGAGACCTGGCTGATAAGAAGGAGTCTGTGGCTCACTGGGAGGCCCAAATCACTGAGATCATCCAGTGGTGAGTACTCTGCTCTCATGGCATTACAGAATCCCCTCAGTATGTGGTGGGGCTGGTGCTGAGTTTTTGTCTTTGTACATGGCACTTGGGAGTGCTTAGGTGAAACCTCACACCCATCTGGGATCATGCTGGGGTTTTGGCTGAGATTTTAATAATACACAAATCCAGAAAATTGTGTTCCTCCTTAAGAGTGAAAGTGTCTCACCGAATAGAGCTTTTCAAAGTGCAGGAGAATCGTGGCCGTTGGGTGTGGCTTGTGGCTGTGAAAGAATGCTGAAAGGAATCATGTGCTGAGCTCACGCCTCTGAGAGGGAACAAGCCTGGGAAAAGCAGTGGCTGAGTGTTTGTGTCTCAGCATTAATTTCCTTCTTCTGCTTGGCATGTGGCAGAATGAAACAAATACAGTGCAATTTTTATGTGATTTTTTTACAAGGAGAGTATTTGAGACTACCACAAAGCCAGTCAAGTGATGTTTCTAATGGTACTTCTGCTAAATGATGATGTTATCTTTCTGTAGTCTTCTGTCCAATTCTGGTAAATTAAAGAGAAGGAAAAAGCTTGAAACTATTAAGAGAAAAGGATTGTGTGTTCTTAGTTTTTCATCTATCTTTACTTTTCCTCTTCATGCCTGCTTATCTCCCCTCGCCTTTAATGGTCTATTGCAGTGTTTCACATCTGCAAAACCAGTTTGCATTCAGACGTTTTATTTTACTTCCACTTCTAGGAAGACTTCCTCATGATATACTAATATTTTTCTGTTGCTAATTGATTATTCCCTCCCCCTGTTTTTCCTGTCTCACGTTAGTGTTTCCTATCTCTTGTTTCCTATTTCATGTTAGTGAAAAAATCTAATTTGTTGTGTCCAGGCAAAAATGGGAAACATTGTTTTAGAGAAACCTAGTTTGGTATTGTTGTAATGTTAGTTCAATTTTGTTGTCCACATATAGAGAAGTTTGCCTTTTGAATAGTGCCATGTGAACATATAACAAGTTCTCCAGGTTTCCAGTGTGTTTTGAACAACGTTTGTTGCATAAAATTATGTAATGCTGATCTGTGTTATGGAGTCCATTGTGTCTCAAGGCATTGTATTTGTAGCAGAAGTTAAAAAAATTTAAAGGGTCCACTTTTTGTGTGTTCCTTTTAAATTTAGTCTCTCGTGACAGTGATAGTAGTGGACAACCTGAGTCACAGAAATTTAAAAAAAATTACTGAACTTTTAATTTAAACAACTTTCAATTTCTGGCCACCTGGAAATGTTTATTCAGAAAAAATAAAGGTAACAAGTGAAACAAGTCTATAATTTCACATTCCTTATTGCTTTAAGGTCGTGCTTATCTGTCATAATGCACCAAGGTAATCAAACACAGTTTCTCAGATTTATGTGTGAAAACAGTCATAAAACTTGGCAGCTGTAGGAAAAGACAAATCAGAATTAATTGTGGATTGTTCCACTTAACACGAATCTAAAAATGTACCAACAGCCATTAAGAATGTACCTTCTCCTTTACTTTTATGAGAGTGTTTAATATTTTAAGATGTATTAGTGATGTGGTTCAGGCAAATGATTAAGCATTTTTCGTGTTAGGGATGTCACTTAAAAGGGTAAAATGGTTTGGGCTTGAGTTTTTTGTTATCTCTGAAGATAATTAGTGAAAAAAGATCAGGAACATGCAAGACTAACTTTCTGAATGACAGACACCATTTTGCTGATCCCTTATGATAATATAGTGTCTTCTAAATAGTACAGAACTAAAAATTAAAGAATTATGTGAAAAGGGAAAAACAGAAGTACTAGGGCAAACATTAAGGGAATTTAAAGAGTCTGGCTTGGTTCCAGTTTTTCATCACTAAGCACATCTCAATTTTCCCTCCATACTTTTCTCTGCTTATGTTAAATTTTTTTCAGCTATGCGAGGCCTTATCTTAGGTCACATTTTTTCCTTGTTATGTTTAGATTTTTCCGTGTGTTACCCAGATAATCTGGTCATGTCCATCTGCTGTCTTTAGAATTCAGCACTGCATACTGAAACGAGGCCCTTCTCTGGGGAACATGGGTGCTATATGAAGTAGTAAAGCATCTATTATAACGTTAAATATTTTAAAAGAAAAAAATCCACACCTAATTTTGGAGAAAACTAGTCTTATTTAATCAGTCACAAGCCTGTGTTTTCCTCAGAAGAAGAATATGCAGTTTTAATCTGTACCTGTCCACATCTTCAGTGTGACAATGGAATGCCTTGCAGCTAGCAAAGTAGGGTAAAGTTCATGGGTTCCCTCTTCAAAACTGAACAGATTTCTCACACATTATTACATTAAAATATGTATTTTGGGTGCGTTCTTTCCAGTTAAAAACGGCCACATCCTTTTTGTACCATGATCCAGGAAGGATAGGAGGCAGTAGATGGAATTAGTTACTGGGTTTGTAAACAGGTTGCTCAGCAGCCTCTTCGAGGGACTTGTTCTAGCCCTGTTTTGAGTAACACAAGCCCAGGAAGTCCCTAAATTCTTTAAAGTGCTTTGCCATCTAATGGATACCTCTCAAGAAATCTCTTCGAATTCACACTTTGGATGGTTAAGATTTATCACTTTCTTCATGATTCCTGCAGCCCTTCTAAACTGCTGTTTCTCTCAGATTTTATAACTTGTGAGTAATTGTAATGGCTTATCACATTCCCTTTAGCCTTTCCCTGCTCTCTTACTCTGCTTTATTGCATCTTCTTTAGGGATAATGTATGAGAACCTTTTAATCTTGCTGTTACTATCTCGAGATACCATAAACAAGGCAATATTTTAATATTAACACTTGAATCAAACTTTCGCTGCAAATTCTATTGTGGACTCAACAGCCCCTTACGGATCATTCAGCCTTAATGGAGCTATTACATTGACGAGTTTATATTAGCCAAATCACTCATCATTCCTTGACAGGAGTAAGAAATATTGAGGCTTTTATAGTCGGCTATAAATTTTCCTATGGGAGATGGGAAAGAGATTAATTGCACTGGAGGTTAATGCAGTCACTTTAAAAAGGAATATTTTAAATAGCCGTGGTACCATATTTCTGTGCTGTGCAGAAAGGAGGTCGCTGGAAATCTTGGTAGTGATTCCCACCGTACTTGGCAAGAACCTTAACTTGGGAGGGATTAATGTAACCTAGTTGTAGAAGTCCTGAGGTAGAAGACTCAGTAAATCCCATGACTAGTACTCTAGAAGTCTGGTTTTTTTCACCACAGGTTGAAAAGGAAGCCTGCACAACTCGTTCAGATGGATAATTCTGTATTGTTGAGTATGTTTATGTGGATGAGCTGAATCCTTTCTATCCTACCTGTTTTACCTATAGAATGGATGTTAGGCTTAGATTCAGCTGACCAGAAGCTGTGACTGTTGTTTACCAGAATATTCAGTTCATACTTTACTTATCAGCCAGATTTTTTTTGTACTGTTGTTGATTTTATCTTGATTGATTTCATTGAAAAAACCCCCAAGAGAAAACCACCAAAAAAGAAAAAAAGTACCAACTACCCCCTCCCAACACTTCTAAACTAAATCAAACCTAAAAAAGCCCTGAAATTTGGGTTGGGGTTTTTTTGGTTGTTTTAAAATCTGTTTGCTCTCAGAAAAAAAAGCCCACACAAATCCTCAAAAAAATGTAGCAGAAATTCTATGCATATTGGACTGTTAAGAAACTCAAAACATGTTAAATTCTGAGATGTGCTGTGTTTGAGATAAGAACAGTCAAAAGTTAATTATTTCTGAAATAGGAATTCTGGAGGGCAGGGTGAAATTTCAGGGCTTGGGAGCAGAAGGAAGTGTTTAAAAATTTAGAGAAGTATTTTTAAAAAACAGGTTTTACTGGAGACAGCAGGGGAAAAATTAAAAATTAAGCTGGACACTTGGAGCATACTGGGATGACAACAGAAATTTAAAAGCATTGAGAGACTAGAGGAGTCGAGACTCTCAGATTTCCTTGGGGTTTTTATATCAAGTTAAACAGAGCTTGGTGTAAGACTACAGGGCTTTAGGACCACTTCTGTTGAGCAAAATTCTTTAGTCCCCTGGGTCCATTTTGTATTGTAAAGTATCCCAGCTGTAGACCCAGGGAGTCTGGCTTCCTGAGCATCCTGACAAACACCATACAGATAGCAGCCAATGGTTATGTGAAGGTTGTCATGATGTTGGCTCCTAAAAAAAGGTTAAATTTAATTTTACAGGAATTTGTACCATATTGCTCTTCTGGGTTCTTTGCATTAATTACCTAAGCTTGTAAGGGCAATTATCTATGAAAACAGAATAGTTAATCTAAATTTTCAGTAAAGAAAGAAGTGACTGGGTGGAACCTGAAGAACTTCCTTAGGTCTCATGCTGTGCTTGTCACAGCTCTCGGTCCAAATGAGTGCAAGGAGAGCAACATTAATAAGAGTTACCTTGCCATTCTTGCTCATTTTTTTCTTTAATTTTAATTTTTTAAAGCCAACCTAATGGAACAACCCCAGCAAAACAGTAACAAATAAAAAAGCTCCAAGAGCTCATGGGTCCACATAATGTTTAATCAACATATGTCATTATTGAGAGAATTTTGCCATCTAGTGGACAACTAAACCACCTCAGTTCCAGATTTACTGCTTTAATTTACTGTCCTCTCTAGACCCTGAGGAGTTCCCTTGAACTCAGTACCGATATTTGTAAAAATTTACTTTATATTTTCGCTTTCTAGATTTCTACACATCTGTGGAACATCTCTCTGAGGTTTTTGCATGTGCAGCTTTTCAGCATTTAAAGGTTGAGGGTTCTGTGCACCATAAACCAAATAACTGAAGTGTTTCCTCACCTTTCATCAGGAAGGATGTGTGTGGCATCATAAAAATGGGCATAGTAATTGGATCCCTTTTTTTCTGCAAAGTTTTTGTGTGTCATTAAGAATAGAGAAAATTTAAGGCTGATTCCTAAATCTCTTTCCCTTCTCATACATCAGGAAAACTTAGACTCTCACCTTGAGAGCCTCACATTCTTTTTATTCCTGCTTAAACTTTTTTCTTTTTACAGTGTATTTAATCATGCACTCACCACTCCCAAAAAGCATCTTTAGCTACTTCTCCCGTCTTTTGCCCACTGTTACAGACTAAGTGGTTTGTGTAGGCTCAGATTATCTGTGTCTAATTGTCAAAATGTGTCATCCAGAATATTATGGGAAAAGAAGTTGGTATGCTGCTTCCACTGAGTTCTGATGGGAAAAACAGTGACTCATTAATACAAAAACTCTCACTGACTTTAATAGTCAGGACATGTAGGGTTTTCCTAGATTCCTCCCCACCTCTTGAACTAAATTATAAGCAGGAGACAAAGAAGAGAAAGCCCAATAAACATTTACTTTTTCATGTTGGGTGTGAGATGTGTGGAAAATGGTTGCTAATTTTGCTTTTGCCTCCTCTGTATTACGGCAGTCTGTCTTCCTTATATAAACCTTTAACTGCATGCCCAAAAGTCACCACAGGCTGCAGATACTTAGCCTGTGGCTTTCAGGGTGTGATCTTGCCCTAAGGCCACTGTGGGAAAGCTCTTCAGTTCCTCCCTTGCCCATGACAGTTCAGAGTATGTGCTCCGTCTTTCTTGCCTCTTGGCAACTGTCTGTAAATCTGTGTTGAAACTTTTATAATAATTGGTAAACCTGCAAGTAGCACCATTTCCATGTTCTGTGTGTATATGAACCCCATAGTATCAACCAGAAAAACTTATATTTCCTATAGGGCAACGGGGAAGCACTTCCTGCTGGAAGGTCACTCAAGACAAAATCAACCATCTGGAGAACTCTCACCTCCAGTCCAGCATACTTAGGATTAGAGTTACTTTTGAAGATCAGAAAGCAAGGATAAGTCAATTCTCATGAAATACAAAAAAATACTTTCCCACTTTCCTGTATTTTATTTAAAGCTAATTGAGGTTCAGGACTAAGAGCAGACCCTAAATATTTCAGTGTTTGGTGTTGATAGACTTAACTGTGATTGAGCTGTGGTATTATCCTGCTGGTCTCTGAGGCAGCTCCAGGACTCACATAAGATCTGGTGTTACAGAACAGAGGTTGCTCTTCTGTGGGCAAAATGAACGTGTTTAGAGCCACGGATGTAAGGAAATGGGGTGGGAAGGGTGATCTGGGTTTTTTTCGGTTAGTTTGGTTTAGGTTTTTCATAAGTTACTTAGTTTCAGTGAGTTAATTTTTTAGCAACTTTCGTTTCTGTGTTAACACCTGAGGCAAAGTGAAGAAAGAACCTTCTGTTGTGATTAATCCCAGAAAGTTGTTGTTCTTTCTTTGTAACTGATGATCAAAGAATCTGAAAAACAGGCATGTCTCCTCCTTGTTGTCTTTACACCCAGAAAACATGTCTGGATAGAAAACAAGCTCAGTGGATGAGAGAGCCTCTTCTGTCTTATGCTGTTTAATAACACTAGGAGTAGACTCTCCCTGTTTAATTAGCACTTCTAGAAGTGACATCACTATTTAACTGCTAGTTCTCATAGTCAGTTGGTCCAGTAAAGTTAACCACGAGTTCCAATATTATCTGGACAATTGAATTGTTAATTATTGGTTGTGAATTTTGTCTTAATTTGCTCCCTAAAAATAGGTGGAAAGATTTCTTTCTCACAGGCTCAATTTCAGGTAGCTGATAGGTAGTTCTTCAATTTTCATTCCTTGTCTTAGTGATGCATATTGTTTAATGAAACTCCACTAAGCAGCAAAGAATTAGTTCTGTATGGTTTTCTGTTTGAGCTTTTGTTGTTGCTTTTCTCCTTATGTTTTATGACTCCTTTCGTATTCTGTATTTTTCTGTTTCTTGTTGTTAGCTTGTTGAAGGGACTTCTGTTTTTCTTTAAATTCTTTGGTTAAAACACTATTTTTTCTTGTGTAATTGTTTAGGGTAAGCGATGAAAAAGATGCTCGAGGTTATCTTCAAGCCTTGGCCTCTAAAATGACTGAAGAGCTGGAAGCCCTGAGGAACTCCAGTTTGGGTGCTAGAGCTACAGTAAGATATTTGTACCTTTTTATATCTTATACAGTAAGATATAAAAATACTTCACTTCCATATGTCAGAAGTTTTTTTTGTTTGAAATAACCACTGATTGGATAGTTTCAGCTGCAGCAATAATCTGTCTGTAGAGTCTGTGTTAATTAAAAGTTAAACTTTCTTGGAGCTTCCCTTCTGAATAACTGAATACCAAATTTATTGTTTATTAATTAATTAAACACCAATGTCTTCATAATGTGATTTTGTCAATGTTATAGTTCAAGTCGCTGCTTTATAATCGTGTATGAATTTGTTGAAGGAAATCATGCTTTTGTTCATGAAAACCTTCAAGTCTTTCACTTGTGAAGTGTGAATGTCCTTCATAGCTGTCATCTGAATTGAGGCACATCAAAACTAGACTTCAGAAATCTCTTTGCTTTTGAGATCAACATAAAACATTCACATTGCCTACTTGTTACTTGAGTTCAGAAATACTACTCCTAACATTACTCCTAATTTTAGATTATTTTGGAATTAAGGAACTCTTATGTTAAGAACATAGTAGACTGAGAAATGTAGTTGTTGAAGTTAGTTGCATTCCTAATTTTCAGCTTCCTTTCCTCTTAACTCTTTCTACTCCCTTTTTTGATTCTTTCCTAGGACATGCCCTGGAAGATGCGACGCTTTGCAAAGCTGGATATGTCTGCCAGGCTGGAGCTCCAGTCCGCTCTTGATGCTGAAATCCGAGCCAAACAGGCTATTCAAGATGAGCTGAACAAAGTCAAAGCTTCCTGTATCTCTACAGAGTGGTAAGACTGAATTGTTCTGATGCAAATTTACTTTGATACCTCCCAGGAAATGTAATCAAATCATTATTTTATCTACCTTGTCTGGCGAAATTTGATCATGAATGATATGCTGGTTTCATACACCCAAATGTGAAAAAAAAAAAATCACACCTCTCTTCATTGTTTGAACAGCTGAACACTTACTGGGGAAAGTTGAAATCCTGAAGGCTTTCAGAGGGAACACTTTCTTTCTAATAATACAATCTCTCCTAGTTGTGATAATACGTCCAAATGCAGAGTGGGAGTTTGTGTCTCAGAATATATTCTTTTCCGTTCTGCTGATAGCTGCATTGGGTTAGCTGACTAAAATCAATGGTTTGGACAGTAAGAAGTAAAAATGGTTAATGGCCTATTATGAATTCTTTTATTCCTTCCTCAGACCTCTCTTTCTCACTTCTACCTCACCACCCCCAGAACAGAACTTACTCTGAGTTGGATGAATGCCTGAAACAGGGGGTTGGTAGGAAGTGGTTCCATTTTCCTAGGCATCGAGCTTCAGCCTAGCTCAGAGCACTGGTGTGTTTTGCAGCTGTAGGAAAGCAGTAGGATAGAGCTCAAATTTAAGTATGTTACCTGTGAAGTGGGAACATCTGGTTCACCTACCTTGAATGTTTTTCAGGCCAGGTAATGTGATGATAGGCAGCATTGGAGATTCTGTAAGAACAGGAGAGCCAGTGTTTGCTTTGACAGGCAAGAATGAGAAGTGTGCTCAAATTGCAGAGTAGTGGTACCTGTCATCTGTGAGTCAGAAAGCACTGAAACAACTAACTGTAAAGGAACTGAGCAAAAAAATAGTTCAACCTTATCTATTAGTATCACCTAACTAACAAATAAACTTTAATGAAAAACAGGACTTTTAAAAACATAAGTATACCTACAGTCTTTTTTTCTCATTCACAGGATACAAGCTCACACAGTTACTTAGAAATTAGAAACATGAAAAACATGAACCTATTTAATAGATAAATTGCTTCTTTTCTGTAAACTAGACAAGTCTCAATAGATTTATTCCGGCATTTGAAGACATCAGAGTGAGTTGTTGAGACAACCAGAGTGCCTTGTGCCATGGGTTCTCAATACTTATATACATTTTTTGTGTTCTTTTGAAGTAAATTGCAAGAATCTGAGAAGAGGAACATGGAGCTTTTGGCAGACATCGAAAGGCTGAAAAAGGAGACAGAAGAGCTTAGATCAGAAAAGGGTATGGCAACTGATATCCAAGTAAATAGTGTGTCACATTGGTGGGTACATCTTAGCAATCAAGTGTCACCTTGAAACTAAAATATGGTACCAAAATGCGAGCGAAACACTTGCATGTTAAGGTGTACCCACAGCAGTTGCATCTGCACTTGTAATACTCATAATACACCTCAATTTCGTTGGTACCTATGAACCAGTAAGGTATTACTTGATTTTATTTTTTATTTGGCCTGTGTATGGTGATTTACTGCCAGAAAACTGTTAGAAGTATAGATATTTCTAACCTTTTCTCCTTTATGATGGGTGAAGGTATTTAGACATCAATACTGATCATAGTGTTGTTCATTTGTGACTGTTTTGGGCCTGTCTACACAGAGAGTAAACAACTGCAGAGGAATTCATAGCGTTTGTTTGTTTCTGGGATGACTTCATTGATAGGCTTTGCAGCCACATAGAGCAGTGTGGTCATGAGTGCTTTGCTGTGGTATTAAGAGTATGTTCTGGGATTACTGTTGCATCTGTCCAACACTGCTTTGCATTGTTGCTGGGAGAAGAGACTTTTTTTGGTAATTCTGCAATGAAAAAAAAAAATTCATTAAGGGATGATTAATGATTTGGCTGATTGATTGCAGTTTCTGTAGTAGCTGTAATACTTATGTCTCATGAGTCACATGGGAAGAAGTATTTTTCAGGTCAAATGGAATTACCTAATTTTCTGTAGGGAACTATGTGAACTTCAGTATTTCAATACCCTGGCAACAATTGCTGCACTGGGATATCAGATATTTTTCAGCCTTTCCAGCTTAATGGCCGGTCAGTCAATAAAGTATTGTAGTTTACATTCATCTCCTATATTTAGGCCTCCCAGTGCTGATTGACTGGTAAAAATAATTCAAACCTATACAGAACATTACAAAATGGTGCCGATTAGCAAATAAAACATTGAGAATTTATACTTCGTCATCCTGATGCGTAGCACTGATACCAGGATTATGCTTCCTCCAAGTTGGAGAGAAGTTCTCATAGCATCTCCCTGGAGACAAAAATACTTTGTCGTGTTTAGCTTTCATTTATATGTTCTTGAACTTTCTTAAATATTATGCATGGTTACTTGACTTCTGAAATCTTCCTTTGTGTTAAATAATGTTATGAATTTATAATTCATATTTTACCCTGTGTTTTTTCCAGTGTTTAAAACCTTATTGTTTTGGTGAGATAAACATTTACTCTTTGCTGAAAACAAACAAAAAAAAGTACTGTTCAAGGAAACATTAGTCATGTTTCTTAACTGAATTACATTAGTAATATCCTACTGCAGTCATTCAAATAGTCTGATAGAAATGCACCTGAATCTAAATCGTTCCCATCTTTGCATTTGGTTTTGTCTTACAAGAAGAAATATATTGCTGTTTGAATCATGAACTGTATGGAAGATTCAAATGTAGTCAATGTACCGTGGTAGAGTAACTCGCAGTGTGTGGAAATTGATTTCTAGGAAGGCATTATTTGGATTAGCGCCTGAATCCTTTGCTGTTCATAAATATATTTCAGAAATTTAGACAGGTGGGGAAAAAGATTGCTAAAAATATTCCATAAAGTAGTTGGTAATTTGAAAATTAGTTTTAGTATTTTACTGTGAGTTCAGCATATTTATATTTTAAAGAGGAAAAGGTTTTTTGTAACTTCATTCACCATGGGTTATATTTAGAGCATATAGGGTGACATGGCTAATTAGAGCAAAACACTGACATTTTTTAAAAGAAATAAGTAACTTCTGATAGCATCATTCTTCTGAGATGCACACAGTCCTGCAGGCTTTGGTCATAATAAATACATGTATGTATGTGTATATAATGCATTTATAGCATTGAGAAGAGTAGAGTTCGTACACATCTGTGAAGTATAAACACCCACACAGCAGCTTGAATTAGAAAAGAAGGAAAAAAAATACTAGTTGGAGCAAGTTGAGGTAAGAGCCGAGGTGTGCCAGCCTCTGCAGCTCCGGGGGATGCAGCGTTCCCGCTCCACTCGCTGGCTGAGCATCACTTAAATGGTGTGGTGTGACAGAGACATCTGAAGCTTCACCCAGGATTGTATGACTGCTGGGCACTCAGAAGGGAGAGGTGGCAGACAGGCACAGAGCATGGCCCAAGGAACGCATCTTCTTTGGAAATGCCATGTTTCTGTTGGCTCCAGCTGCCCTGGCACGGTGGGACGTCCCACGTGTGACCAGAGCAGGTATGGCACCTGCTGCAGTGGTGTGTGGTGCAAATGGACATGAGCACCTTAGAAACCAGTGCCTCCTGCATTACAGACACGTACATACAGCTTGTTTTCACATAGAACTCACAGCACACACATCCTAGCTTGGGAAAGGATAATTAAACATGGGCTTGTCCTGTAAAAAAATCCTTAATTCTGGAAAACAAACCAAACGTGCAGCTTATTTCAAAAAATGTAGGTGTTTCAGGTGGACACTCAAACTCTGATTCAGCAAGGCAAAGGTCCTCCATGAAAAGGTCATTTTTTCTGTAGCTTAAAAACCTGCTGCTGTTTTCTAGGTGTAAAGCACCAAGACTCACAGAATTCTTTCTTGGCATTTTTGAATGCGCCTACCTCTGCTCTGGATCAATTTGAAGTAAGTGCACAGCTATTCTAACTGTTAGTCAGTGGAACTGCTGTTGTGTGTAGGTTATGTGCATAGTTGCTGAGAGTTTGCTCCTATATTTTTATTGTATTGTCCCAGTAATATTTGTGTATAA
Organism: Machaerirhynchus nigripectus; assembly: GCA_013397975.1. Classification (NCBI taxonomy): domain Eukaryota; kingdom Metazoa; phylum Chordata; class Aves; order Passeriformes; family Dicruridae; genus Machaerirhynchus; species Machaerirhynchus nigripectus. The sequence continues at coordinate 463,105 of VZRQ01007680.1, read as the reverse complement.
TAATATGTGAGAATTACTTGTCATTTACAGTGCTGGCTGTCTTCTCTTGAATGCTTGTAATCACACTGAATTCTCTCTCAAACCTTGAATTCAGAAATTTACCTGATTTTGCAGTGAACTTGAAAAGCAGAGTTGTTCAAATGGTTTTTCTTTGTATTCAGAGAAATGCTAAGTAAAGCAGGTAGTGGTTTGGTAAAAATGAGAGAAAATATGTAAATCCTCCTTGATTGTATCCCAGGAAGTCATCGGTACTGTTTGTTAGGCTGTTTTCATCGTCTGTTCATTTTGCACAGATCTGTAAAATCCAGGTAATTGCTATCCACCTCCTCTCCACAGATCCTTTTACTTAAAAAATGAATCTGTTTAATACCTTTGTCACATCTAGACAAAAGACCAGAGTAGGTAGAAAGCCTGGCAGAAAAAAAATTGAAACAATACTATACATTTATTGTCGTCTTTTTTAATCAACAGTAAGCAAAGCATCATCTTTCTTTTGAAAGAACTGCTGAGGTGAAATATTGGTCAAACTGAATTCAGAGAATACAAGGCACCACCTTTACAGTTAGACATTAATCTAAAGTTTGCCCATTTTTTTCCTGATGCAAGTACAGGATCATCACATTTAGCTATGAAAGAGCATAATCCCTGCTATTACTGATGTCCCAAAATCTTCTTTCTTTTCATTATGTTATTCACTAATCCATTGTTCTCTCTTGAAGTCCTCATAATTAACATCATTTTAAAATTTCTGTTGTAATAATTTATCTTATAAGTTACTTACAGTGTAAGTATCCTTTTGGGAGTATAGGAATATTATTTGATTGAGTAAATGCTGGAAAAACACTGGTTTCTTTACAGATAGGACATTAATTAATTGTCCATGAAAGGCAATTAATGAAAACTTACTCAGGTAACTGTTACTGCCACTGGTTATTTACAGTTCTTTATTTTTGCACTTTTATTTATATTGAACAGTTTTCTTCATCCATCTCTTTCTCTCTCTCTCTCTCTTTTTTTTACTGCTGTTTTCATTAAAATAGGATTCCTTTTCCTCCTCTTCATCCTCATTGATTGATTTTATGGATGACGTAAGTCTGACTTTCAACTCAGTAAATCCCTCAATAACAGATCAGTTGATTGATTTGGAATAGTCAAACATTAATGCAGTCAACTTAAAAGATATGCAAGAGCAGTGGAGAACAAAGTATTTCTGTAATAGCACCCTTACACCTATTTATATAGATAGGTGTTCTGTTTTGAAATAAATGCTTTTCTTTACCTGCAGGTGAAGAATTCTTAATTGCAAACAGTTTTTCTGATGGGGAAAAGCTGCTTTTAGGCCTTGTCTGTTGATGTGGCCCGTGGAAAACGGTTCCAAAATCAGCAGCACATTTATATATTTAATTCTTTTGTTTCCTATTATTCCTTTATCATGAGTTGTTTCCCTAAGTTTTCGAGTCACTTTTATTAAAATGTTCCCCTTGCATACAGTTAACTTTGGTATGCTCAAATAAAATAACTTTCTCTTTTTTAGCCTGCATTGTGAGAAGTCATTTTCATTATGACTGAAGTGAACTTCCTACTTTTTATTGCCATTAGAGATGCAGGTTTTCTGTCAGGACTTTGTTTAAATATTCCCACTAGTTAATTGCATAAGAAGGGAATTGAGTTAAAAGCTGAAAATTGACTGCATTATATTTCTTCCAAACTAAAGTAGTAGGCCCATAAAGATAATTATCAATAAACTTTTTGAAATCCAAGTGTGTGGAGCCCCATCCATGACAGCTCTGTAGGTATAATTGTGTGTGTGTGTGTGTCTGTCCTTGTAGATGTGTTTATACATATTATACATAATACATTCACAAATATTTATACATACGTGTTCAACAGAGTGTAATCCTGTTGGCATTGAGATACAATTCATTTTATTTGAGAAATGTCTGCTGTCAAGAGTATAGCAAAGAGGATGAGGTATATGGGCCTTTTCTGCTGCTTCATTTCCTTTCATTTACTGTGAAAAAATGCTTTTCTTCTGGATGCTTTTGCTCTGTAAATCAGGTATATACCCCAGACAAAATGTGACGGTTCATCTGTGGTGTCATAGTAGAAGGCACATACCTGCGCTTTTGTATAGCACACAGAAAACTTTTGGCTTGCTGATGTTGTTGGAATTTTCTTTAAAAAAAAGAGGGTACAGTTCCCTGTTGTGCAAATCCACAAAAAATGAATAGTATTTATGTTCTTTATCTGGATTAAAGAAAACATGTTCTATGTTACCTGAGTATTAGGAACACTTAGTTTGCATCAGCAGGTTCTTGAAGAGAAATTTATGTTTGAAAGTATCTAAAACACTCCCCTAAAACATAGTAAAAGAGACATAAGGGATATATGTGGCAGTTGCTGATAATGTTCTGTTTTGCAAGGGGAAGCTTTGGACAAGGATATTTTCCTGGTTGCTGTCTAGTTAATTTTGAAGGACTTCAGTACTTTTTTCTGTTTTTATTGTTGCTTGTTTTTTGTTGGTTTTGGTTTTTTTTTTAAGAAGGCAGCATTTTTTTCCACAAGCATTTTGACAAAATTACTTTTTTTTTTCCTCTATGTATGCCAACTGCTGGCATACATCCTTTATAGCAATTCCTCTTGATTGGTCCAGCCAGATCAGATCTTTGCAGATACCCACCTTTTAGTCTTGGTTAAAGTTTCAGTTATTAATATTTATATTGTTGCCTGTAGTTAGCTTCCTGCACATGGAGTCAAACATCCCCTGTTATACCTTCAATTTGAGTCCAGTGGGAGTGGTTTTTTCTCAGTTGCACTTGGCAAAAGTACATCTCCTAGCTGGACTGGCCAGGGGCTCATGTTTCTAACACCAAGGCAGAATGCTCTCTCATCTGACAAAACTGCAGAAAAAGAAGAGTTGACTGCTGAAAGAGGGAAGAGCACCTTAATGCAAGACATTCTGTCTTTGTTAGAAAGAGAGATAAAGCTGGTATCTGTGCTAGCAGATGAAAAGTAGTATCATTCAGTTGTGCTGAAAGTCAGTTCTGCATCTTTGATTTGTTGGACAATCACTTGATTCATTCATAGCATAATTTATAGTCTCTGAATTATCTAAGTGAATGGTTATTTATGGTTTAGCTCATTGAGTTGGTTTAGTATCAATATATTAGATGGACTTAAATTAAAATAAGGGTACTAAAACTCCCTGCCTACTGGATGTGACCTCCATTCCCTTTCCAGTGTCTCTTTTTGGCAGCAGTTACCTTGAAGGAGAGCATTTCTTGCAGCATCTCCAGAAGAATTAAACTCTTCTCAGTCAAACCTGAGAAGTGTGTGGGTTCATTGGGTTCTTTGTATTAAGACTAAGGAAGAATTAGAAGCCCTCAGGTTGGACTCTGCGGTGCTGCAATATTGCATGGGATTCAGGAAAACCTCTCTTGTAATCAAGAACCCCAAGTAAATATTTCTGATGGCCTGTATTGTTTCCTCAGACTCTGTGCTTCATTAAGGAAGTACAGACAACATGTAAAATAACGTGCAGATGCAGTTGCAAGGCATTCCTTGCAGGATCTCTGAAGTCTGTTTAGCATACAGATGTGCACACAGCACTGGGTTTCCTAGGGTGGGTATGTCTTGTGTGTCTGCCATCCAAATAACCTATTTATAGCACTCTCTGAATGACTGGAATTAATTCCAATTTTTCCGATGAGGAAAACAGTAGTTTTGCAATTTCTGCTGGAGAGAAATAAAAATAGATGTCCTGCTGCCTCTGTAGCCTGCAGATGCTGAGGAAAAAGTGATAGCTCACTACTCAGATGAGCAGCAGTCACTGTTGGTTCCTGCCTTGAACAGATGCTGGGTCAGGTTGGCAGAACTGATGCCTAAATCCTCATAGGTGTGACAGCCCACAGGTTCAGAAACAATCCTTTTATCTCCTCTGCACACTGGGGAGTAGGAATGTGTTTGCAGTCCCTGCATTCCAATCTTGGTGGGGAGGGAAGTCACCCCCAGTGACTCTAAGAGACTAAATCCTTTCTGCTGTTTCTCCTGTGTGTTGCAGGCTGTCTCAGTAACATTGTCTAGGTGTTAAGTCTCCTGTATTCACTGGAAGTGTCTGATGATGGAAGTGTTGGGTTTTGTTTCTTTGCCAGGTGGATCTTTGTGTATCTCACTAGAAGCAATCAACTTGTTTTATTTAAGGATGAATTTGTGATTGTTTATTAACAATAAAATGGAATCCCATTTTCCCTTGACGAAATTATTTTTCTGCACACTCAAAAATCCTATTTTTTCCCCTGTTGCTAACACATTAGAAATTAGAAATAGATTTCTTAAGTCCTCCTGCGTTCTGTCCTCACATGCAGTCCCCATGGGCTTTGGCTAGACTAAACAAATCTGAACTCTGTAAGTAGACACAGAATAAATGATGTTCTGAATTCTTTTTATTGAACAGAATAAGCCATAGTGGTGTGTGGTGAGAGCCTTGACTTTACCTGCACGTTCATAATTAAGTTGAGTAAATCTGGTTCATCATGATATTTTAAATTGGATGCCTCCAATAGATAACTTCATTCATCTTATTCAAAGCACAGAGATGCCAACTGCAAATTAATAGTGCACTGTAGTCTGCAGTTTCACTATTGTCCAGTGTAAGACTATGGACTTGGAATAGCTGTTCCTTTTTCTTTTTTTCATGTTTCCTCCCTCTTGTTGCCCCAGAATAGCTTGTTTTTAAAATACTTGTAACAATGAACGTTATTGTGTGTGTCTAACCACTACCTCTGGGGGTACAGTGAGGAATTCTGAGGTGATGTATGTGTCACTGTTTGGTTTTGTAACATATTCTCCTCCTTTCTTTGTTAAAGCGCTCTCCTTCCTGTATTCCAGCTAACAAAGGCAGACGTGTAAGAGGCTGTCTTACTCTATGTGGCCCTTTATTTTTTGCCTGTTGTGTCCATGCCTATGTTTAATGTATGGATTGTGTATTTACCTCACTGCATGTCTTGTGCTGCTGCTGCTGCTGTTTGCTGCTGCTGTGCTGTTTGTTGTTTTCCAGCCGTGGGCTCAAAGCTTTTGGAGTACTTCATTTGGCAATCCTGTGAGCAGAATATCACAGTAATTGGAGAAGATGCTTTGGGTGTTCTCATTTCAATTAACCCTATGAGCAGAATATCTCTGAAACTGGAGAAGATGCTTTGGGTCCTTTCTGATTTTAATGTGAAAGTCTTATGTGGAAGCTGATCAGGCAGATGCAGGTTGGGAAGATGAGCAAACATCAAATGAGGGCCTGTTTGTTTCCTTGCCCTTCGCAGAGGGCATGTGTTGAGTCATGGGAATTGCCCATAGAAGATCAAAGTTTGGCGTTTGGGAGGCACATCCCAGGAAATGATAGAAAATATCACGGTACAAAGATGAATAAACGTGAAGTGGGGAATTGAGTAAATGGAGCATCAAGGAGGATAGGAGAAATTCATACCAAGAAAACAGAGATTAGATGTGTTATAGCTGGTTAAACTGGAGAAGTCTGTGGTGTTTCAGAAATCAAGGTGGGTTTTTAAACATGTGTTTACATGTGTTATCAAAGCAAACTCAGTGAGGATGAGTTCCTACCAGTTATGCTGTGACCATTTTAATCTCATACTGCCACTTTTGTTTCTTCTATACAGATACGTTGGAGGGCATAAGTAAGCACACAGAGCATTTCTGTTGAATATTCAATAAATAAGCAGCAATGCCCAACAGCTCTAATGATGCCCTTACCCAGGCAGTTCAAAGCACACTGCTGAGTCTCTCAGGCAAGCTTACAGTAACTGGTTGTTTTTGTTGGTGGTGCCTCCAGTTCAGAAGTTCTCTCTCCTCCAGATGTGTTTATACGCTGGCCAGCTTTGGCTCAGACCTGCACATGTAGACAGTCCTGTGGAAGACAGCAAGGCTCTTGCAGTTTGGTAGGAAATAGTGAAATCTGCTTGGGGTAATCCAGTGGATTAGTTTAAAACCAGTTTGAATGGTGTTAACATGGTCTTCATAAACTGTTGACCATAGTTGAGTCACGTTGCTTTTGCACTTAGTTCTTGTCATTAAAGCCAGGAGATCACTGCAGCAGTACAGCTTAAGGCCCTTGTTTCTGCACTAAAGGTGGAGATGAAATTCCCTTCTGCAATGGTGGATCAGGTTCTGTTTGTTTTGTGGGCTTTTTATGTTCGTAAGTAAAGTGAAAATACATTTGTTACTGTTTCAGCAGTTGTCTTCAACCACAAAGCTTTGTAGCACATTCCAGAAAGGTTCCATCACTGATACCAGGCTTGTAGTACATTTTTTTATAGACACCATGAAAATTCTTTGGTATGCAGATGCTGCTTTGAAAGGGAAAGTCCTTGGAGTGTCTGGAAACATTTATGAAATTACAGATTAGAACTCTTTGAGTTTTACTTGTAGAACAAAAGGAGTGTCTGTTTCTTGCTATGAAAAAATCTGCCTGTAGTTACTCATTGGGCTTATTTTTTAGTAAAATTTTTAAGGAGGAGGTAGAATTGTTGAATGTTAAACAGTCTTTGAGTGGACTCCACGTTATCACGTGTTTAGACTGGATTGAAAAGAAGTTTAAAATAATTGAAACGTATTACGTGTTTGAGGATTTACTACTTAAGGCATCAGTCTTTTGAATACTGGGTAAAGCTTTGAATTATTATTTGCTTCTGATAAATCTGAGCACAAAATGTTTGCTTTGCTGCTACTTTTTGCCACGATGCCGGAAACACATCATATATGTGTAGTAAACAGGTGTATCCCAGTGTGAGAATATCCCATTTTCATTTTAGAAATACTTACAGGCATGATAGTATGCCTAAGTTGATTAAACTGATGAGCATTCTCCACCAGATAATTTTTGGAAGGGTATGGTAAAAGTAGGAGCCATCAAACTAAAACTCACTATTTAAAAAAAAAAAGTGTATATAAAACTAGCAGCTGCACCTGTTCGCTACCGTGACTGAGCTCCTGAAGAACAGGACTGTGTGTGCATGTATAAAATTGCCTTGGCAATATAATTGATTCCCAAAAAGCAGTAAAGTTTGTGGAATTCTTAGTATTGTCAGTGGCAAATGAGAAACACTGGATTGTTCAAATGCTTTCTGTAAACATGGCTGCGTATTTTAGTTTCTCTGCAAGCTAGCCAAATCCTTGGCAATGGAGAACTGATGATAGCACTGCTCCAGAAAATTGAGGCATGCCATGGAGCCTTCTGCAAGCCTGCAGCTTTTACTTTTATTATCAGTGGAAAAAAGCATTTTCACTTTTTTTTTTCTAATACAATTTTTCATAGAAAGCTTTGTGGATATGTCTTGTTTTCAAGGAAGAATCCTGCCTTCTCTGATTTTTTCAGCTGTACTAACAAAAGATGACTTGTTATCCAAGATTCCTGTTTGTACCTATGTGCCTTGCTCAGTGTAGCTCTGTGTTGGGCTAAGTTTCATTCTGTATATCAAGGACTAGGAAAATATTCCTCAGAAGGAATTGCATTCCTGGTAAGGATATTTCTGTAGTTCAAATGGGGTGCAAAACACCCTCAGTTCTCTGTGAATATAATTATCACTACCCTCAGGATATACACTACTCTGCCTTTTCTCCTTGTTTTCTCCTGAATATGTTTGCAGGAATTTACATGGCCTATGTGGGAATTCACTTCTAACAGTGTGGGAATTCACTTCCCTGTTACCAGTGGACAAAACCCAGTAGTGTTTAGAAAATATTCACCCTTGGAAAATGCTGAGTTACAAGTGTCTTCGAGTGGTTATCAGGGCCCTGAACTGATACAGCAGCTGTTGTGCATGTGCTCACCTCACCTCTCAGCAGAAGCCTTGGCGTGTTTACATGCAGCAATCTTCATTCCATTTTTGTGCTTTTAATTAGGAAGATGCTTAAAACTGAATTTTTATCCTCTCAGTTCTCTCTTAGGAATTCTACTGCTCCCATATCTTATTTTGGTAAGAGTTGAGAATTCTTTTTTAATGATGTCTTTGATTTATTTCTTTGGTTGTTGTTTTTTTTTTTCTCTCTTGAATTGTTTTCCTAGATTGATTCAGTTGAGAATTTGACATTGTCTAATACTCCATCACGAGATGAAGATAGCAAGTCTCACCTCCATTCCAGATCGAGGTCTCCTTCTACAGCCAGTGAGATTGAACCAATTGAGGTACTTCAGTGTTGAAAGATATTTGTCTTTTTTTTTTTTTTTTTTAGGAGTAAACAGTTTCATTGTATAAAAATTACTGTTGCAGATCTTTTGTTTAGGGTGAAGCTCACTCTTTTGCAGCAAAATTGTTTAGGACTTCGTAATAGCCTTCTGCACAAGTGGTGAACTGTGTTTTGGGGAATGTTGCATTTGCTTTCACATATGTTAATTGATTAGGGATGGGAACTATGAATCAATTATTAGTTACAGTCTCTCTTCATAACATATCCTCATTCATGAATATTTAAGAAATGTTGGCACAAAGATTATGTTAAAATGTAGTTTGTAAAAACACTATTTGAAGCCCTGCTGGAAGTCTTGGTATTACAAAATGTTAGCCAGACTCCGCAGCTATAATAATTTATCATCTTTCCCTGTTAAAATAATTCTGTGGTTATTTTATATTAGGAAATATCCAATCAAATGTTGAGGATATTGTGAAGTTGGTTTTGACATTCAGGAGATGAATCTTGCTGAGAAGTAAGATTTGTTTTTTGAGTCCTGCATTAATCAGTTTGGTTTCATGGCTTGGATGCAGGGGGATGGTGTGGGTGGGACAACATAGTCTTTTTCCTTTATCCAGACTTTCTTTGATAGTGTGTTCTTGATGTCTGATTGATCCTTTGGGGACTCTGTTCAGGTTACAGATCATCCTCCCCGTTCGATTCACACACCGACCATGAGGACAGCCTATATTGGCTCGGGACTCTCTGCACCAAAGGTATCCTGTCAAGCATTCACCCTTCCTGTGTAGCAGGGGGGACGTGTCACTCCTGGCCTACAGCCTCAGGAGGACTGTTATCACACTGACCTCACCAGAACTGCCTAGACAGGGCTGTTCATGTGCAAGCTGGTTGCTTTCTAAAATTTAAAACCCTTCATTCTTACATTTTGGGGTGTGACAGGTTGCACTAGGAATTCCAGCGGGGCAGTACACAGGCATTTGACTGTAGGAAAAACAGTAGTTTGGATTTAGAAAGAGGTAAATGAGCCAGAATGTGAAGAAAGGAAAGTGCCATCCTAGGAAGAGAGTGTTTTCAGACATGTGTCTGACCAACATATCTCTACTCTTTGCATACAATAAAGTCTCAGATTAGCATGCCTGTGTGCTAATTAGATGCTTATTCTTGAGAAAAGGCAAAGAGTAACCTTAGGAAGGAAACCACAGATTTGCCTGTTTCTAAGCAGTGTAGAGTGAGCTCTACAAGGGGGCACCCCAGCACTGGGCTGGGAGAAGGATTACCAATTTTTCTGGTTTTTTGCTTTTACCTGCATATATACTGATTTTCCATCAGTTGTTGAAATCATTTTGTTGTTGCTGAGTAAGTCAGTGTATGCTGATTCCCAGTGGATTATGTCTGTTCAAGCAAATGAAGATTAAATACAAGCTATTAAAGGAAGAATTTTCTTATAAAAATTCTGAAAGTGACTCGATGGTTTAGGAATCCTGCGTATATTTAAAAATGACAGTTTTTCCTGCAACTAATAATAAAATAAATAAGCCTTTCCAATAGATCTGTTTCTCTGCTTTGATAAATAGCAAAGTAGCAGAAGATTCATTTGTGTAAAGGAAAGCTAAAAAGTTTGAGTAGACAGTGTTCTGTTAGCAGCATCTTAGTAGATCTATTAAAAAAATACTGTAAGTGCACTTGGAATCATGTGAAACAGATTTTACTGTGCAATAATTTAATTTTTGCAAACATTTTGCTCAGTAAGTAATGACTTGCTTTATAATTTATTGTGTCCCCTAAAGAACCTTTTTACTTTCTGACTGCATCCATTTTTAAAGCTGGGTGTTGTTTCCCTGCAAGTATCAAAACAGAACATTGTTCTGTAGACAGAAAGCTGCCATTGTAACAGTAAAGCTGTCATTAAATATGGGTAAGTTTGAGCCCTTAGCTCATAAGGTCATTTTTCAGACCTCATAGTCTGAAAAACAGGAAAGTGAGCAAAATTTTAACATACCTACTCTTCAAAGTAGTCTGTAAAATTGTCTTATTTCAGATCACGTACACGATCAGGCTTTTTTGGACAGCCTTTGCGTTCACCCTGTGCTCTGGCCTTTCCCCCCTGTAGTTACTTCTCTGGGAGTTTTTATAGAAAAGCAGGGCAGCTTCCTGGATTTTACACAAGGCCATCTGTGAATCATACTGCCGCATTACGTAGGCATTTATGCTTTCTATAGCAGCATCAGCACGGCCATCCTTGAGGAGAAGGAGAGAATTAAACCACTTACTCATGTACTCTGTGTTCCCAAGGAATAACAGGAAGAGAAACCCTTTCAAAACCAGCTTCATCTATCAGCTCCAGCTCTTGCCTTTCAATTGGGTGTTCTGAAATTGCCTCTGCTGAACACCACAAAAGGGAACTCTGTCAGGGTTTTCTGGCATAAAATCTAAAATGTTGAAAAAGTCTGCTGTTCTGCTTTTAACTAAGGCAATACTCCTTACAGAGGAGCACTGAATTTGCAGCTTAGAAAATACTCTTAGGGGTTGACCTGGGCTGACAGGTGCCCACCAAGCACATGCTTACACACATTGAACTTCTGGAGTGTAATAGAATCATTTTGGCATCTTTCCTGTCTGCAGTGGAAGCAAACTCATGTTCTGAGACAGGGTCCAGTTTCCATGGCTTTGTTTACAGAGGATGTTTTAAATTATCAACAAGGAGCACTGATAAGGAATTTTTTTCAGCTCCTGTGTTAGGAGCTGGGATCTCATTCCAGCAAAGACAAACAAGCTGCCTTATTAAATGCACCTATGCACTGTTGTCTGTGAAAGAAATAACTGTTCTTCAGAAGCGTTACAGGTGTTAACATCCTTGTCTGCTCTTTTCACAGCCTAAGGCCCACCAGTTTGTAGTGAAATCATTTAACACGCCAACGAAATGCAATCAGTGCACATCCCTGATGGTTGGTCTGATACGACAGGGCTGTACTTGTGAAGGTGAGCACTTGGGAAAGCACAAACAAGTGTGAAGTTCTTGCAGATGCAGATGCCACAGTAAATGTTGCAGTGGGTGATGCAGGAGTCTGCTGCTTATATTTTGAATAACAGTGTATTCTCATGCCTCTGTCTTCTAACAGTAGGAGCCAAACACTACAAATACCCTACATAACACATTGCCCAGTTATCTGGGGAACCTCTTATTCCAGTTGGTGGTAGAAGAGCTTAGTTCAGTTTACTCAAAACAGCAATAAGGAGCTACAGCGAGTGATCAAGTTAATTGACAGCAGCTCTGCTTTATGTTGCAGGGCAAAATTTAAGACTTCTATTCTGACTTAATCCAGAAAGAAGCAAAATTGGTACTGAATGGCAGTTATTCTTGTTTGTATGTGCACGGAATGACACTTATTATTTAGAGGATTTTCCAGGTTTTTGTTTACTAGTAGAGTTAGGCCTATAGAACATCATAGGGATTATTTTAGGCTCTTTCTTATCTGGATGAAACCAGGTGTATCCATAAACTATCTGAAAAAGAGAAATTCAGGATTTAGAGCAGATAAAGAACTGCTGCTGTGTGCAGGGTTTTATTTCTGTCTGTAGCAAAGTTCAGTAACATTATTCAGTTGTTGGTAAAAAAAAGAAAGGGGGTTTCTTTGTAAATCTCATCATCATGATCACAACTTTTGCATGCACAAGAGATAACCATCAAATCCTTTTGTTTCTTCTCCTCCTCACAAGTGTGTGGATTCTCTTGCCACGTGACCTGTGCAGACAAGGCTCCTGCAGTATGTCCAATCCCTCCTGAACAGACTAAGGGACCTTTGGGAATAGATCCACAGAAAGGCATAGGAACAGCTTATGAAGGACATGTCCGAGTAAGTATGAGGTAGCTGCATTTGGGGCACTTACATTAAATTCACTGTTTTCCAGAGCTGGAATTGCTTTGAATATTGGGGGGATAGATTTAATTACATCTTAGGGTGGTAGCAGTTTGGAAACTAAGACTTAAATTTTCACAAAGCAACTCTTAGCATTGTCAACAATGATCCTCTGTCCATCTCTGTTGGTCAAGTGCTTTGGGTTGGTCTTGTGTAGTCCCATCTCTAGAGATCAGATCATCTTAAAGGTCCTGTGAGTTTTTGAGTCTTTCTGCCAGTACTGTCTGTGGTCACTGGTGTGGATATTTGCACATAAGTATTAAAAGACTTACTCAGCATAGTTTTGGCCATAATTCTGTGACCAACTAGAGATGGGTTTCTTTGTCTGTATTTGTTAATACAACTCTGAATGAATTTGTGAAATAAGAAAAAAGAATCAGTGATGTGATTAATTTATTAAATAATATATTGTGTATGTGTGTCTGTGTTTGTTGGTCTTAGTGCTCCTGGGCTGTTGCTTATGTTGCTTAGCATCATCACTGAATGAAAACTTTACAGCCCAGATGAGAAAATTGATTTTTGTGTTGTCTGTTTGATTTTTTGATTGCATCTAAACTTACAGAGAGTTGATGAGAATTTATATTTTTAAAGGTCCCGAAGCCAGCTGGAGTAAAGAAAGGTTGGCAGAGAGCACTGGCAGTGATCTGTGATTTTAAACTCTTCCTGTATGATGTAGCAGAAGGAAAAGCATCTCAGCCCAGCGTGGTAGTGAGTCAGGTCATAGACATGAGGTAAGCTGTTCGGTGCTGCTGGGAGCTTTGCAGAGGCATTGGGAGGTTTTGTTCTGCTTCTCCTTTTTGTCGAATCAGTAAGCAAGCTCCAGAGCTTTTATGAAACCCCGTAATCCGTGTTGAAAGCCACTAATTTTCTGGGATAAAAAAATAAAATAGTAGTTAGAAGTTATTTAGAGTTAGCCTGAACTACATTTCTTTGTTCCTATGTGGATGTTTAAACTTCCATTAATACATTATGTGCAAAGAGCATCTGTTCAGCTGTGTAGAAGATAGGAATGAATAAAGACTTGAAAATAATATGATTTTGGGATTTTAAATAGACTTTTGAAAGACAGGTAAAACTTTGTTACAGGATAAAACTATTACTGTTTTTGGTTCAGAAGGGCTGAATAGTTGGTTGTCATTGTCTTCAGTGTTACTGAAGTACTACCAGCCTCACTGAAGTCTGAGAACATTTAACATGGCAACTAAGTAAAGCTCATCTCTGGTCTAGGTTAGTTCATCCAGGAAGTCCAAAACTGCTGTGGGTTATAGCTACTAGAGAGTTTGGATTTTTATGAAAGAGTTGGAGAGGTGTTTTCATCCCACTTAGTTTTTAATTTATACAGGTGAAAACCAGATACAGAATATCTGAATAAATATATCTCCATTAGCATTTACCAAGAATTAATAATGCAATATTGCATTTGTGAATTTCATCTGCAGATACAGAGGAAAGGATAATTTTAAAAATTAGATCTCAGTGCTGACTTGTTACGTCCTTCACTAAACAAGGCTATTGGAAAAGTAAAAACCAAACATTTTGAGATTTTGCTCATTAACTCTTTTCCAATTGTGTTTATGGTCTCCATAAGGGATGAAGAATTCTCAGTGAGTTCTGTCTTGGCCTCAGATGTCATCCACGCAAATCGAAAAGATATCCCCTGTATCTTTAGGGTAAGTATTACATCCTGACCCTACTAACCCAGACGTACAGGGTTTCACAGGGTGACGTGTGGTGTGCATTCACTGACAGCTTGCCAGTATTTTATTTCCTTGGCAAGTTCTGCCCATGTGGTATCCATGGCAGCATCAGCAGTGCATAGAGATCTGTACATATATAATTTCTGTGGTAAAAATAGCACTGGTACATTTAGATAAGCTCTCATCTCCATGTGGGTTGTATTTTTTAATCTTCACAATAAGATGTGTTTTTCTCTACTTCCTCTTAGTCATTTGAAAGTCTTCTGTTCATCATGACCTTGTACATTTTCATTTCCTCAAGTTGCCCTCTGCTTCTCAATTTAACTGACTGGGTTATTGCTGAAGTCTTCATTTTATATACTTTTTTTTACATACGCATTGAATGTCTGAAACTCCCATTCATTAGATAGTCAGTATAGAAATTAAGTGCAAAATGCTCATCAAAATTTATGTCTAGTATCTGGTATCAGGATTTTGCCATCATTGGCTTATTCTAGTATTCTTATTTCTATTAGATACTCTATTAAAGCTTTGACCTCAGTGAAATCTCCTTGATGTCTTATCAATTCTGCTATAATTTCTTTACTGTGCCTTTGTATTTTACTCCTTGTTTTTCCAGTTTTTAGACTGTTCAACAGTCTGTGTGCTGAGAGGAGATAAAACCTACGAAAGGGGCTTTCAGTTTTATCTATAATATAAGCTGTATTAAATGCATGAAAAGGATCACAGAGCATTCTTTCAATAAAAACCAGTCCTATTGCATTAAATTATTATGAAATCTATAGCTCTTAAAAATACAGAAAGCTTTATAGGAAGTACTTCTTGGTATAAAATTGCTGTGAGAAACTGTTGACTACCTTATTTAGAGCAGACATTCGTGAATTCTAAAATAAATGCAAATGCATTTAAAATAAAGGCAACATTTTCTCTGTTCTTTTAAGTTATTCACATCTGCAGGTTTTCCTGCTGTGGGTTCTTAACTAAAGAGAAATGTTTGCTTCCTTAATTCAGACAGGTAATTAAAAGGGTACTTACAGGCATCTGATTCCCTTGTAAAAATGATCACGAGGAGATGATTTATCGCTTAAGAATATGTTTTGATTTTTTTTGCAGGTTACAGCCTCGCAGCTCTCTGCATCCAGTAACAAGTGTTCAATCCTGATTCTAGCAGACGGTGAGAATGAGAAAAGCAAGTGGGTGGGCGTGCTGAATGAGTTGCATAGGATCTTGAAGAAGAACAAACTCAAAGACCGCTCAGTCTATGTTCCCAAAGAAGCTTATGACAGCACCTTGCCCCTCATCAAAACAACACAGTCAGCAGCAATCATAGGTATGAAATAAATCAGAAGAAAGCTCTAAGAAAAATGGGTGTGCTAAAAGCAAGATTTTTTAGAAAAAGAATGTCTTAGGTGGTGTTATCTACTGAATAAAGAATAATATATAGTGGGTTTATCCCATATGGAAACGTGTATGGGCCTAAGAGAAAAGTGCAATTCACTACCCAGTACTTTTGTCAGATCTTTTAAGAGTATTCCCTCTATTCATCCATATTCATAATAATGAATAATTCACCCATATTCATAATTACTCACCAATATTCATAAGTATGAATAATTTTGACTGAGAATTGGACATCTCTCTTTTGTTATTCCGTAAACATAATTCCCTAACTGGGCAAAATTAGCACTATAGAATAGATGTAAATTGCTCACTTTACAAAATCTGCTGGTGGGAACACAGAGAAGATGTAAGATCATAGATTGAATTTAGTCATTTTAAATACTACTGCATAAAATATGTTAAACTCTGATCATTTAAATTATTTTGACATAATAATATAGTTACTTCAAAGCTGGTGTTAGACTTAAGTTCTCTGAATAGTTTGTTAATTATGTTTCTAGCTGTTAGTTCAACTAACAGAACTGGGAAAGGACTTCTTTTTTCAGAAATTTGAAAGATTGGGAAGTTGCCATTTTTTTAATAGGTGAATATATTAGGTTTGGCTTTATATACAGTTATTTCAATATATTAAAAAACTGTCTCTGTTAATGAGAATTATCACTATTGTTGAAGTGATTCCTGAAGTGCTTCCCAAGAAAAATAACCTTTTTTTTTTTTTTCCCTTAATGTCATAGACCATGAAAGAATAGCTCTGGGGAATGAAGAAGGGTTATTTGTTGTGCATGTCACCAAAGATGGTAAGAAATTAGGAACTGGTAATAATTTCCCTAATACTAAATCATCTTATTCAATATCCTCTGGCTTCGTTTTTCATGATTTACTACATTATCGGTTGGACAGCTCCATGACACACCAGAAGGTGTTTTGTGTGTTTTCTGGTTTGGGTATCCTTTCCAATAACAAAAACACAGCATTTGGAATGCAGTTGAAGGTTTTTTCCCCTGTTGGAAATGGGCTCAATACTGGTTTCAGACCAGGTTGCTCAGGATTTTATCCAGCTGGGTCTTGAAAATCCCCAAGGACACAGGTTCCATGATCTCTTCGGACTGCCTGTTGCAAATTATTCTCACAGTGAAACACTATATTCAGTAGGAACCTCCCTCATTTGAATTTCCTGCTGTGCACCTCAGTAAGAATTGTGGCTGAATCCTTTGTGTAACCTCCTCCTTGGTACTGGAAATGAAAACTTCTATGCAGTATTGCAAGATGTAATAACAGATGGCCCAAGTTAATTCAACAAATGACATGTTTAATTGTATGTTTCAGCTCTTTGAGGCTTTTCCTTTATTCAGTAGTTCTGTGGCTATAAACTGCTTTTGAAATGAATACTGAAATAATGCAGTGGTTGTTACTGCATCAGATCTGCTCCTCCTGTTTCTGATGAGGAAAAGCCAAAGGTCTACCCAGAATAGCCACATCTGGTACTATTAAAATACAACTTTTGATTTCTATACTTCTTAATATTGTACAGAAACAATAAAGGGTATTTCTTGGGTTCCTTTCCTACTTCATCTTTACAAATACATATGTTATTAATCGATTCACACTTCACCATTACTTACTTGGATTTGTGGGGGGTGTTGTTTTGTTTTGTGTTTCAGAGATTATCCGTGTTGGTGACAACAAGAAGGTTCATCAGATTGAGCTGATCCCGAGCGAGCAGCTCATTGCGGTAATCTCAGGGCGGAACCGTCACGTGCGGCTCTTCCCCATGGCTGCCCTGGATGGGAGGGAGACTGAGTTCTATAAGCTGGCAGAGACCAAAGGCTGCCAGTCAATAGTTTCTGGACACGTGCGCCACGGAGCTCTCACCTGCCTGTGTGTAGCCATGAAAAGGCAGGTCCTCTGTTACGAACTAAATCAGAGTAAGACACGCCACAAAAAGATCAAGGAGATCCAGGTGCAGGGCAACGTGCAGTGGATGTCAATCTTCAGCGACCGTCTCTGTGTGGGCTACCAGTCAGGTTTCTTAAAATACCCCCTCCATGGAGAGGGCAGCCCGTACAGCCTGCTCCATCCAGACGACCACACGCTCTCATTTATCTCACAGCAGCCAACTGATGCCATCTGTGCAGTCGAGATCTCAAACAAAGAATACCTGCTGTGTTTTAGCAGCGTCGGGGTTTACGTCGACTGCCAGGGCCGAAGATCCAGACAACAAGAGTTGATGTGGCCCGCAACTCCATCTTCTTGCTGTGAGTTGTGCTCTGTGTGTGTGTGTCTGTATCTTTGAGCTGAAGTGATCTCTGCTTGTATTGGTATCCACAGGAGGTGAAGTTCAGCGCTAATTACCTGACAGGTTAATGAATGCTCTCAGCCCCTGTCACCATTTTTAATTTAGTCAGAGGGCTTAATCCTCATTTATGCTAGTTTTAACAACTCTGGTACTGACCTGTAGTGCTGGAACACAGAGGAATCATGAGTCAGGATTTCTAACTCTAAACCAGCCAAAACCTTCAGGTTCAACAGAGGCTAACAGGAACTTTATGGATTTACTACCAGCAGTGCTGGACTGTTGTTACTAAAAGTCTTGGAATGGGATTGTACTTTGGCTCAGCATTGTGGTTCCAGCTTTCTTCATGCTGAAAGTCATCAGGATCTGGTAGTTTGACTTGCTTTTCTCTAATGGTATTTATTCCTACTTACCTAGTCTGTTTTGTCTTTTCGTACTTAATTTCTTCATTCTTTCTTCCTCTGCAGTTTTTGTCAACAACCTTCTTACCTCCTCTCTGCTTTTTCAAAAGGTCACTTTTTAAGAGTCCCTCCTGTCTCCCTCTCTCCTTCCAAAATACAATGCATAGCAGGCAATATAAAAAATATGTTTTATAACCTTAAGGAAAAATACTGTAATTTTTCTAGATTTTAATTTCCATCAAGGTCTGTTAAACATTTATTGCACATTATTTCAAAGCTGGGGCTCTATCTCTGTGACAGTTTCACGGGAAAAAAAAACAACCTGAATGTCTGTCTTCTTCTTTTTAATGTCTTTCTGAATGCAGATAAAGGTTAGCCAAATCTGCACTCAAGAGTAGTGAATGAGCCTAGTTCTGTGTTGGTTTTTAGAATAGTCTGCCTTCTTACCTCATTTTGGCAGCAGTCCAGTCACACTGCAGAGGAGAGGAATATTCCACCTTGTTTGATTGAAGGCCCTTCTGATTATGGAAGGAGCAGCTTCTACAGGGTGTTTGTCACTTCTGGTTTTCAACCAGTTTTAAGCAATTGATTATTACAGTGGGCCCAGACAATGAATGAATCATAAGGTTTTATGATAGATTGAAAAATGGATATTTTTCACATGTAGTTCATCTATAATGGCCGTTTATTATTTGTGACAGTTTTTTGATTGCCTTAAATGAAGTGATTTGTTGTGACTCCCAACTCAGAATGGAGGTGAATTTTATAGCAAAAGCTGTTACATTTAAACACAGCTTGGATGCTGTTGTTAGTCTTGGCAGACCATGGCAGTCTTGTTGCCGACATGGAAATGCTGAATTCTCCTTTAGAAATGTTCCCAGTGAAACAAATTTCATCCTGGGGAAACGTGCCAGATCAGTAGCAGAAGATTTCTCTTTACTATCCAGAAAATGAGAAGGGAGAATTAAAGCTAAGGAAACATGACTTTTATGACTGTGTCGTGGTGCTTAGTGCCAAGTGATGCTCGTTTAGTGCATAGTCCAAACTCAGAGCTCAGTTCATTCAAGTGACAGTACTTAAATAGAGCAGTGTACTTCCCTACCACATCATTTGCAATATGTGAGCTCTTATTAAAAAATGGGGCTTTTAGGAGAAAAAAAGCCATTTGAAATACATCAGTATTTGGCAGAGTAAACCGTAATCTCTTACAATTCAAAAGAATTAGGTTTTCAGCAAAGTTAAAAGAAAAGTCATGGAGGTTGTAAGTTTTTAGGTGGTGCTGGTTTGCCTTCAGAATAAATTTCTTGGTCATTTCTGAGTTAAAGCACATTTTTAAAGCTTGTTGTTGGATCATGGAGCACTAGTTTTGTTATATTACATAAATATGGTTAAACTGTAAGAAATTGTCTATTTTGGGCCGTGTGTAAAAGCACATGACACTATACCTCACCATTCCCTCCCAGGTTACAATGCACCATACCTCTCCGTGTACAGTGAAAATGCAATTGATATCTTCGACGTGAACTCCATGGAGTGGATTCAGACTATTCCTCTCAAAAAGGTAACTTCCCATTTCAGGATCAGCCAGGGAGTATGTCCAGACTCAGTAGTGCTTTAGAAGCCAGCATTAAAACTGCTTGTGGAAACATAATTGAAGTAAAAGAAGAACTACTGGAAAGAAACTCGTGCTTTTTTGTTGGAAATAGAGGATACAAAACGTGTGTCTCACGTGATTGCACTGTTTAGATGAATGGTCAGTCTGGAGCATATGACTATGTTACATTTACTGATGCTGTTGTAATAAGGAGAGGGATTTCTTGCTATTAATTGCATATGGCTTCATTGGGACTGATTGTGTCTGTGTTACTGCCAGAGCATGGCAGATGTTAAGATAATTAAACAGACCTTCAAAAATCTATCTCCTGCTGCTTGAGAATATTGTAGACAGACAGGGTTAGAACATTTTGTTTCAACCAGTAGAAATACCAAAAACAGGATGATGTCAAGTTTGGATCTCTTATCAAAAGGAAGATGTTTCTGAAATCTGACACTTCCTTGGTATTTAGAAGGTGTTTGCTCAGCTGTATTTGGAAAGAAAAGAGAAAAGTCAGTTTTTTCCCTGTGGTTTAGACTGACTTCAGCTTTTTATCAGGGTCAACACAATTCCTTTACTTTCATTCCAGTGACACAGAGCTGCAGGACATTGCCCCTGTGGTCTTGTGTTGGTCACTCAGTCTCTCTACATATCAATTTCCCACATGTCAGATACAGACCAGGATATTCTGGCAGTGCTGTGAGGATACATCATGCAAAGATCAAGGTGCTCAGCTATTAACCATCTTAAGGAGAGAAGAATCTGGACTTTATGGGAAAGTTCTTCCTGGTGTCCAAACTTGGAGTTATTAAGCAGTTGGAGCATTTTTTTCCTACACAGTAGAATGTGATTTAGTACTTTGATTATTATTTGGCTCAAGACTTATCTTTTAATGGATGAAGCTACTTTCAGCAAACAAAATTACTACACTTAGGAGTCTCAAAAATGGCCATTTATTATGAAGAGCCTGTTTCTAACACAATTTACAGACTCAGTGTGTGGAATGCTTCTTTCATTTTTATGTTGGAAATCACAAATACTAGTAGGTTTTAGCAGTCTGTGTTGTGCTCTTATCAAGCTGCAGAGCATTATTGTGACATGTTACTAACACAAAATAAAAGCTCAGCTTATTGCTTTGTACATCTAACAAAAAATTGAGTTGATATATGAAGTAGACTTCTAACAGAGCTATTCATTTAAATGCTAAGAGGAATGGTGTTAAGCCTGTGTCTTGAAGTGGAGTTTTAGATAACCGCCTCTGTACTCATTCTCAAAAAAAAAAGAGTTTAAAATTGTTTTGAATTCTTCTTTGTGGCTTTAATGACTTGGACTTGTTACTCGTGAGAGCATTACAAGGACTGTTTTTCCTTGTTTCAGGTACGACCCTTGAATACAGAAGGATCACTAAACCTTTTAGGCCTGGAGACAGTCAGATTAATATATTTCAAAAACAAAATGGCAGGTAAGTAAAGAGCAGCCAATTTTCATCATGCAAATTTTTGTTTAGAAAGAGTATTTTTCTTTGCCTGCATCTGTGCACTGCAGAAAGGGATCTCTCAAACGTGTGTGCTTGTTAACTTGGGAAAAAGCCAAAGCTTATGGATTCCACAATGATTGCAATGGTGTCTCTTCTCGGAACTTTATTTTTTCCTTTTGAATATCCAGTGAAGACTTGAAGGAAGACTGGAACTAGAAAATAGAGTGACTGGACACTCCCTCCAAATGTGGGACCACCTGCCAGAACGCTGCCTTAAAAAGCCTGCACAGTTAAAGACTTTAATAGTCATTTTGGCAGCACTGGATTAAAATTAGTACCATATTTAACCTAAACAAATGTTTCCCAAGCATTTTAAAGTAATACAGTGTATTAATAACTTATTATTAGGGCCAGCTATGACTGCCACAATTTTAGCTTCAAAAATCTATTTTTGTTATGAGTCTTTCTGATTTTTTTGTACTTTTTAGAGCCCATTTCATAAGCCTGCTCCTGAGGAATTTCCTTAAACTTTTGTTTAACCTCTTCAGTGGAGAGGGGACATGATCTGTTTCAGCACCCAAAAGCTGTAAATTTTCATTAACAACTTTCTGAAAAGAGTGGAAATAAACACTCTAGGAAAATATACTGCTGCTGGCAGTGTTTCAGTGCTTATTTACATTGCCAGCAAATTAGTACGAAAGGAAGGGCAGTGGTAGAGAGGAGCAATATGCTGGAAGTATGTATAGAGAATTTTCAAGTCTAATAAAGACTGAACATTAGAGTTGATCTTAAGGAAAGAAGAGATTTGAGTTGCATACAAAACCTGTTTTGTCAGTGAGCAGTAGCTTATTATGTGTCACTTCAGTGTCCATATATATAAAACAAGACTGGGCAGTTGAACATTCATTCAAGTCACACAGCCGTTGTATGATCATCACTGTTCTCATGTCTTTACCAAAGATGCCTTGGCCAGAGGTACATGTGTGGAAAAAATCCTCCCTTTTCCCCCAGTTGCACCAAAATACATCAATGTTCAAACATTTCAAAAACAGTAGTCTCTTTGGAGCAGGGAATGAATGAAAGAGAGCCTTGCATGGGGTTTCCAGACAGTTGGCAGAACAAGACTGTTCTAGTGACATTCAGTGAGAACTGCTGAGGGAATTCTGAGACAAGACTGAGATTCCCTTCCTGCTTACCTAAATGTTTATTTCAAAGAATCCATCAGTGGTGTTTTGAGAACACAGATGTGGCACCTTGTGTGTGAAGAAGGGTTAAGTCTGTTGCTGCTTAACAGAGTAGTAGATAGTGGCCAAGAAAACCCATAAACCAAGAAACGTTTGTTCGGGTTTGATGGGAAAGGGGTGGTGCCCAACACCAGCAAGAGTAGAGGTAGAAAATGTGTTGAAACTCAGATTCCACGAATACCTAATGAACTGCCCCACGGCATCACCGTGTTTGTGCTGATTTCAGAGGGGGATGAGCTGGTGGTGCCTGAGACGTCGGACAACAGCCGGAAGCAGATGGTTCGGAACATCAACAACAAGCGGCGCTATTCCTTCCGCGTGCCCGAGGAGGAGAGGATGCAGCAGAGGAGGTCGGTATTCCACCTGTACTTGTCTTCTGTCCATGCCTGTAGGCCCTGAAGGACACTGACTGATGCCAGGGTCGTGCTTCATGCGTGGCTTCCTGGAATGCCCATTCAGGTGTTCCTGTCTCTTCTCTACCCTGTTAATCCTCAGTGTTTGATTTGTGTTAATACCACTTTGGCTGTGGATGTGCATTGGATGCACAATTAGTTCAGATTAATTATGTGAAACAGCTGTAATTTGGAATGCATGTCTCCACGTGCGGTATGCAGGTGCATAGGTGTGCACATACACTGTGTATGTATAAAGATCTCTAATAAACACTTTGCAAAAGGAGATTACGGTGCTAACTATGCATATGGATTAATCACTCTGAGACTCTGCTTCTGCTTTTCTTTCTGAAGGAGGTTCTACTCTCAGCAGTATTCCAGGATATCTGCATCTCTGATGTATATTTTTAAGTACATAAAGTTTCTGTAAAGCTCGCAAAACTCACCTCTTCAGTGGACATAGGACTGCAGGGTGTATTTGTAATAGGAGTGTTTAGCAGGTTACAAATACTTTCCTGAATGGCAACAAAAGCAGGTCTGCACTACTCACAGTGTTGGCAGGGGACGTTACTGACCATTTGCTGCCACTCACTAGAAGTGTCCTGCTACTGGGCTGAGCCACACTGCAAGAACTGAGTGTTTCACTTTTCTAATTTCCCACGTCTTACACCACTGGTTGGCTCCCAGCTTGTCTTTCTTTTTGGCTCTAAGGAAAGTAATAACTCTATGCAGTGGAGATAAAATTCCATTTCTTGTCCTTGCCTTTTCTGAGTTGATTGACGTTTGGTCTCTTTAAAATTTTATTTATTCTGGGTTCTGAAATGCATCCTTGCCATTTTGAAGAGCTTTTAATTCTGACTACAGCCTGAGAAAGGTACTGCAGTATTATTTTAATTCTGTTTTCATATTTTATACTTCATTTTCATCTCCACTTTGTAATATATCACAAGTAAGTTTGGCTTTTACTCATCATACAGAGCTTTTTATCAGCTTATTCTCTGAATGTTGGTAACTACTGGGCATGGGCTGTTAGCCTGCAAACAGCATTCTTTTATCCTGGCCTCTTGCCCTCTCTTCAAGCTGGAAGCTTCTCCACACCAGTACTGACAGCAGGGATTTATCACTCTTAACATGGTAAAATAGAGTCATAAAACCATGGAATGGTTTGAGTTGGAAAAGTGGTTAATTTCCATTTAAAAGCTGATAAAGCTGTACATGTTTTATAAATGCCCATCCTCACCTCGAAGGAAATCCCTAAACAAAATATCTTCTCTTCCAGGGAGATGCTACGTGATCCAGAAATGAGAAATAAGTTAATTTCTAACCCAACTAATTTTAACCACATAGCACATATGGGTCCAGGAGATGGCATACAGATTCTCAAAGACCTCCCAATGGTAAGTACAAAAGGACATGTGAGAGTGACTGACTGCTGCAGAGGCTGCAAATAAGTGAGAGGAAAACAAGTACAGTTTTAATGTGTAATCAGTGATGTATTTCATATCAGGAACAGTGTAACAAGGTAAATGGAGCTAAGCATGCTCTGCTGTGTGTAATAAAATTTGAGCAAGGAGGGTGACAGGCATTGAGTGGAGGAGGAGGAGTGCCTAATGCCTCTGGAGTTTTAAGACAGTTTGGCCTTGCAGTGTTGATGATAATTTTAATGATCCATATGAAGGGGCAAATTTTTGTTGATTTGAGCCTGTGCTCTTTGTGGGTATGGGAAGAGAAATTCCTTTCTCCATGAATTGTAGTTCAATTCCTTTTTTCTCCTCCCAATTTACCCCATCTCTTTACAGCCTGTTTTCCTGTCACAATTCAGTAATGTGTACTGCTCAAATTTCTTTCCATGCCAAACATGCTGTTTTTCCTGTTCTCTCCAAATTAAATAGTCTGAGTGAAACAGAACTTCTTGCATAAAAACCAACCTTTTAAGTTAAAAAATGAAAAAAGAAAACATGTAATAGCACATGTTCATTTCCATAAAACCTCATGTAGGAAATACTCACTTGGAAGTTACTGAAATCTGTGATGAGCTAAAGACTAATTAATACTTTGCTCATAAGGAAGTACCATACTGCTTGCTTCAAGCTTACCTTGAGCATCTTTTGTGTGTTTGTGTGTTCTGTATTGTTTGCTAAATACATCCACAGTGACACAGATGTGATTCAGAAGATGCTGATTAGCACTGTGAGAAAGATGAGAAGTTATGGTAAAAACAGATGAAATTTGTTCCAGCATAAGACTCAGGCATTAGCACAGAACTGCTGTCTAAAATGATCATCATTTCTACTTGGAGTTTGTGCATAAAGCAGGAAGTAGATGCTGAAATTGGGATTTTCTGATGCTGAAAAGTGCAGAGGAAACAACAATAAGACTGGAAAATAAAGTGCACCATGCAGTTGCACTGGTTTAGGAGTTTAGGAGCATAATCTCTAGTCTTTGAATACTCATTTCACCTCACTTTTGCAGCAAATGGTACTTTTATGTTACACTTGGCTGTAAAGTCTGCACTTTGATTTATTTTAAAGCTCATATTAGACACACTCTGAGAAGGCTTTCAATAACAAATATATTCAGTGTAATGAGAAAAAAACAGTACTGTATGTGTGTATTTTTATAAATTATAATCATTTTTATAAATGAACACATAATGAAGGAACTGTTTCTAGAAAACACATGACAAATCCAAGAGAAGTTGGCAGGTAGTGTTTATCTTACCTGGGTACAAGATTGCATGTGTCTAATGTTAGACAAAGAATGATCATTTGCTTCAGGGCAGGATGTAGATCAGAACCTTTCTTCATTTGTCCATTTCTGGTAAGTTCTTTAAAATATTTGTGGCTCTTCTCAAGCAGAGAAAATAATCTGCTGCCTCTGTAGGTAAAGCAAAAGTCATCCTGTGTCACATCATCAGTAGTTGAAAGTTGGTGGCAATCAAAAGCTGCCAGGACTCTTAATCAAGCCCCACACCTGTCAAGGGTCAAACAAGGAATGATTCTATCTATAGAAGGGGATTCTCTACGTCATTTCTTGAGCAATGTCATCTCTCAATAGCTTCCAGCTTTGATTCCATTCTAAGTGCACTTGCCTTGTAGTAGCTCAAACATCCTGCTTTAAGTGAGGACTGGTACTGTGCTATTACCAATCAATCTGATGTTTTGAAAAAAATTCATTATTCACTTTCCACACTTGAAAGTGATGAGAAGAATTAGAAAATGTGTACAGTATACAATTGGTTACTGCATTTGTTCCACTGCTGCAGCTTCTTTTTCAAAATTTATTATTAAAACCTCCTTTTTGCAAGTAAGTATCAATCTTAATGCTGGGAGATGTCACTGCAGACAAAGCAAATTTGTTGTGTATTTTTCCATCACTTCCTTGCAATGTCATGTTGTATTTGTTTTCCTAACTTAATTGGTACAGAATTGCATCAAGCACGGGACTTGAAAATGTGTGAATTTGAAAATGTAACTTGAAATTAGGAAATAAACGTTCTGTGAAGAGCTACTTCAGTCCAGGCAGCTTGTTTTGTTCCAACAGCTTCCTGTAAGGTATTGCCTGGACTGAGGTTTCATTTAATCCATTCCAGACTTCGTTTATCAGGCACAAAACTAGAAGAAAAGGAGTTGTGTGGGCATTTGAGGTTATGTATTCAGTCTAGTGTTTTATTGGAAAGAAATTTAAAATCAGAAGAGGGGATGGAAACAGAGGGTGTTTCCTGGAGAATCAGTACACAAGGTAAAGAATAATCATCCAACCCTGTGTACAGTCCATGTGTATGGTGGTTCCTTTTCCAGGATGTAGAATTATTTCACCAGTTTCATACCTTATTCCAAAAAGGTGAAAACCTGGGGGATTTCTGTGCTGCTTAGCATGTGCCCTGATTTTGCAGCTGGAACATCTTCTTTGTATTTTTTAATAGATTAGCATGGTTCAGAAGAGAAGGTACTTATTTTTAACAAACCATGGAAAATATTGCAGCACTTTCCTTTTGGAATGCCTGTTCTTGTTTGTGGAAGCGAATGGTAAAATACATTTTTGCATTTAAAGAGGGCTGTGGCTGGGGGTAGCAAGCAGTGCAAGGCTGTTAGTCTTCTCAAATTCTCTTCCTCCAGCTATTTGAGGTGGCACAGCTTCTTCTTTTAGGGGATACTGGAATGCAGAAAGTGCATGAAAGAGTGGAGTGGGCCTTTTCATTTGCAGTTTCTTCTGGTTTATTTGAGCACCTTCAAATTTGGCTGGATCTACCAATAGAAATTTTTCACCCAGCATGAGCTTTCACTGAAGTCCGTATAGTGCTGCGTGGGCAAAAGGGTCCTTAGGAATAAACAGGTTTTAATAGAGAATAGATATTTTAATCTCTGTGTTGAATGAGACTGTCACAAGCTAAATAGCCAGCTCAGCCCAGCTTTTATCTAGCACACATGGGTGAACTTTATAAAGCAAATGACAATTTTATGTCCATTTATGCATTTATATTTATTCATTAATATACATGTATTCACTTCATAGATGCAATGTAAATGTGAACAAAACTGCTCTCTGCAGCCCCACTGCCTTTTTCAGGGGAAATGCCAAAAACTGAGAGAAGCAGGGTTAGAATTGGTAGTGATGGCCCTGGATGGGTGGGTGGGCTGTGGCTGTGGGCAGGAGGGTACCTGCACTTGTGCTGCCCTAAGCCCTGGCCTGGTGGGTGCAGAGCCTGCTTGCTTTCTGCCCAGCTCTGTTTTAATGATGTCTTTTAAAAGCCCAGCTTTAGAGAGTTTGTGTTGTAGCTGGAATAAGGGGAGTGTTTTAAACTCTTTCGCACTCTTTGATGTGCTGTATCAGGTGCCTGCATGTGTTCAGCATATCTGCCTGTGTGTTTGTCCTTGCTGCTGCAGCCACACGAGGGGGAAAGATGCTTTCTTTGTGTGTTGTTTTCCAGTTTTCTTGGTATGCACCAGACACTCGGATGTGTTTGTGGGAAGTTGCAGTCTATTGGCCCAGTCCCACCTTGTTCTCTCCATGAACAGCCACCCTTGACTTCAGCAGAGCCCTGTGTTTGGGCAGAACCATGCCCAAGGCTCAGAGAGAGATAAGATTTAGGAGGTTTCAGGCAACTGTAAATTTGCATCCTTCTTTTCTTCATGGTGAGCACTCAGTCTGGCTTTGGCACACCAGTTTGTGGGG
The DNA here is from genome assembly GCA_013397975.1 of Machaerirhynchus nigripectus. NCBI lineage: Eukaryota > Metazoa > Chordata > Aves > Passeriformes > Dicruridae > Machaerirhynchus > Machaerirhynchus nigripectus. The sequence goes on along the minus strand of VZRQ01007680.1, from coordinate 435,318 downwards.
CTGCAACACAGCAGAAACCAGAAGCTGTTGTTTCCTGTTAGCAGAGCAGTGATCAGTACGTATTTGTGTTTTATTGCTGTGGATCTGGGTCATTGTCTTGTTTTGTGCAATTTAGAATCGTTCCTGTTAGTGTATCCCCAAACTTATTTGTTTACATGTTTTTCTTCCCTAGCAGCCTGTCACCAATTAACCTGGCCGTACAGTCTGGCCTCCCTTCTGCCCTCTTGTCCCTTGAAGCCACTTTATCGTGGATGCTCCTTTGTAGTGAAGATCTGAAATCTGGAACTGCACTAACTGCAGCACAGACCACCTCTCTGTGTACATCAGATGTACAGGATTGATTTTGCTTTCATATTCTGCATGCCTAAGTATTTTTATATACAAAAGCTGGTCTTGACTGCCATTATATTTGAACATTATGCTTCAGTTTGACCTCATTATACATGAGCCATTCTACTTCCATTCTAGATGATGTGTGAAGCTTTGCTTGTTTCAATTGAGGAACTTTTAGAGTAAATGAATACTTATCTATATTTGGTATTCTTTAAAGAAAATGGGAACCCCATGCATGCATCTAATGGTGGAGTCCGTGGAGAAAGTTCCATGGAGTATCATTTTTAAAATGTTGCCATATCGTGGCTTTCTCACATTCATGAATGCTGGCTAAATATTTTCATGATCTGCAGCTGGCCTACCCTCTGCTTTTTAGCTTGTGGTTTTAGACACTGCCATATCTCCCTTATTGGCTTTTAGGAATGTAGCTGGCTTTGCTGCCAGTTCTCTGTTGTGAGCAGATAACTCAGCAAAGTCTGCTGTTCTGGACCATTTTGGAATGGTGGCTTCTTGTACTGATATTTAGATGCTGCTAAAGTTACTAAGAACAATTTAATGTATATTATGTCTTATATGCCATAATGTGGTAATTGATGTTTTGGTTAACAGGCAAAGCCTCATAATAACCATATGTTTTAAAACAAAAAAAAAGTTGGATTTTACCAGCTGAAATGAAGAAAACAGTAACAATAATGTTTGATATAATATGTATTGGGATGTGACTTAATGTTCTTCCAGACTTTAATACGTTCCACATACAAAAAGTAGTGCCTTAGGTTTAGTGGAGGGGTAAGCTATATTTTTACCATATTTTATATTTTAAGTCCTAACATTTCTAATGTTACTCAGAAATACCTGTTTTAAGGAGATTAAATTGGTTGGATGAGGGGAAGAGGAACTTAGAAAGGAGAAAAGGTGTTCTGATTTGCTGGTGTCCGTAGGAAACCACCCCAGTGCAGGCTGACTGAGCATGTACAGAGGGCACAGGGAGGGAGACCGAGCCTTGAAACGCTCTTTCATTAAATCTTTATGTAGATGACTTTAAATTTTAAGAGTACTTGAGTCAGCACATTCCGTAGAGATGAATTGTAGAGAAACTGTTCCTGTTTAATTTTCAGGGTTATTTCTCCCCTCTCCTTCTTTACATCACACTTTGGGAGCACGCTGCTCAGCTGACCTATTAAAAACATTGGAATTTCCCGGTGCTTTCACATTTTATGTGCTGAGGAAGGGCTCGATCCCCTGTGGCACAGGGATGGCAGTGCCAGGTCCCCTCAGCACTGTCGGGATTAAGCCAGTGTGGAGCAGGACATAGGCTTTGGTCAGCTGTCTGCAGAGAGAGAGTTGTCCCAGTGGTCTCACACTAACCCCTTCACTTTCCCACGCAGCCTGCATCCCCACCCTGTCAAAACACCGTTCCCTCCTGTTGGAAATACTCCGTGTTTGTTGTACGGGTGATAATTTTAATGGAATCGCTAAAATGCATGAATAACAGAAGGAAATCTCTTAACGATCTCTAACTGCTGTGTATGCTCATCTTTTCTTCTCCCCACACCACCTCACCTGTGTTCACCTTCCTTTGTTTGTGTTATGTCTATTTTAGATTGTAAGCTCCTCAAGGCAGGGAACTGATGCTTCTCAACTGTCTGTAAGCACCTTTTACAACTGTGGTGCTCTTTGAAATATCAAAAAATAATAAATATTAGAATCAATTCCCAATGAGTTAAAAGTTTTATTTGTTTCTAATGTTATAGCAACAGCAAGGGCAGCAGGCCCATCAGACTCTGTGTCAGGAAGGTGCTCAGAGGACTGGGGGTGGCAGTGTCAGACCCTGTGTGCTGACAGCCAGCAGGGTTTGCTGTCTGCTGTCCCTGCTCCGTGTTTGCTCTTGTGGAACTGCTGGTGCCGATGTAACCTGTACAACCATCCTTCATTGCTTTCTCTCTCTGTTGTCTTTGATAGCAGCGTTCCCCTTACCAATTCCCTCATCATCACTCCCGTCTGATCTCCTCTCCGAGCAACTTTGAGCACATCTACCACATGACTGTTAATTCAGCTGAAAAATTCCTCTCTTACGATTCCATAAACCCTGCATTTTCCCCGCCTCCACGCTCTGTCCTCGGTACTCCAGACTTTGTCACTCTGAGGGTATGAACGGCTGAGTCAGGTGTTCACTCTACTAACACTGTGTGGTTTTCCTTTTGCCTGGCTATTAACGTGGGAGAAAACCCCTTGTAAGCTGTTCCTTCACCCCTCCACTTTCTTTTGTCCCAGACAATTTACTTTCTGCTATCAGCTGGGGTCTTCCTACAGCTCTGACATGCCAAGAAACAAGTTGCTTCATGGCCTTAGAAAAAAAGAAAAGTTTATAATGACTGGGCTGAACCTTTTGCTATGAGAATAACATTTTTAATCATCAGGAAGGATGTGGGAATTTTGAATAAGTTCTCTGTTCCACAGTGTTCATCCTCCAGCAGTCAGAGTGCTGCGTACCAGGTCAAATTAGGAAGAGATTCTGGATCTGTCTGTGTTGGACCAAGCTTTCAAGCTGTTCGTTGATGATGAATTCATGTGGAATGTGAGAATTTGTGCACAGTACTGTACACAGATGGAGAGAGACAGACACAGGTAGTGCCTCAGGCAGTTTCTAGCTTAAAGGAAGTTAAGTAAGTGAAGTTAGAAAATGTAGAAACAGGATAAAACCTAAAGATGATGGCAGCTTGGTGGTGTAGATCCTCTTCACCCTGGTAGTTTCAGGCAGAGGCTGAGGTAGGATACTGTTCTGTAGGCATCCTTCCAACTGCAGTGTACATTGGAGGGATGGAAGTGGTCTTTCCTTTTCTCTTGCTTTGTGCATCCAGGTGTGCCTACCTGTGGGTTGCTCTGTCCTACAGAAATACAAACCAAAGTGAAGCAGGCACAGAGGCACACAGCTGTGTGCAGTGCTGGGGCCTGCAGGTCTGCCTGGGACAGGCTGCCAGATGAATTGGGAATCACCTGTAGGTAGAAGTACGTGATGCTGTTGTTTGCTCAGGGTTTGTGTGGGTCCAGGCCATGCCTGTTGCTGTCATGGGAACATTGCTCTTGGTTTTGGTGGCCTTTGGACATCCCTCATGTCAAACCTTCACTGCCAGGCTGCTTTTAGTGCCTCTGGGCTGCTGTGCTGGATCCCTGTCACCAGGAAGGTTTTGGAAACGTACCTGCATCCAACACTAGACAGAATTCAAGAATGCAGGAGAAAAATAAATCTCCTCCACCCTCCTCCAAAACCAATTTGCACAGCTGAGCTTTGACTGGTTACGTGCATGGTCGTGTGTCACTGCTGTGAGGTCCCGCTTGTCACAGCCATTAATACACAAGAGGAATGCTCTGTTGAAAAAAAAAATACTGTTGAATTGAAAGCTGTTTCTCTCCTAGAGAGTCATTCTAGGTCACTGAAGTTGTATTTCAGTTCTGGTTTTAACAGGGTTATTTTTAATCCAGCTGTCCTATAAAATTGTCTGTGTTTAATATGCAGCGATGTATCACCGGACTGTGACCCTCCCTCTACCTTCCCTTTCTCATGTGAGTAGTCTCCCTGAGATCAGTAAGGAATGACCCCTGCTGTTTCAGACTATAATTCAATTTTTTTCTTTTAGGAGTATCCTTAATCCTAATGTTGCAGCCTCCTAGCATAAATTGGAGGGAAAAAAAGTGAAGTGGGCAGCCTGGAGTGTCGAGATCCTGTCCCTGTTAGCTCCTTAGAGCACTAGAGGTTTAGTCTTGTATGAAGAAGTGTTTGTCTGCTTTGTGGCTTGTGGGTAGAGGTGCTGGAAGCTATATGAAAAGCCAGGCTGTGAGTTTGGTTTCATGTCTATCCATTCTCTCTTTGTGTTAGGAGATTTTAGTGTAAGAAGAGTGCCGTGGTCCCATGTAGGATCGGATATTGGGACCAGGACAGCATGGAATCCATAGGGGAGTTGAAAAAGGACCTGTTAAAGTAGGCTTTTTTTGTTTCATGGAAGAGTTAAAAGCTGAGGTTTATAGTGTGATGAACAGAGCACTACTGTAAAACAAAAATAAACCCCAAAACAAGAACAAGCAGCACAAAGGACAGAGGAGCAGAGGCAGAGCAGTTCCTGTGGGTGCTGTACCTGTCCAGTCAGACCCTATCCCTCATCCCAGTGCTGGAGAAGGTGCCCAGGGAGCAGTTGGAGCGGGAGCAGAGGCTCTGTAACACTGGCAGTGATGGCACCTACGTTACCCACGGCTCCTCTCTCTGGCTGGAATGGGATGCACCGAACTAATCTGGGCCTCTCACCCCATTTCACAGTGATGGGCTTCGCTCAGCAGCAGCTTGTCTGCTGCTGCTTTCCCCCCCTCTTCTCTCACCTTTCTCCATTTGGTTCAGCAGTGGGGTTGACTTTTCCTGCTAGGATTTGAATTGTTGCTTGAAATGAGGGGTTTTTGTCTCTCTAAGTAAAGCAAGCTCAGGTTTCCTTTTGTTTTCTGTGTTTTTAACCTGCTGCATTGTGCTGCTTGATAACTACCGCTAATAACGCCACTTACTTTCCTTTGAATCCCCTTCCTGCATCATGTGCACACCACTTCCAGGAGGTTTGGTCAATGCCAAAATGCCAGCGTCTCTGGCATGTGCTTATTTTATTTTTAGAACAAAGAACAATGAAAGATCTGCTTTGTGATGAGACTTTCTATGAGGAATTACATGGACGTTGCGAACTGAGATAATGAAAAATAACCATCTTTAGAACACACTGTTAAATTAGTCTTTTTTTGTGCACCCACCCATTCCCTCCTTCCCCTGATGCCTGTATGTTGTCTGCTCAGTCACTGTGAAGGAGGTTAATCACTTTGAACATTAAAACATAATTGTTCTCTTTGCAAAATGAACCATTGTAGGTTTATAGCAGCCTTGCAACCCCAGTGTACTAAGCGCAGTGCACACGTGGTGCTGTGCTTGGCTTTCCTTTCTTTCTCAAGACACAGCAGTAACTTATCCCTCAGCCCCTCAGTTCCTTTGTGTATTGTCAGGGGAGCGAGCCTCCATGGTTTAGGTACAGCCAGGATGCTCAAACTCTGCATCTCACTTCATTGCATGGTGAGGAAGCAGGAGCTCAGTATTTTGTACTACAAAGTAGGTCGGTTATTCACATTTAAAAACAAAAAGAGAAGGGGGGAAGCTAAGCAAGAGACAGCAATATAATCCCACAAATAATTTAAGAGACTGTTTTAAGCCTTTAGGTATAAATCCTCATAGCGCAGCAGTGGAAGAAGGGAGAATTAAAAAGGGCTTTTCACTGGTAAGGTTTCTGATTCTCTTTTGCTGGTGTTTGTGAGACAGCTGGGAACAGAGGAGAGATTTTAATTCTTACTTGCTGCACGTTAAAAATCAGCCTTTTCTGGCACCCTGGGAGAATGAAAAGCTGAGGGTTGACTGTAAGATCAAAGGAGCCTGTCAGAGCAATGATTCTAAGGATCACTGTAAGAGTGGATTTGGCAGCAGGTTGGTAAAATATACCTGACAAAGTCTGATCTGTATAAACTGTTTCTTACAAAGCCTCAATTTAATTAACCATTTTAAAATACAGATAGAGACATGGGTAGTACCGAGGGTCTCTGAGAACGTCCTCATGGGGGTGGAATCTTTGTTCTGGTCTGAAATTTTCGAAAGACGCTCATTTAAAGAAGCACTGCAATTGCAGCTATTGTAGATGTGGCTACTTCATCTCAGAGTGAGGATGGGGTAATAATCATTTATATATAGGAAGAAATGAACAGTTACTGCAGAGGTGGGGCTATAAAAGGTAAAGGAAGTAATTCTTAGAGCTACCTGCAGTTCTTTCACATTGTGCATCTATGAAGGTTCCCTGAACCTAATTCCAGTTAATGGTTTTGACTTAATAGTGCAAATCATCTTCTGTTGATGAGCAGGACAAGGTCTCTCATTTAGCCAGAGCTGAAATGACACACATGGGCAAGTCCCTCTGGGCTAGGAAGCCAGCTCATATACAGATAGAGGGGCTAAATAATCTGAAAAGTCTTCTCCCCTAAGGTCAGCTGTAGGTTAAAAGAAGCAGAAATAAAATCTCCCAGAACTCACTTCAAAGTACTCTTTCCCCTTCTTTTGAAGACAACTTACGTTTGAGGAACTGCCACATACAACTAGGGAAATTGTGGTTTATCTCCTCAGTAAAGGACCACTTCAGTCCAGTAAGTGATTAATTTAGAAAATCCCACTGGATCTCTCAGGATTCAAAACAGGAGCAATGATCAAAATGCATGTGCTCTGGTCCTCCTGTTTGTGCAGGCTGGAGACAGGAGGCTGCTTCTCACTTTGGCTCAGCTGGTGTAGGTTTGGAGGGTTGCTGTTAAGGCCTTTGGAATTTCCTAAGTAATTGCTGTACGGATTGATCCACTATCTGTTAATAACTCTGCAGGCATTAGGGATTAACCTGGTTATTGTATCAACTTCCACAATCATGGCACAAACGATGGCGTCAAAGAGAAATTTTAATGAGGTCCTTGGAAGCTTGTGTTCAGAAAGAAGGCAGTGTAACTTGAATCTATCTACAGCAGCTTAATTAGGCTTGCAAACCATCCTTTCAGGGAAATTCTGGAAGCACTAGACGTATTCTTTCAGTTGCCTGCACATGTCCATGTAATTCAGCACTTCACTGCCGCGTTGCGTGCGCTGCCAGTCTCTGCACTAAACTGCAGAATATTATTTTGCCATTTTTGCTGACTTGCTGCCCAGATACTCAGCTCTGGTAAGCTCGGGGGTTTAATGTGTTTGGGGGCCTCACTCCACAGAATGCGAGGTTGAGCCAGCAGCAGATAAGTGAACGTGTCATGTGTGTGTGTGTGTGCATTTCAGAACCTTCGGCCCCAGGAGAGCCGGACGGTGTTCAGCGGCTCCGTCAGCATCCCGTCGATCACGAAATCCCGCACGGAGCCAGGACGATCCATGAGCGCGAGCAGCGGGTTAGCAGCACGTAAGCAAACAGAGCTCCGTTGCTTTGGGGGCTGTGCATAAGTGTTTTGGGGAAAGGGCTGCCTGCAGTTGCTTCTGTCTGTGCTGGATAAGGATTTTCCGGAGCGATGGCTGACTGCATTGCTGCCGAGGGCCAGCAGAGCATTTTAGTCCTGCTTTCAGAGGAGCACGGGAATAAGCAGGTCGTGCTTTTGAGAGTCCCACATTTGTAATTTGACAATTTTTTTTAATTGATGTTAGCATTCAAATTGCATTCCTAGCCCTGGGGCTGCTTTGCTCCTGCTCAAGTGTTTTAAATCAGTGGCAAGTTGTTCACAAGCCCCGTGGTTATTAATTTTGTTGCTGGGCTGTGTGTAGCTCTTGATGCCTCTCTTGCTGCCAGCGTGAAGACAAAGCAATAGGAAACTGGCTGCTGGAATGGAAGAGTGGCATTGCATTGAAAAGAGGCCATTGGATTCGGCAGCCACCACAGCAGTTCCTACAACTGCCACCTGTGTCAGGAACACAGTGACTGTGTCTCTGCTGGGTACAGTGTTCCAGTGCTGGCATGCCAAGGGAGGGACTGGAGAATCCACAGGAACAACTGCAGCAGACAAGATAAAAGCCCACATAGTCAGCAAGCCATTAGCTTGGGACCTTGGGACGCACTGCAGGAAAGCACAACTAGCCAGAGAAACAGCTAACCAAGTTCCTGGGGTGTCGAGTGGGGTGTGTAACAGTTTGATTCCTCTGGGTGTCGCAGGATCGTCTGCACAGAACGGCAGCGCTTTGCGGAGGGAATTCTCGGGAGGGAGCTACGGAGCAAAGCGCCAGCCCATGGCATCGCCCTCCGACGGGTCCCTGTCCTCCGGGGGCCTGGACCAAGGCAGTGATGCACCCACGAGGGACTACGAGCGAGAGGTGAGTGACAGCACAAGGAGGAGAAACCTCAGGGGTGTTGATACAGATGAGGCAGTTCAGTCCTGCCATGGGTTTGGCTACAAGTTTGGGAGTCATTGACAGTGGAGAGTTGGATTTCCCGTATTTCAAGCTACAAAAGACTTTGGGCAAACAGTGTCAGCTCTGGTGCTGCTATTTAAGATGCAGAAAAAGCTCTCTGCACTCCTTACCTGGAGATGTATGGGTAGCAAGGCTCCCCAAATACCAGCCCAGTAGAGCTTGATAGTGACATATCACAGCTCGAAGTGCTGATATTCCTTTGACCCTTATGTGCAAAGATTCATAAGCTGTCTTAGCAACCATTGCACAGGAGACATTTTGTACTCAGAAGTTAAAAAGGTAATTTAAGAATTATAATTTCATTTAGAGCGGGAACTGGATTTAATGATTTCTATTCTGTGCAGTCGAGACTGTCATTATGATAGGACTGAAATCCTGCCCAGTGCTAAACTCAGTCCCTCCAGCCAAGAATGTTTTACATGGGAGGCTTCAATCTGAAGCTGGCCTGCAAAACTTCCCCAACCCATTTCTTTACCAAGGAGTGCAAAAATGAGAGATCACAGAGACTTTTTGTGGTACTGGGTATATGCTGCCAGTTGAAGCTGCCAGCCCAAATTCAGGCTCAGAGTTGCATTCTGCTGTATTCTGGAAGATCCGAATAACTTGATAGGATGCTTTCAAGTGATATCCTGGGGCTGACGTAGAAGAGGGAGCTGTGATGAAGCCACAAAGATTTCTCATTTTAGAGCATCTTGATCACGATTTGTGAAAATGCAGGAGCTGTTGTTGTAGCTTCACAGGCAGCCTGAGCTGCACGCTCTGCTGGTCAAGCAGCCCTTGGCAACACACAGACTGCCAGAATCCCACTGGTGCTGTGTCCTTACATCAGTATCACTTAGGCCTGCTGAAAGCAGAGTGACCTGACCACTTAATCTCGGGTCTCCCTGGAAATCATGAGCAAAAAAGATCCCTCGGTATTTTTGGACACAAGCAAAATCCACAGAGGCCTTTGAGTCCAGGCACTGTTGCTGAGACAATCTCAGTCACCCTCAAACTTGATATCCTGTCACTTACTGGTGTTCTTGTGTGTCTCTGGGCTGCAGGACTCTGACTCTCCAAGACACTCGACGGCATCGAACAGCTCCAACCTCAGCAGCCCTCCCAGCCCAGTTTCTCCTCACAAGACCAAGAGCCTCTCCCTGGAGAGCTCTGACCACGTGAGTTGGGACTCATGAACTGCTTCAGCATTCAGATTTGGCATCACATCAGCTTGCTGTCCCCATGGCTGTCCCCTTCACTTGCTCCAGTTCTCACCTTCATCCTCCTAACCCTCCCCATTCCCTCTGTGAAAACGATCTGGGAGTGGGGTGCAGAGGAAGGTAAAAGCTGGTCATCTTCAGCACCGTTCGGCACTGCCTCACCTCCCCAGATCTGACAGCAGCAAATGAGCAAAGCTAGGGTGTTGGTAAATATCAGATGCTGTAGATTTGTATTAGTATTGGTTTCATTTTTGTGGTTACAGCTGCTTCATTTTTAAAGACATATTTATCCCACTCCCACTTCCCAAAAGGTAGCCTAAGTAGACCAGACCAGTATCAACAAGAGAAAATTCAGAGGGATTTTGTTTTCATACAATAGCTCATTGTACTGTACAAAAGTAGCACAGAGACCCCTTCCCCTCCATGGGGAACGATCAGTATGTCAGAGGCACATAAAAGCTTTCAGCCACCACGTTTGAATGTCAATCTGATTGTCGCCAGCAAATCCTTATTGATTAAAATGATGCATATTTTACTACAGTACAGAGTTTAAATAAATAACGCAGATGTTAGAGTAAAATACGTATGTATATATTCAAAGAAAAAAAGCATTGTGTATGCAGCAGAAGATGGATGCTTATTTAAGAAAGCCTTTAATTTAAGATTTGTGTTGTCCCTGTTTTCATGCTCGGTGATTTACAGACTCGGAGGCCTGGCTAAAACCTCCCGCAGGACAGAGATGCCATGTGCGCAGCGCTCGCTGCACTGCTGGCACAGGCCCTGCAGTGCTCTCCCAGCACTTCTCTCCTCCTGGCCGTAGCAGAACTGAAGCTGTAATTCCTACTTTCCTCACAGTCCCCATCCTTTTCAAAAATGACAAAAATTGGCAGCAAGGCCCTGTCCCAACAGCCGCGGGCATCGCTCAGCCCGGCGGCTGCCCTGGTTCTGTGCGTGCCACCTGTGAGCTGGAGCCTTGCAGCAGCTACAGGAGAGGTCCTTCAGGCAGCAAGGGAGTTCAGTGCAGCTGGATTCAGCAGGAAAACTGTTTCCCTGGGTCAGCCTTTGAGCAGGTTTAACTCGGAAGGCAGCAGTCTTCCACATCTCCTCAAGCATCCCTAAGCAGCAAACTCTTACTGTCATTACCAAATACTGGTTGCTAATACACATCAGCCAAACGAGTGCCCTTAGCCCAAAGCTGGCCCTGGCTGGCTTTGCTGTCACTGTAGCAACAAAGAACCTTGAAGACTGACCTCACACTGTTCACACTGTGGTAGTCAAAGATGCCTAGTGACCCACAACTGCTGGGCTGGCAAGGTTGGTTTTCCTCTGCCCCCTACCTGTGCTGTGGGTTTGTGCAATTTGCAGTTGTTTCTATGTGCTCACCTGCTGTTTGGTTCCAAAAGCAGGGCAGGTTGGAGGGCAGGAAGTACTGCAGTGGAAGGCAGAGCCCACTGAAGTTGGAAAAATCAATAAAAAGCTGAAGCGGTCACCCAGTGGACAGAGTAAAATGGAAAACTGGTACACAAATGTATGGTAAGAGGAAGATGTCTCTTCTCTTTAGTTAGCAAGGCAGATGTGCTTTTCTTTCGGGATGAGCCTCTCTTCCCAGTAGTGTTGTTGCTGCCTCCATACTATGACCGTACTCAAACACATAAGGGCTTTTTGTATTTGGAATGTTGGGGTTTGTGGGTTTCAGAAACTTGTCACGGCTCTCGTTAAACCATTCTGTATTCCTGCAGTCAGCAGTTATGTAGAGTTTCAGCCACACAGAGGCGTTTGGAATTTTGCAGTTTCTGTCTTCCCTAATAGAAGTTATAGGTAAGTTCAAACCATGTACAGTAATTTCCAGGTGTGATCTAAATGTGACATAGGGAACAAGACACAGATCATCTAATCCATTTAATCATGCTGGGTCTCCTAGGTAAGATTTCTCTTTCACTCTGAATCAAGAGGCTTAGCCAAGTTTAAGCTCATTCAATGTTATTTTGGGACAGGAATTCAAGAAATTGTAGAAACCATGATATCAAATGCCTGTCTCTCTCCTTTTTGGGTATTTCAGAGTAGCAAGCTGGTTGTGTTGTTTGTTTTCACTTCAAACCTACTACTTTTGCAAGCCTGGCATTTGAAATTAAAAGCTTTAGCAAACAGCAAAGCATCTGAAAGTAATTCCTCCCAGAAAGTTTATGTATTTCTGAAGGACAGATAGGCAGGGCGTTATTGGCATTATTGAAATTCCACATCAGCTTCTTTTTAAAGGCTGCATATTGCTTCAAGTATAGCCACTGCTTTTTCCCCACAATTCCCTTGTTTTGGTGAAGCATGTCCACACACTTTTCAGAGCCTTTGCAGACTAGTTTTGTATTTACTGTATGTTGTATTTAAACAATAATCTTATTTTGATGTTGAGAGAAGGCATGTAAACAGCAGTCATTGAAGACAGAGCAGCCTGCATGGCAGTCCCCTGAGAGAGGGTCACAGGATCTTTTTCCATGGACGTTTTTTTCCACAGTTGTGCTAAAGCTCTATCTGAAAATGGAACCCAAAGAGCCACAACACAGCAAACAATTAAACTGAGTAAACCCCTGTGTTTACTCCGTTCCAGTGCCTGCAGTGTATTGATACCAACCTCTGGCATTTTCAGGTAGAGCAGAGGTCAGCTGTGTTACAACACTAAGCTCAGAGGATGAGCTCCACAGGCCTACACTGTTTGTACACTACAATGTCTAAGCCTCAGCAGTCTCCTCTAGGATTTATTTAAGCATTAGTTTGGTCCTGTGCATTTTTATATGTGTCTGTTCAGAAGAGAAACAGCAACTGTTCTCTCAGTTGAAAAGCAAATGACCACATCACTTATTTGAAAAGAGAAAAATTCTCCTAGGACTTACATAGTTTTATATATTTGGGGACCATTTGGTTACAGACTCAATTTGAAACCACATTTATGTCTTTTTGTTGGTGTGCATACTGCAGCTGAGCTTTCTAGAGGCTCATTGGGCTCGGAAAAGTAACTTGGTCATTTGAACTGTAAGACTCTTGACTGGTATCTCCAAGGCAGTTGTCTTCTGAGGTTTGATGTTTGCTCCTTTGCACTGTAGCACTGCTTCAACTTCACAGGCCCAGGGCCGTGTTTGGTTCTGGGAGCTTGAAATCTCCCAGTGAATTCCTGACTGTGGCACATGTTCTCTGTACACAGGATGTGTATCTGGCTGATTTTTTTCCTTTTGGCTGAGACTGAAGGTGTTTTGTTTGCATTTTTGACAGTGCGTGAACAGATGGGTTGTTGGGGTTTTGCCTTTTTTTTTTCTCTCTTTTGATGGCAACAAGGATCTGAACAGATTCAGGCAGCTACTAAGGATTCCAGGTTATAGGATGGAATAGGTTTGGTAAATAGTTTTCCCCTGCACGTGTGCACACACAGGTATGTGGCTTCCTCCCACATTTCATAAACCCAAAAGCAGGGTTACAGTACTCTCTTCTCTCTTGCCTTTGGCCTGTAGAAGACAGCTGGTGGTTTCAAAAAAACATTCCTGAGGCTGTGGTGAAGTAGTTGCTTCTTTTCCCCTTCATTAGTTGCTGTGGCTTGTTATGAATGTGCATTTTGCCCACTTAAGTAAGTTTCAAAACTGAGTCAGGAATGTTCTCTCTTTGATTTGATCCTGATAAGTTACAACCCAGGTATGTTATTCTCAGGTATATGGCAGAGGGAAGTTAAGGGTCTTGCCATACCAAAAAAGTCCAAAAACCATGGTTTATCTATAGGAATGTAGTTCAGCTGCACCTAGCTGGTTCACAGTGTGTGTCAGCCTTCCCAAACAGAGCAGTTGGATTATTAACACAGAAACAGATTCTGGCCCCATGGTGTATTGCAGGGCCAGACCCTGAATGACAGTACAAACATGCTCTTGGGTGGAAAAAGGGTTTCTTTTCCATTTTGTGAATGCTGTTTAATTTTATGTGAATGCATTAAGGGTAAAACTTACTGCAGTGCAAGTACCCACAGCTCCTGAGCCTTAGTCTGAGAATCAAAGTGGCACGTAGCAATTCCTGCTGAGGGTTCTTTTGTTAGTAAGAGCCCGTTCCATGGAGGAAATGGGACAACTTTTCTGCACTAACACCAAGTGCACCCTTCTGTGCACTTTGTGTTCACACTTTATACAGATAAACACCCCCAGAAGCAGCTCTGCTGCAGGCTTTCCAGTCTGAATTCCAACTCCTCTCATTCCAGCCGCAGCTCAGTACAACCTATTTTCATTCTCCATTTAAGAAAGTCACATCTACAGGGAAGAAATCCACAAACAAACCAGTGTTGCTATACCTGCCTTTTTATGTATGACAGTTTCATATCATTTATTTTTAAAATATGTTTTTTAGGTTTTTCATTGTAATATTATTGTACAGTTTTGCATGGCATAGATGTAATCACTTTTTTGTTTTAGAGTATAAAAGCTGACAAGTGTGCGTGTGGGGGAAAGATTCTGCTTTTTGCCTCTTCTCACTCTTTTGTTTAATGCCCTCAATGTTGTAGGGGACATTGTAAGAGATTCTCTGCTACAGAACAATGATGTAGATTCTTTTGCACAGAAATATTTAAGGTGGAACAGTCAACAATGTAAAAATGACTTACCACCAATATTTTATGTTGGTAACACACTTAATATTAACCTACTTTGATGTACTGCAATAAAACAGGGAACTGTTAGAAATGCAGATGGTTCTGTCTTTTTTTCCCACCTCCCCACATTAAGCTTTGAGGAGGAAATGGAAAGGGGAATGATGGTGCTTCACTGAAGATACAACACGTTGGTTCTAACACATCTGCACGAGTGCGCAGTGGGAAGGATATGTGAGAAAATCGGTTTCCCTTTCACAGCTTTCAGAAAAAATAACCAGATCCTTTTGAAAACATAAAAAGTCACTGGATACTTTGCTATATTGAACTACAGTTTGCCTGACCTTTTCCGTAGGTCACCCGTGCTGTGATGACCTAAGAAATAGGTATAGAGTTGCTGTCAGGGTTTTTGATGTTCCTCCTTCATTTGTAGTTGGACATCAAACGTTTCAGCTGTCCTAGTGCTAGAGGCTTGATTGTTAGTTAGTTCTGAGCTACCACCATCACCCTGACCTTCATACACTTCTAAGTACATCTCAGAATACCTGTGAAGTTTTGCGTGTGCCCTGACCCTTTCCTGTAATCTACCAGTTCCTCGCAAGTCAGCCTGGAATTTTCCCCGTACCTAGTGTTGTACCAAGAGTGTTGGTACATCTTCCTCTTCATTCATTCCCCTGTTGGTGTAATTTTGGAAATGTCCTCACTGGGCCTGGAGAAGTTTAATTAGGAGATGTTTAATTAGATATCAGGAAAAATTTCTTCACAGGAAGGCGGGTGCAGTATGGGAACAGGGGGCCCAGGGAAGTGGTGGAGTCACCATCCATGGAAGTGTTCAAAGGATGTGTGGATATGGGACTTCAGGACATGGTGTAATGGTGAACAAGGTGGTGCTGGGCTGAGGGTTGGTTTTGATGATCGTAGAGGTCTTTTCCAACCTTAGTGATTCTGGGATAAGTCCTTGCTTTGGTACCTGCTTCAGTCACCCCCGTGCAGCAGGAATACAGCACCGTGCTGTTACTCATCCCACGCTGCCAGCAGTGCCAGCCTGGGCATTCTGCCTTTACCAAAGCCTACGTGCAATCCCCTCCAGGAACAGGGACCATGATTCCCACTTCTTTCACGGCCTTTGTCTTAGTCCTGATCCCTCTCCTTCAGTCAAAATGATTACTTTCTCAGCCTTTCACTCCAGTTCATGTGGATTTAAGCCTGTGGCTCATCCCCTTTAGGCAGCTGCTGTAGCTCTGGGACATACCCTGGTTCCCGTGCTCTGACTTTTCAATCAGTGCTTTATTTCTGACTTCCCAGGGGTCCAGTTGCACATCACAGCTGTGAAGGTCTTGGGAAACAGGCCTTGTGGTGTAAGGGACTTGGGCATCAGAAAAGCAGAAACTGAACTGCATGTTCCACTCCTTTTCAGCTCCTCCCATTAATTTTCTGTTTTAATGCAGCAGCCAGGTTGACTAAAGAAAGGAGGGAGGAAAATCACTGCTACCAGAGGTAGCCTGAATCTTGGTCCTTTAGAATGGAAAATCACTGTCACCAGCAAGGCAGCTTTAACCTCCAGCTTGCCCTGTGCAAAGAAGAGATGTTTTCACAAGAGATTTTTCTAGAACATAGAAGCTTCCTGCAGCATAGGAACAGCCACATCCTCAACCCTGCAAGCGTAGTTAAAGCAAATGCAGTGGCTGGCACCGATCACGGGTTCCTGCTCACTGTACAATGTCACAACTTCTCTGACTCGAAGCCAGAGTTTTTAGCTCACGTTTTCTGCACAGCTCTTCCTCTGACGTGCAATTCCTCCTGTCACAAATCTCTCTGGACAAAGATACAGCCATTAAAAAGGCCAGGAGAATTAGGGACTGAGAGCTCTAATTAGCTCTCCTAATAAAGCAACATCTCAGCTTCTGTTGAAAACAACGCCACTGGAGTTCAGCTGGATATTATTCCTAAACACTCTTGGGAAGGGGAATGGTTGCCAAGTGTTGAGCACTCTTGCCCCAGCATGGTATACACAAGACCTGGGCTCACATGAACAAGTGCTTACTGGAAAAGTGAACTGTAGTGCTCCAGCTTCTTCTGCTGCCTTTGCAAGTTCTCTGAACACGCTGGCCTTGAAGCTTCCATTTCAGAAAATCTGCTCTGACTCACCTAATTCCCTTGTCAGCTTTTTATACTTTAGTTTTTGAACAGGAGCATTTAACAGCTCAAACAACTGCTGTTTTTGCAGCTGCAAGGTCTAGAGCCAAAGGAGAACAACTAAACAATGTCTATCAGAACTGACAACAAGGTGAAGAGTTACTCTTGTACAGTGATAAACTGCTTGATGCAAAACTATTACTTCACTGAACAGCAGAGTTAACTCTGTTCTCAAAAGGTTAAGAACAATCTGACCAGTATTTTGAATTAAACTGCACTCCATCTTGCTCAAAGTCTTAAATGAAGTGGCTTACATGTTTATGGCTTTGGAATAAAGGTAATACCATAACGTGTTTTCCTGTTTCTCAGAGGTCCTGAGAGAGACCATTTAGTCACTTACCTGTTGTTTTCCTCTGAAGTAGCAGCTGTCAGGATTTCACACAGACTGAAGTGTAAGATCATGCCACCTGGGCTGTGTTAACTGAGTAGGAGCAGCTGAGCCTGCTGGTTTTTCCCTGGCATTTCCCAGACATGGACACCTGCCTTCTGAGCACCAGGTAAGCCTCAACTCCCAACAGCCTCTCCTTCACAAGTAAAGGAAAGGCAAAGAGACTTGTGTGTTCAGGAGACTGCTAACAGTGATTAAAACAAAGGAAGATTGGAAAACAAGAAAATTACCAGGGATTTTCATGGCAAGACAGTGTTCAGGCTGATGTCCTGGCTCCTGGTAAATGTGTCACCATCACAGTTAGCACTGGTGCCACAGCTGCAATGATGGAGGCATGAACAGGCCACAGGGGGAACAGGCCACACGGGGAACAGGCCATGGCAAGGGGAGTAGCAACTCCTTGAGCAAACAACTGCAACAAGAGGAGACCTGGGAGCTGCTGCTTCTGCTCAGCAGCTGTTTATCCCCCAGAACAGGACACTGCTCACTTGAGTGTCTGTTCCCACACCAGAAGATGACACAGCCACAGGCAGCAGGCCCACCACACAAGCACTTTTTTATTGACATCAGGAAGTCGTACAGGCTTTGTACAAAAACCTACAAAAGTCAGTTTCCTAGCTTGACTCCAAGAGTTTAAAACTGTGCGTCTGGTTTGAACTGTGTGACATTTCGGCTGGAACTGGAGCTGCTCACCAGAGACAGGACATGTTTGCCTTGCTGCAAGTTCTGCCTTACAGGGAAACACACAGACGAGGGTCTTAGTCAGGAGTCCAGCAAGCAGTCGGTGTCAGAGTTGTAGCTTACCTAACTCACCCTCAGGAAAGCTGAGACCTACCAGACAGTGCAGAATCCCACTATTTGTGCTCAGATACAGCTCTGCTGATTACATATTTGACTCCCAGAACTGAGATGGGTTGTGACAGTGTGTATGTGTGTATGTTTAAAATAGAGACTGGCACTCAATTCTTGGACTTTTAAAATATTTCCTATGTTTAGCTTGCAAGCCAAAAAGAGGCAGAAAGCATAAAACTTCTACTTACACACACGCCCCTTGCATTAAATCAATGTCAGTAAAATCCAGGAGGGTTCTCAGACTGCCACCACTTGACTTACAAAAAACATGGGGGAGGTGCTGGATGTGTCTGTGGTAGGGAACACCTTGGTATTTCATTCTATAAATTCACAGTACGAAAACTACTTGAATTCCACCTCAGCTTGAAAGAGGGAACATTTTTAAAAAACAATTTGTGGAGAATTACCAGTAGGTTTCAATATTAAATTTTGCTCTTGTCCTCCTTCCCCTTCTTGTTATAAAACGCTCTCAATATGCAGCCACCATCACAATGTTAGAAATGCATTCAAGGTTGTCAGCTGGTGCCTTGAAGCAGCACAGAAGCACTCAGTTTCCTGCAAGCTGCGGGCTGTGCTGGCAGTCCGGGTAGGACAGACACAGCAGGAAAGAGCAGCTTTGTCCTCATGGAATGCCCACTTGGCTTCCAGGGCACAGGGCTGCTGCATCTCAAGAGGATGGAGAGCTGGGGAGCAATGCAGGGGAGGCTTAGAACGCTCTCTGCAAGGCTCAGCTGAACTGGGCCCTTGGAACACGACAAGTTCATTCTTACTACTCCTCTGGCTTCTTACCCCTACTGCTCCAGTATTTGCTATATGCCTCTTGGAACATGTTTTTGCAGGGAATTTTGGCCTTCAGTTTGGTGCAGATCAGGAAAGAGCCCCCCATCTTCCGATGAAGAGAGTAGGTCTCCTCTGGCGGGGGGATGAGCCGATGCTTCAGCATGATTGGGATTAAACCATGGATCTTTTCAGTGGTGCTTTGGTTGCCAAAATCAAAAGGCTCCTCAGATGCAAAAGCCTCTCCCAGGATGAGGACAGCGTTTAAGTGGGCATTTTCCATTTCCTGCCCAAAAGGAAGGAGGGATAAGTAGTATCACTAGCCATGACAACCACCATGGAGGAAGAGAAATGCTAGTGCTAACAGCAGCAGCTCAGGAGAAATACCCAGCCCTGGCCACGACCAAGGGAACCTCCAGCCCCCAGCATGACTGAGGAACATTTACTTCATACACTTTTGAGCAACTAAACCTTCCAGAAGACCATCTTCCCAGTCATGAAATTTCAGGAATTTGCAGGAATCACCTGCAGGGTCTTGCAGGGGGAGAGAAGGAAGGACAGTGGTTTTGGGGCTAGCTGTACCCTCATTACTTTTTCTGCTCCCAAAAGGAAGTGAGAACAAAAGCCAAAACCTTTTTTACCCTCCTCCCTCATCCTTAACAATAGGGCTTTTGGACTGGCACTTTTACCACATCAACAAATCTGGGGAAGTTCACAGACCCGCAATCACCTCATCTGTGGCCAACACCAAAATCAGACCCTTGTGCTCCGTACCTTGATTTCATAGCCAGTGAGGAATTTCATTTCAATGGACTTCTTCAGCACTCTCTCTCTGTCCATGTCAGCAGCTGCCTTGATTACCTGAGAAGGAGGAATACGTTTAGGAGAGCCAAGGGATGACTGAACAAGGCTTTGAGCACAGGACTACTGCACAGGCCACAGGAGCACATGTCAACACCACCTGCCTGCTCACTCCCTTGCCTCTGCCCTCTCTTCAGTGGCCTGCATGCTGGGCAGGTCAAGAGCCACTGGCAGAAAGGTACAGCTCTTCCCAGCAGGGCTACACATGGGCCAGAGAATGTAAAGGACAGCAAAAAAGCTTCACAAATAGCTCCTCCCTCAAAGAAATAGCAGAGCCAACTGTGAGCAGCTTTAGGTGGCAGCTGCTGGCCCTGGCAGCTCAGTTACCACGTGCAGAACATGGTGATCACAGGGAACCACGTTTGACTTCACATCAATTTATCTATCTGTGGAAAAGCTAGAAATCCCAGGAAGAGGCAGGGAACAAGCAATTCCTGCATACCTTCATATAAAACCCACAGAATTGTGAGTGCTCTGATATATCCTGCTGCCCAAGCCCCTCAGCAAGCAACACTGCAGCTCACTTTTGTGAACATCCCAACTCAGAGAGCCAGCAGCTTGCAGCACATGTGCAAGGGATGAAACAGGAACAGAGATTGCTCTCTTGCCTCCAGTCCTGCTTCCCTCCACACCCAAAGTGTATTTGAGTACAAAGTGATAACAGCTAAGGAGTATTTGCAAAATCAAGTGCAGCTCTCCAGGACACAGTGCAAGTCCTCACCTCAATGTAGACATCTGTGAACTTCTCATCAAACCCTCGCGTTGCTCCGAAGTCCAGCAGGGCCACCTGGAAATGGACAAACACGTCTGTATTACAGAGTCAACCATTCTGGTAGAACCTGATCTTAAGAATGCTCCTGATGTCTTCAGGAAGCTCAGCTGGCTTTCCCAGAGCTCTCCTCTGCATCCCAACTGCCCCTCACTCCTCTATGCCCAGTCTGCCAGCTGCAGCTTCCCACTGACCACCTCCAGAACAGACCCTGAGGCTGAGGAGGTAGCTGTGACTGATCCAGGGCCAGGGTTAGAGCAGCTCTGCTTTCCTCCCGAGCCCCACTGAAGGCAAGTGGCAAAGGGAGGTTTCCCTGTGCTATTTGCCCATGCCTCAAGGACAGGAATCTGAGAGAACCTCAGTAAGGGCTCATTAAACTCTGGGAGTGGGGAATAATCAAAATCTGGTGAAAAGCAATGTTTGTATAGGCAGAACAGTGGCTGCTCAGGCTTACCTTGTGCAGCTGAGGGTCATAGAAGAAGTTTGACCAGTTGGGGTCAGTCTGCATGTACCGGAACTCAAACAGCTCCCGCAGACACAGCACCAGGATGTTATGACAGATCTTCCAGAACAAGGAGAGACAAGAAACAAGTCAGGAGGGCAGCAAGCCCTACTCACACCTGTAACTTAGAGCAGGCATCAGCAAACAGGGAACACATCACCACAGCAGCAGGAACCGTCTGCTCTATGCTGCCAAACTCCTGCAGAGGTGAAGGAGCACCTATCAGCATCTCCCAGCTCACACCTGCCATGGGACATCCTCAGCAGACAGCACAGATGCTCCAGTGCTCATCCAGCTGCATTCTGGTGCTGCCTTTTAACCTCCCAGCATTGACTACACACGTGGTAGCTGCAAGAATGGAGTCTTGCATGACACACAGACCCACCACGTACTCCTGTGGGCTCAGCACTGACCCAGCTTGAGGGAGGAGCAGCAGAGCCACACCCCAGGATGGACAAGCATGAAAGAAGCAACAGCAGCAACAGCAGCAGTCCCTGAAGAAACCCCTGCTGAATTACATACTCCAACAGAGCTTTTCTGTGAGAATTACTGAGCTGGAGCCTGTTCAGCAGAACTGCCAGCCTCACTCTGTCCCTCTCCAGCTTCTGCAAAGCTGAGTGAAACATCATATCCAAGGTGAAAGGAGGAGAGCACCAAATCCAAGCCAGACCCTGCTACAGGACACTGCCATTTGGGTCAGAAGGCAGAGGGCCAGGCCAGTTGCTTGTAAGAAAGAAGGGCTGCTCCTGCAGCCTTTTAAAATGAGCCCTGGTGATAGAGCAGCTCATTGCAAGGGACAGTCCCTACGAATAAGCAGCCAGCTCTGGCACAGCTTCAAATCTAATGTGACACTGGGATTTGTTTATCCAGAGGAACAGACTCTGCCCTCTTCCCCAGTAACCTGCCAACAGCTGACAGCTCACACCAGAAACACACATCCAAATACCAGGACAGTTATTTCTGCTACTAGAACAGCTGCTGGTCCCACCACAGCACTCCAATCCCTGGCTATATTCAGCACCAACGCCTACCTATCCCCACATCCCTGCTTTTGTTTACTGACAGGTACTTTTCCAGCAGCCTTGTGCAGCACAGGTCAGTCCTGTAGGAGATGACACCCAGCTGCTTGCACTGGGATGATGCTGCAATCCTGCCCAGAAGAGCAGCTGCATAAGACCCCTTTTCCCTCGCTGACAGTCCCTCCCAAACTTAAGGTAATCAGAAATGGCATCACACAGTGAGGCTACCTCCCCTTCAGCTGCCCTTGCGATTTACCCCTCCACTCCACCCCCTCCCTGCTGAATGCCCTGCAAGGCCCAAACAAGCCTGGAGAGACTCCAGTGTCACTGCCACCTTCCCTAAACAAGTCTTCCTAGAGGCTCCACGCAGTTCCTGACTCCAGCCCTGCTCAGGGTTTGCTGTGCCACGAGGCATCCCTCGGTCTGGCAGTCACAGACAGGCTGAGCACAGGGCTCTGAGCAAGGGCAGAAGCACAACCTCCCCACTTTACCTCATTTCGAATCTCCTGGCTCAGCCCTTCAGCTTGATCCAAGGGAAAGCCAGACACCAGCTCTGTGGTCAGCACGTGCTTGCTGCACAGCTCATCTATTACTCTTGGGACATAAAAGAAGGGGTGGTCTTTCAGCAGCTCCCTAGGGATGGAGAAAGGAGAGGAAAAGGTTTAGGAGCCCTGAGAGCAGATGGACCCATCAGCAACACCTCACACAGCCCTTCACCAGCCTCTCCCCACACCCTGGCTGGGGCTGCCAGGATATGTTTTCCTCAGCAATTACAGTAGGGATTAAGTCAGCAGAAACCCTGCCAGTGACTTAACAGCTGCTGCCAGCTCCTGAGGTCACATCAGCCAGAGCAGTGATATTAAGAAGGCTCCAGGCCAGTGCATCAAGGGGCACTGGGCTCTTTTGCTCACTCCACTTGGCTTCAGGGCCAGACTACACACGTGGAATAACTGCTGTGCCAAGGGGAGCGATGCCACAGGGGCAGTTCTGCAGCAGGAGAGGAAGAGCATCCAGCCACCATGTAAAAACCATCTGGATGCTATGGCAAGCCAAGGGAGCAGGCAGCAGTGGTAACTGCTGTAAGAGAGCTGAACTGAAAACCCCCTAGGCTGAAGGATGGGAGAAGTTCACAACAGGTGACAAATGAACACACAGAAGAGCACTGCAGCCCAGCCTCAGGAGTTACTACAGCACCTTCACGAGTGGCAGAACAGACAGACTTGCACGGGAGGAGGGAGGATAGGCGATCCCACTTCAGCTGACTGAAGCCATGCCCAGCTGAGACAAAGTGATGATTCTAGGGGACAGCTCAGGCCACAACCACACACCCTTCCCCTGTGCCACATGGCAGGGCACAGCAGTCAGCTCCCCACCATCCCTGAAGTTAAGCAACCTCTCCTGCCTCTCCCACACACACAGCGAAGGGGCTGAAGGCAATGCTGGGAACATACTGGAATTTCCTTGCACAGGCAGCTTCTCTCAGGTAGTCACACTCCAGGGCCAGCTCTCTGCTCACGACTTCAATCAAGTGCTCCGGGAACAAACCTGAAGGTCAAACAGCAGAGGAGAGAGCAGGCTTAGAAAAAAAGGATCTCCTCAGGCTAAGCTTTCCAGAGCTGCAGCTGAGGAGCAGCCTGCTACCCAGCCAACTCTGAGCTGAAGAGTACAGGAGGCCCGGGAGAGCCAAGGTGTATTTCCAACTAGATGCAGGTTCTGCAGTGATCCCAGGCCCAGGCTACACAGCTGCTCCTAAGTCAAGGTACATCCACACCACTGTTCTATGCAGCAGAGCTCTGTCCTCTCCCAGCTCCCACCCCACAGCCCAAGCTGTCCATTCCTGCTATCAGCATGGCTGTGCAGGGACACACACCAAGGACAAGCACCCAAACGCTGGGCAAAAGCAGTAAAAAAAGGCTCCAAACCATATCTGCCTCCAAGTGGGAGCAGGCATTGCCAGGTAGAAACAGTCAGCATGACTAATACAGCGCACTGCAGCAGCAGCACGTAGCCAGGGCCTGAAATGCCAAGCCCAGTCTTCTTAGTCTTGAAGTTGGAAAGCCAGTCTGCTTCTCAGGCCAGACACAGCTGGGGCTGCAGCAGCCTCTGCAGGGCCCTACCCAGCCACCAGAGAGAACAGTCCCAGATTTTGTCAGCACCCAGCCTGATTTTAGAGCAGCATCTGTACAGTCCCACTAAGATTTACAGCTGCTGCAGGCAGGTATTTGGAAAAAGGAGTAGTAAGTCCTGCATTCCCTGTGGGAAGAGGACACTGAGCAAGTTCTAAGACTGACAGTTCTCCACAACTCTGACTGGAAAGAACAGAGAATGTCTGGGAAGAGCACAGAAAGACATGCATGGACGGCTACAAGGAAACATGGAGAATGAGTTCTGCCAAATGTACCAAAAAATAACAGGACAAAGCAAAACTACCTCACCTGAACACTGCCCACACTCCAAGCCTAGAAAGGCATCAAAAGTGAGTATTCCCAGGCACTTTACACTTTGCCAGGAATCCCTATGGGTCTGTCTCTCTAGAGAGCACAGAAACAAGTGCAGGTTACTCTGGCACGTGTCTGCATACACATAGCATCACATCTGGCACATGGCCAGAAAAAACACAGGTGCACTTCCCACCCCACCGAGTGGGCACTGGAGCAGGCACATGCCCAGCAAAGGCAGCAGCAGCTGCAGCAGGACAGGGGAACAGAGCATGGCTCCCCAAGCTGGCTCCGCACCCTCTGCCCACATCTACTCCCTCTCCTGCTTTCTGCAGGAAATCTGCTCCTGGGCAGACTTAGCATTCTTAAGTCCTTTTCCCCTGTCTATGGAGGGACACATGAAATGCGCTGCTTGAAAGGGGCTGGCAGAACTCAACCTGCACCAGTGGGAACACAGGGCCTGCCAGGGTCTGTGTCTTTTTACCTTCAGGGAGAATATTGCTCATGCTCAGGACAGCCATCAGGTTGTTGACATCGCTGTTGATGCTCTGGGCGACTCCGGGGTACTGCAGGACAGAATGGGAGAGGGCAGTGTTGAGAGTAGATGACCTGGTTGTACAGGGCATGATAAAAACACCTGGCTCAGCATCCACTGCCCCCAGTCACAGCCACCTACAGCCTGGCAATGAGCCAGGGCATTCCTGAGCCACACATCGCTCCTCTAAAAGCTTATTCAAAGCCCACCATCTAAACCAGGGGACAGACAGAAAAGCTAAGATGCAGCTCCTTGCAAACACAATGGCTTCTTCAGATTCTCTGATGGGAATTCTCCCAAGACATGACACGTTCTCAGACACACAAATCCCAGAACAGCCACGGCAGTCAGTCATTTCCCTCCCACAGCTGAAAGCACACACCCCTGGAAGCCGCAGAGTGTGTCATTCCCAGCAGTAGGGCAAGTGGTGAGGCCCCAGCCCAGTCCTGGCAAAGGCACCTCCTCCTGTTCTCACCTTGTGTGTCAAGAGGGGAAGGAGCCTGCACTGCTGAGGAGAATGTGTGCTGGTGCCAGAGGGTTGAGTTTCTGCTGCTGTTACCTTGGCCTAACTTCAGAGACTACTTGGGACACAAATGGCTTGAGAAGACACCAGCACCCATTGATACTATTTCTGAAGTCTCCCACACTACAAAAACACGCCAGTGAGTTGACCAGCTTTGTCTGGGATACTGCTCAGTCAGCAAGGGACTCACTCCTTCGGATTATAAACCATGCTGTACAAGGAGCTTTAGCTCTGGAACTCAGTCTTGCTGGAAACAGCCACCTGAGCTTGCTGACACCCAGAAAGGGGCCTGGGGCATGTGCACATCCCAGAAAGGGGACTGACCTACAGAGCAGGCGGGATCCTCCCATACAGCTCTAGAAGTACAAGCAGTCCCTCAGCACCATTATCCCATGCTGCAGTGACATACCTATGGGGTATCTCCTGCTCACCTGGACTCAGACTGCCTCAAGCTGCAAAGCCTTTCCTGTCTTTTCCAGTCAGCTTGCACTAGGGTAAGACACCGCTAGACCCACATCTTCACTTGCATGAAAATGTTTCTCCTTTGTCTAGCAGCACACAGGCAGCTCCCCTGCCCTTCTATGAGCTCAAACAAGACAAGGCTGGTCTGTGAAGCCCACCTGGATTTTCATGGCAACTTCCTTCCCATTTTTCAAGCGTGCCAGATGAACCTGACCAATGGAAGCAGCAGCAAAGGGGCGTTCTTCAAAAGACTCCAGTTTGTCCCTCCAGTTGGGGCCGAGATCATTGTTCAGAGTTTTCTACAAATAAATAGAAAGGATCAGGGTATGGGAAGCAAAGATTTAAGACTTTCAGTCTTGGAAATCACATTCCTCTAAGGTGACTGAGTTCTGAGTACCTATAACCCTCTTTCTAGATCATCCTCTGTGCCTTGTCATTGCACAGCAAGGCAAGGAGTGGCCCAGCCAGCAATGCCGCCCCAGCACTGAACAGATGCTGATCAGATCTCTGCGAGGCTCTGCCCTAAAGGACAAAAATCTTGAACACAAACACCACTGCCATGGCAATACAAACATCCCCTTATAGGTGCCACTTGCTATCTTCCAGAAAATGAGCAAGGAGTTAGCTATTTCTCCTCTTACAACATGCTGCCAAGCTGAACAGAAGCAATCCAGGCATGACTCTCTCTAAGGCAATATTGACAATTAAACATCACAGCCTGCTTTAACAGCTTTTTTGCTACCCTGCCAGACTGCCATATTTAAGTTCTAGCTCTGCTTAGTGTCTTCCAGAAGATAAGTAGTGCTGGCAGTTCCTTTTGCACCACCCTTTACACATTAATTTACAGAGAACCTATACACTGGGGAAAGCAGACTCAGTTTGCTTCATTCTGGGTCTTCTTGATGGCAAGTTAACCAAAATGGTAAGGACAAAGCTGCTGTTAAAATTCAAGCAGACTAAGGCTTGTAAATCTGTTTCTACAATGGGATGTAGACATAGACAGACACCAGCTTAAGACCCTGAGAAAGAGAGAACAGAAGAGGAGCCTACACTCAACAAGACCCTATAACCACATTTGTGTGCAGTATCCTGTTCCATCAACATTAATCTCAGGACATGAAAAACTCCCACATTTTTTTCCCCTCTGTCTAGACCCAAACTTCCTTTTTTTTTGAGAGAAAAGACAGCACATAACAGAGAAGGAATCACACCTTACCCACATCTGAAAATATGTAACACTGAAAGAATACTCTTTAAAATCCCCATCCCCCTCCCTTACAAAGGTATGTCATGGGTGACATTTATTCTGTCATTGTCCCTTTTCCCTGATAAGCACTCAGGAATATTCCTCACCATCATCTGCTTTATTGGCATGAAGTCAGCACTCTGACGCACACGCTCAAAAATCCTCTGGAGATGGGGGTTGATGAAGGCATCATCTGCCAAGGGAAAGCACACAGCAGTCAGTGCAGGCACTGCATTCTCCAGCACACAAAGAGATATGCACCTGCACTCAGACAAGTCAGGCTGGCCTGCCCCAGGCACACCCCAGGGAAGGTTTTGGAAGTAGCTCTTTTGGTGTGGGGACAGGTTGCATAGACCCAAGAGCAGAGTGCTCTGCCTCTGTCACACACCAGCCCATCTTCTGGCTGGCAGCAGTACAACATCCAGGTCTAGGAGAGGCCACTGCCTCGTGGAAACACAGGTCACAGAAGGGACCCCTGAAGAGCCATCCCAATGCTCCAAGGTTCCCCATGTGGTTTAATCCAGTTTATTTGAAGGGGCAGCAGCTCCTCTAGAATGCTGTGCAATGGTAAAACACCACTTACACAAGTATTGAACTCTTGGAGAAATCAGGATTCAGCATCGGCTATTGTAAACAACTGCCCAAAGGCAGAGCAACTACAAGTGGGCAGAAGAGAACATGGCTGAGCCAAAACTTTTAAGTCAGAAGGATTTAGCAAGAAAATATTTACACTCATAAGAAAGAGGAGGGGCTGGGGCATCTTGAAAGATTAGTCCTCTGCTTGAGCAAAGGCTTCTACAACAACTCAGAGAAAAACTACCATTTCTGGCAAAGTTTTCATTTCATAAATGATTATGGAGGAATTAGATTTATCTGCTGCTCTCCCAACACTGGAAAAGTCCAGGCTACAGGCCTTGATCCTGAGAACTGAACCTGCACATGTGACTGTGACATTCAAAGAGAGATGTATTGCTCCTCTCCAAATACACACGCACGAACCACCTTACGTCTATCCCAGGAAACAAGAAACAAACAGTGACCCTAAGAGAACTGTCCTGGGAAGAAGGGTGGAAAGGAACGGAGAGAAAAAGATAAATAATGCAGAGATGTGACACTAACAGCATTGTTTACCAATTCCCACTGAGGCCACAGCAGCATTTAAAAGTACTAACAAAAGCCCACTGTGGAACCAGCAGGAGTTTTTAAGAGGAGCTCCCATTCCATCACTGCAAGTTGGAGATGAGCAGGCTTTGCAAGAACAGTGAGTACAACTCCTGCTGTGACGTTACGAACCCACAAGAAGGTGAGACACTGCATTTGCGTGTGCACTGCAAACACCAAAAGAAACACCTGCTCTGTCACTGATGGTGTATCACTGCCCAGCCTCTGAACACTCTAAAAGCTATTCTCAGGGGTATGTGAAGGTAATAACCATCATGCTGCAACGTGCAACCTGCACGGCCAAGGGTGACTGGGCAGAAGGAGAATGGATCTCACCAAGAGTGACTCCTGCTCCCAGAAGCCGTTTGTGTCAAGGCATCAGCATCTGCCACAGGCATTCAGGATAAACTTCTGTTATTTGCTTTATTGCTGACATCTATAAACCTCTCAAGGGGTTGCAACCCCTAGTCTGAGAGGGCATCCATCCTTAGCTGGGGTGCTTGACCACCCCCGCTCTTTGTTCACGAGCACAACGTCAAACAGCCAAGAAACCTGCAAGTCCAGGTTGACTGTACAGAAACTCAGCAGCAATGTCAAAAATCAGTCTTGCTGTGGCAGCAACTCTGCCAAAGCCAGGCTTACAACATGCTGATGAATAAGGTTTTACGTCTTTGTGGTCAACTGGTGAGGCCTTACTGGAACAAAACACGCAGCAGGAGCCAAGGCAGGGCACTCTCAGCTGGCAAATGCAGCTGCCTTTCCAGCATCTCCCAGAACACAGGATGACTGAGAGCCCTTGGCATCTTTTCTGTGCACGACCTTTAGGAATGCGGGTCCCTAACAAATCCACTGACTCTCACATCAGGGAGACACAGCAGACATCAGGGGTTTTAAGGACACTGCTGCAGGAAGCCCCTACCCTCAATTAGCACCCAGACCTGTTGATAGAAGCAGTGAATTCAAACTCACCAGGCCACAGAGAAGCCCATGGAGTGGCAAGACCTGTATGAAACCCTCCTGTCCAAACAGCCAGTCCAAGAAACACACAATCTGCATTGTTGATGGTGTCTGATTTATTTCACCACAGCTGTCCCCCAGCAAGGTCACCATGGGACTGTGTTCTTGCCAGGCACAGCAGAGCCCACACACTTACAGCAAGAGTCCAAATGAGGGCTGGGTGCAAGCACTGAGGTTGCTGAAGGCCTGTTCTTGACACCAGAGTGAAGTCAATCAGCAAGAATTTGACACTCCTGCCAGAGCACCGTAACATTAGGAGACAGCAGGCAAGTTACAAAAATCCAGAGCATTTCTGCTCCTCAGAGCCAGCCTTTCACAGCTACTCCCCTCTGCACTCACATCCAGGCCTAGGGCAGCTGTGACCAGGCTTGGGCACACATCAGGCACAACTCAGGAGTGTCCCAAGAATCTGAAATTAATCCCACCTATGGTAGATGAGTGTAACTGCAGAGTTGATTTCCAGGCATGGCTCACTCAGCCCACATACCAGAGGCAGTGGAAAGCAAGGAGCACAAGAGCTCCTCCTGGAAGTGCACTGTGAGCCATCAGTGGCACCTGGCAGTTTCTAGAGGATGAGAAAACAGCATGTGGGTGGCAGCCTTTGACACAGCAGCTGATGCCTCCCACTAGGCTTTGCCAGGTGGCCATCAGCCTTGCACCCACCTAAACCAAGTGATAGCAAATGAAATGCCAGCCAGGGCTCTCTGGGACAACAAACTGATCTTGCTTTGTTGGTGAGCCCAAGTTATTTAATACTCTACTAGATCCAGTCTCATCAGCTAATACCTACAAAAATTCAAGTAGAAGCATAAGCCAAGCAAACCAACTACTTCAAACACTCAGACACTTACTCAGTTTCAGTAACATATTGAAAGCTATTTCCAGACAAGTCTTACGGCTATTTTTGGCTGGTTCTTTCCTTCCCTATCAGGCTCGGCAGGAAGGCGAATTGGAAAGATCCAGATAAGGTTTGAACTGAGCACACCTGCCATCTCCCAGGAGTAACCTAACAGTTCAGTGCAGACACTGATGTCACTCATGCCTTCACCTGTGGTCACTGGTCTCAGAGCTCAATGGGATAAATAGCAGTTTGAAGCCTTCTCAGGATGGAAACAAGTGTTTTATACCTGATAAGATTATCAGCTGTACTGGCCTTTCCAGTAAAGCTTCAGTGCCCACAGAGCACATAAACCACAAACAGGTTTCTATAATGGGAGGGCACTGTGGATATAACCTTGACCACTTTTGGTGAACAAAGAACAGGATCACATTCTTGTTGTCACCCTCCTCCTTTCTAGCAGGACACCTGCAATTAGAGTGTAATACAGCTCTGCCTCTCAACAACTGCTTGTAACACAGACACTAAAATTCACAGTGTCACCCTACTGTCAACCAGTTTCAGTTATACACAGTAAGGACATTGGGAGAGTGGTGGTGGATCTAGTGCATGCATCTATTTACGTCATACTGGGATTAGATGGAACTCAGACACTGCTCTCACAGGAAAAAAAACCATTTGTTCAGTCTCCACATTCACTTGACACTGCCTGATGGCAGACCGCTGACCCTGTGTCACACCTGGCAGCACTAAGGACAGCTGAGGACTTGTGCTGCCACTTACCTTGAATGCTTAACATCTGTCCCAGCTTTAGTGCTGCTCCCCGGACCTTGCACAAGGTCCTCACGATCCTTTCTGCGTTGGCCTCCGACAGGAACGGGCTAGAATCCATCACTGCTTTCTTCCCTGAGGGCAAGGAGAGAGAATGAATGAAGAACACCCTTATCTTGGCAAGCCACTCCACTGTGTTAGCCCACATTCAACAGGAGGTTTGCCCTTCCCCAGGGAAATCAAACTAGCACTACACTGAGTGCCTTCACTGCAACCCAGAGGCACGGACTGAAGTTGTATATGTGCCTTGAGACAACTTTGACATCGTTGGCTTGAGGGCCAGGAGAAGCAAGTCACAGCCTGCAGGAATGTCTGTGCTGCTCTGCAAACTGTCTGGGATCCTGAACAGCTGTTGGTGCTTGAACTCACTGTACCAGCCAGCACAGCCTAAAACACCGTGCAAAGGTGTCTTGGGTCCCACACCATGGGCTGCAGCACAGCCACAGCCTCAGAAGGGCACCAGGAGTGAGCCACAGCAAGGAGGAATCCTCAAAAGCCCTGGCAGCACACTGGCACACACCAACAACAGGCTCCTTCCAATGTCTTAGGGTGGAAGCTTGCACAGAACAAGACCAAAATACACACACTCGAACAAACACATTCCTGTCCCCAAAAATGGGTAAAGCCTGATGTCTGACAGGCTCAGAGAGGTCATGCAGCCATGTACACACCAGTGCCATGGTTCCAAGTATGCAACAGGGGGATTGTGTGGCATAAGAAGTACTTTCCCTCCATTTCTAATTTTTTTCTTTTTTTAATTAAGGGAGAGGGGAAGGAGACCCTGATGGTCCCTTTGGGAGAAGCAACCCAGAACTACCTTCCAGGGCAATGCCCAGTAGAGCAGGGACAGAGGGGGCAGGCAGACCCCCACCTACCACTTCTGCTGGGGCTGCAGATCAGCTCCTGCTGACAGAGAGCCAAGCAGGAGGAAGGTCAGGCCTTGCAGCTAGGCTGCAGAGCTCACAGCTTATATGCTGATCTTGCAGCTACATCATTTTTAGAATACTTTAGAGGGACAGAGGACAGAACAGCTGAAGCCCCAATAAACAATAAGCAGCACCCAAAAAGGCACAGCAGATGAAAACAGCCCTGGAGATCTCAGGCAGATGGAAATTACTGTGATACTGGTGTGTCATGTGCTGACTTGAGCAGCCTCTCCTCTCCATCTCCTGGTAGCTCTCAGGAAGGTACACAGAGGGACTTAGACTGGCCAGGGGACAGGACAAATAACAGACAGACTGAAGTAGCTGCTCTCTAAACTCTGGTAGCTCCCACAACTTGGTACCATTTTCTTGAGGTGCCAAGCATGCTACTGATCTGACAGACACCCTTCAGTCCCTGCAAGCAGCTGGGTTGCTTACAGACCTTCCCTGCAGAAGTGATTCCACAGAACTCTCCACTGGCAGAGCACAGACGTGTGAGGTACAGGCTGCTCTCCTGCCCTTCATCCCCCCCTCTTTCCTTCACCTGTTTTGAGGGACAACAGCAAGATGGCACTGCATGTGGGACATCTCTCTGCAAATCCCTGTCCTAAGTCAAGAATGTACAGGAAAAGGAAAGAGAGGAATAAAACCACCAGGAGTACACAGGACAACCATCCTGCTCTGGAGAGCAAGATATGGAAAAGCAGGAGGGGTCCAGAATTCACTATTTCCAACACACTGTAATCCTCAGAGCACATTTTGCTCTGGATAATAGATGTAAGGAGCCTTAGAGACTGAACAGGTAGAGTGACCCAGAGCAGAAGGACCTGGCTTTGCACACTTGAAAAGCTGTCTCTTAACTGTCCTATCATGAAAACTGTGTCCTTAGCAATGATCAGACAAATCCCTGCATGAGATGACACACAGGACCAGGGAAAGTACTGAATCAAAGTCATACCTTCCTTCACACCACTGCACACAAAAACATCCTCCTTTGAGTCAGTAGCACAATAAAGGAGTTAGTTAATGATTAAAGCCACATCCAGAAGCCAGTGAACCCTGACAATTTCAAGTCTCATCAGAGAAAGAGCCAAACACAGGCAGTCCAAATCCTCTTCTCCTGGCAGGCTTCTCATTGAAGTCAAGCCTCCAGGGGCAATACCTGATCACCAGGCAGCCAAACAGCACATGAGCAGCTCTTGCTCATGTACTTTGCTACAAGTGGGCATGAACAAGAAGGTGACCTGGAAGCAAGAGTGAAAAGCAGGACTATGTAAATGGCAAGCACAGAGAAAATGGACACAGGTTTCCAGGGCAGGATGGAAAGGGAATGGGGATAAAACCCACCATAAGTTCATGAAAAAATACAGCAATTTTCAGTGAGTTAACATTTTACCCAAAGATGGCTGGCACCTTCTGGTGCCTTACATTATTTCCTCCCCATCTTCAGATCACAAATCTGGTTTTACCTATTTCATCATGGAAGAAAAAAAAAATGGCAAATAGAAGTCACATATAAGCTGTGGCAACATGGACACCTCAGAAATTAAGGCTCCTGCAGCCACAGTGCCTGGAGCCTGCCAGTTCTTCCACAGAACAGGCAGCAGGCAGACACCCTCACTAGTGCTTGACCCACTTTCTTTTTTTTCCTTTCCAAATTCAGAATTAGCATGAACCCTTCCAAACCTGTGTGCAACTCACAGCTGCATTATTCCTTTTCCACCTTCTTTGCCACTGTCAAAGGGAGAACTAGTGACTGGACTTTGTGTATACTTGTTTTAGGACCATCTGCCACAGAAACTTTGGGGCAAGGGAATACTCAAGAACATGGCCTAAGCACTTGGGACTGACAACCCAAGGATATTGCATTACTCCCTTTCATAAGAAAATCCCTCTGTGTTCAATTCTAGGCCAAGTGCCAGCCTGTCAGGCCTCTGTCCAGCCTGGCATTTGTGCAGTGCCTGAAGAACTGCCTGGGACAGGTCATTAATAAGTGACAAAGTTGTCCTTGAACCCAGAGTCTCTTTACTTGTAACAGCAGCTGTTTACTTGGGCACTCTCATTTCAGTTCCTGGGAATTTATTCTACTTTCCCATTCGCACCCTGTGTGGGCCTTAAATTGTAAATACACACTTCAAATACTGAGGCTGCCATCAAGGTCACCAGCAACAGAGGAGGTTATCAGCCTACCAGGAAAATTCAAACTGGAAATCAAGTAAGTCATCCTCTTTTTAACAAAATAAGATGAGCCAAAGCACTTAAAGATGGCAGCACTAGGGCCTTAAGCCCTTAAAAAAAAAAACCAACAAACCAACCACAAAAAACCAAAGAAACCTGCACCTACTCACAAGAATTTGGCAGCAGAAAGGATTTATGTCCAGGACATCAGGCTTGGATGGAAAAAGAAGAAATTCACCAACTCTTGCACCAGATATATTTGTTCTACGCTAAGTCCCTGAAGAAGTGAATTGTTTATGGAAACAGAGACAATCCAAAGTAGAGAGAGAAGGGTCCCGTGGCTACTAGACAAGGATGGGGAAACTGAGCAGGAAAAAACAGATCAGCATTAGCACAACTGCTAGAGAACATGAAGGAGAGTAGGAATTTGCAGTCCCTCTGATAGGAGCAGTGGAAAGAAGAAGTACAAGCTGTGCTGTCAGGATCATGTGTAGCTCAGGAGTGTCCAGCTTAGGGGTTGGGACTAAAGGACCAGTGTTTCTAACTCAATTTTAAAGGTGTAAAGACACTTTAGTTTGTACTAACTAGGCAAGAGGAGGGCAACCAAGAGAAAGCTCTTCCTAGTTAGTCCTGGATGCCAGTGACAGTGTGAAATTCTTAGGCATGCCTTTGGGCATACACACATCCCACTTGTTTAAGTCTGGAGTGCCAAGAAGTTACTATTAATATTGCAGCAGTAGGGAGAGAAATGACATCCTCTAGCAGCTTCCCAGGAACAGGACAATATGTCATTCTCAAAAGAAACAGGTCTTAGACCAAACTCATGGCGCTGGCAGCCACAACACTTGGGCACAAATGCCTCAAGCTGAAATCAGGAAAGGGGTGCAGAGGTATTTTTAAAGAAATGTAGAGGTACTTATGTCAAGAGATTTCCCCCAAGAACAGCTCAGGCTGGTACTATCAGAAGAACAGTAAGAAAATGGAATCTTGGACTCCCACAGTGAACATCTCCTCTGCTGTGCATTTCTGCAGGAGCAGAGCCCATGGAGAGAGCTCTCATTCAGGGAGCCTTACCCACCACTCTACTGTGGAAAACACATATCCAAGAACACAAGCCAGAGGCTGAGTCACCTGGAAACCTTCCTGTGTCTTTGGCCTGAGAAGCTCCAGAAGGGTTCAAAGGCTGGAAGTCTTTCACTTTTGCCTCACCTCCACACTTGCTGCTCTTGGCCCATTCTCAGTTCCACTATTGATATTATTCTCCTTTACAGCACAACCACTGCTCCAAGATCTTATCTAAGCAGATTTGACAGCAAGAGGGGAAGCAACAAGGAAAGACAAACAAACACCTAAAAATAAAAGCCAGGTCATTTTCTAATTCAGTGCCCAGCACTAAAGTTGGCAGTTCTCACTGGCTTGTTTTTTAATCAAAGTTTGCTCAAGAAAATCATTCTTCCCAAAGCAGTAGAACAAGCTTCTGACACAGAAAAACAGTAGTTTCCCCATCAAGAAGAAAAATTTAGAGGTGCAATTGCTTTATTCCAAGGAGAAAGTGTCT
This sequence comes from Machaerirhynchus nigripectus, assembly GCA_013397975.1. Classification (NCBI taxonomy): domain Eukaryota; kingdom Metazoa; phylum Chordata; class Aves; order Passeriformes; family Dicruridae; genus Machaerirhynchus; species Machaerirhynchus nigripectus. Next base: position 400,113 of record VZRQ01007680.1, on the reverse strand, counting down.
GCTGCCCTCTAAATAAAAAAAAAATAAAATCCTTCTTATACTGTAAGAGAGAGGAACAAAACTCATGTTATTCCCTCAAACTTCATAGCTCTGCAAACTTATGTTTTCACTTGGGGTGTGCCCAATTAGAAAATTTCTCTGGCAAGCAGAGAAATAGCAACAGTTGTGCAATTCTGCCTCTGTTAAAAGCAACACAAATCACCAGCTTCCAACTGGTATCAACAACCTGTCAAACATCCCAAGTGCTGAAAGCAAAAAGCCTTCAAGGATTCTCTACAGGATGGGCTGTGTTTGCCTGAATGCATGTTTTTAAATCAAAGCAAAGAAACCCACCCATCCTCACACACCTCAGGTCTTAGAGAGAAACAAGAACTCTTTGCCAAGGATCCTTTTCTCTGCTGGGCTGCTCTGCATTGCGGTTAATATTTGCATCTTGGTATTCCAAGTACAAGCATAGTCCTGGGTCATCCACAACCCCTGCCTCCCACTAATGGGAGTATGTTTCACATCCTGAAGTGTTGTTTTAGGGTTTGGGAATTTCTTTTGGTTGGGATTTTTTTGTTCAGTTGCTTAGTTTTTTGTGTGTTTTTTCCCCCTCCAAATTTCTTCATTTTCCAGCCATTCCCGTACATCCTGAAACAGAGGTTCAGTTTCCATCCTTCTTCCACCCCCAAAGATGACCAGGGTGAAGACAGAAACTGTCTCTGTAGTAGAATACTACCAGCCACAGAGTAAAATTAAAAGGACCCAGCAGTTGTCATTATCTCAAAGTAATGCTTCTGAACCAGAAACTATTTGACTTCATTTTTACTTCTAGCTACAAGTACTTCGACCTTTCATCAGCTCCCTCCAGTTATTGGAAGTAACCTAAACACACAACCACACCAGCCAAACCAGAAAGACCAGCTGAAAACCAAACAGCCTGCAGCAACTGTAACAGAGCTTGACATTCTGCAGTACCCCACCAAAGCTTTTCCTGGATAACAAACAAGTGAATGGAACCATAAACTTTAGAATAACTCTCATGTTTTCTGACAAAGAACACCATGTATTTCTATTTCACCCACACACACCCCACCATATTTTACCAACACATATGCTTAGAAGAAAGCCACCATGACATGATCAGGTACAACTTAGGAACATTTTACCTCCAACTTCAAATAAACTGGGAAGGAAAGAGGACCAGGTCGATTTGCACAGCACAGCCTTTTGCATGTTATGAGGATCCTTTAGAAGGCAGCAAAAGACAGATACTGGAAATAAACAACTGCCATTTAACAGGAGCATGAAGTGTTTTGTCTCTCTTATAAGACAGCAGCCATCCTCCAAGCTCCTCCTAGCCAGAACATCCTTTCATTTCAAACAGACCACAACCACTAACAAAATTTTCAGACACACAGTCTCATCTGAAGTTTCTGTACTGACAGAAATATATGGTTTCACTGAACAGTTTCAAAAGAATTGTTAAGTCAAGACAATCCAAGAATGGGCACAGGGATAGGATTCCACCTCAGGGCTGGCTATGGGAAAGGAAAGCTGTACAAACTGCACTGGCACAAACACATTCTCTGGAATATTCCTCTGACCTCTGTCTATGCAGTGAGGCTGTGGCATAGTTATATGGGAGAAGAGCCAGGAGATGAAGGATTATACTGAAAGTAAAAGAACTACCCATATCCTCCTGTTATTCTCTTTCACCATCCAGTCTTCGAAAGAATACAAATCTTGGAAATGCAGGAAAACTGTGTCTGGGGATGAAATAAAGAGGAGGAAAAAAAGAAAACAGAAAGAAATTGAAAGGGCTTACCACTGCGTTCCTCAGGTCTAAGGCTCTTCTTTGCCACTTCTGCCAAAGCCCCAATGCCAAGACCAACAGCTAGTCCTTCAAAAAAAGGAGAAAAAGACTCAAGTCAGAATGAAAAAAAACTTCCAAGCCACATACAGAGGCATTTTTGGTAATTAACTTCAAGCCACACATTCAAATACACAACAGCTCTATTAGAACATCCTGGGTTTTGCAATGGAGTCGTCTTCATTTGACACTGAAGTGTTTTCTCCTGTACTTCTTCAGCCCAGCATGCCAGCCAGGAATCATAGGCTAGGCCAGTCTGGGACATCTGGCTTTTATAAAGCATGTCCCAAGTGTTACTCAGAGCTCTGTGCTCTGGCTGATGTCCTGCTCTAGACTCAAATTATGGAGTTTAAAAAAAAGGGGGAAAAAAGATGCCAAAAATCTCACAAACATGGTTCTCAAAGTACAATTCTCAGGAAGGAACAGAATCCCTCTCACCCCCCACCATGCTACCACAGCAGGAGGAAAAACTGTATTTAGGATGAAGCCACTGCCAGTAGAGTGTAAGGTTTTGCAACCCTGCTTTCTAAGCAATAAATTTAATTGTGCTCATTAGCTATCTCTTCCTTTCATGTGCTCATTTACTGTGATGACAGTAACACATTTTTCCCCAAGGCTCACCTTATACCAGCAGTGCTGTAACCTGCAGTCCCAAGGAGCTGGGCTGGGGAGTAATCCCACACAGCAACAGTAAGACCAGGAGACAAAACAACAGCAATCCCCATGCACCATCACCCTGGCAAGCAGTGAATTCCAGGGTGCTGTTTCACAGCCACAGGTTGAGCTACAACTACAAAGGGCAGCTCTATCTGCCTCCGCTAACCAGAGCAAAGCCACCGAAGATGAAATGAGGCACAGATCTAATCATGCAGCAATCCATACTACCAAAGGTCTCACTGCCTTCCCAAGGTCAAAATATTTATTTTCTGGATAATAAATGACACAGGCAACCAGAACAGATGGTGCTGCTCCACATCTCCTCAGCAGTGGTGCATCCTGCCGTGCTGTACTCCCACACTGCTGATATTACTGGGTGCATCTGTTTTCCAAGCACCCCAAGCCCTCCTCAAGGCACTACTGGAAAACTTCACAGGTAAAACAACCAGGGAACAAAGTCAGCACAATGAAGGAAGCAGAGCTGTCCAGCACATGGCATTTTGCACGTGTGCAGGAAGAACCACATGCACAAGTCTTGTACACTCAAGTGAGAAAGCCTGGGCACAAACAAGGTGACCCTCATCCTGCACTGGAGTTTTCTCTCTCCCCCACCAGGTAATTACAACCCCACCTCTCCCAGTACAATTTCAAGCTTTTATAGTTTGTCTGCTTCACAAACAGTTCTACTTTCCATCTTACAGACTACATGCACTGGGCCAGAGAATCCTGTATAAGGTGAAGCACAAGAGGTGTCAGTGACATTACAAGGTGGTTGGGGTTTTTTTTCGTTTGGTGGGGTTTTTTGTGGGATGGCTTTTGTTTGGGGTTTTTTTGATTTTTTTAATTTTCCTGTATTTTCTGCAAGTTTTCCTGTGGAGTTGCACCACTGAAATGACAACTTGAAGCCTAAGGAAGTCTGATGTTAGTAGCTAACTTGTGCAGACTCTTCAATTGTGCCAAATCACCAATGAGCAATTGTTTTGCACCAGAAATCCAGAGATTTTATTAGCTAAACAAAGTGAGAAAAATACCCCTAGACTTCACAGAAAACAAGCAAAAAGGCTTTTCAAACACAGTATGAACAACACCTATTAAAATGCTGATACATGATCATTTCAAATCAGATCCCAGGTCCAAGACAGTAACTTGGAGCAAGCAGTACCAAGAGTCAGACAGGAAGCCAGTGAAGATATATCTCATCAACAAGATGTGATTTTCTAGACTAAGTACCACTCACAGAACATTTCTGTTGGCCTTGATCCCACTTTCACCATCTCCAAAACAGTGCTCCCCACCATAAATCAGCTTGGTCATTATCAGAGCTAGGCTGAACTGACTGGTAGTAATTGGCTTCAAATTAAAATCATCACATTGTCTTCTAAAGGCTCTATGCTCAACATCTAAAATTAAAAACTACGGTACTTACTGCCAGGATATAAAATATAACGTATCTGAAGTTTCTAATCTCTTCATCATTAAGACAAATCACTTCTAAGGTAAATTAAAGACTAGGAACCAGATTCTACTCTTATCTTCAGAATAAAGCTGCCTGGGTTTTATATCAGTGTGGGCAAGATCAGACTACAAATGATTCTTTTGCACCTTCCCTCTCATGGATGTGCACAGCTGAGCATCTGTACTAACACTGTAGACTGCACTAGAAAAAGAGCTTCTTTTTCAATAGGCGCTCTTACAGTTTCCTCACTGCTCCCCTCTGTCCCATTTCCAAAAAAAAAAGAACTCCAATCACCAGTCAACAACAGTTTTAAATAAAGTCGGGCAAAAACGAGTGCATGGTTAAACAGCTGCTGCGCTTTAAAGATCTGAAATTCAAACAAAGGCTTCAAGCATCTTCAAACTATCATCACAGCCTTTGCTGCTGCTTAGCAATCAAGCTTGGGAAAAAAAAAAAGGTGGATGTTTGGGGTTAAGGTGTTTGCTTTCCCAAGTAACCACTACAGATGCTGAGGTCCTGCTTCCCAGGAAGTAGCTGGACATCTGCCTGCCAGCAGGGAGTCGTGAATGAACTCTTCTTGCTGCTTTGCTTCAACATGGGCCTTTCTTTGCTTCCCATCATAAACTGTCTTTAGCTCAACTCCCAAGTTTTCTCCAAGTTTTTGCTCTTTCCTATTCCTTCCTGCAGTGGGAGGAAATGAGTAAGCAGCTATATGGGGCATAGCTGCTGCTGTTCACCTGTTACCAGGAACAAGTCATCCCTCTGAAGAATCTGCAGTGCTACAAAAGCACTCTCCTCCTCTGGGCCACTAATCTACTTGCACAGGTCACTCCTTATGTCCTTCACTTTCCTTGTCTGCAAGATGTGAATTTCCTCCAAGATTAATCATTTTGGGACAGTTCTCAGCATTGCTCAGCAGCCACGGTTCAGCACCTTGAGAGATAATATCCCTAAGCACCTCTACAAAGCCATTCTCCTTCATTTTGCACTTTATGTCGATTATTTCAGCCTTGGAAAATGCCACTTGGTTCTATACCAGCAGAGTGGCTCTTTAATGTATTTTCCAGGCATCTGCAGCATCCAGTACACTTCAAACCAAGCTCTTCAAGAGATGATCTGGAATCAGTTTTGTTCAGGAGAATCCTCTGGCTCAGCAACTGACACAACAAAACAAACAGGAGAGGTGAATGGGCTGTTACCACTCTGCTCAGCCTGCCAAGCACAGGGGTGGGCAAGACCTTCCCCTGGAGCAGCCTGTGCTCTGGTTTTGGTCAAGTAAAACACCACAATCACCACACAGCACACACTGCAAGCTCCTCAGCTGGACAGGGCAGAGAAAAATATAAGAAAGGCTCATGGGTCAAGATAAGGACAGGGAGATCACTCAGCAATCACCATCACAGGCAAAATAGACTCAGAGACCAGAGAATCTGAACACCATTCCTGCAACACAGTCTTCCCCCAGAAGCACTCTGAAAACAAGCACTCTGTCTTGCCAGCCATTTCAATCATATAAAGCAGACAACTGAAAGAGCAAGACCAAAAAAAATAAATGACACACAGATATGTCTGGAGATGCTGCTTAAAAACAATGTCTTTCTGTCCTACTCTCCCTTAGTGGTTTTGGTCTGATGGGGCTATTTGTTTTGGTTTTTACCTTGAGGTTAGGAGAAGACAGGTTATACCTCCCCTAGAAGCATGAGTCAGCCTTCCCTCACACAACAGCCTTGGGTGCCAAAAGCTGGAACATAAAGCAACAGCACTGGAACCCAATTCACAGAAAATTTGGTCATCTGCCACTTCACATCCACCAGCTGCCAGCAAGCAGCAACAGATGAATTCAGAAGATGACAGCTAAAAGTGCTGTGATACTTCTCATAAAATTAAAGGCTAGATTAGAATGGAGACCTGTGTGCTACTAGAGCTTAAGAAAATAGTCCAGTGAGTTTTAAAGTGATGTTACTCCAAGAAGCAGATCATGAACCCTGCTTCCCCTTAAGGAATACTAAGCATGTTGTGAAGCCAGAGGGCCTGCAATAGACTACAGGGTTAAAGAGATCTGACAAGCATGAAAAACTTCCCACAAAACTCACTTGCTGCTTACTCCTGCACTGCATAGGATCAGCCCCTGTCCCAACTTCTCCTACTGTGCATATTAGTCCGACAAAAGGACACAGAGAAAGAATAATTGTTTTTTTATATAATAGTTGATTTGAACTACATTTGACAGGTTATTTTTCTTTCTTCTGGGATCTGTAACACGAAGATGTCTACTTTGTACATGTGCTTCTTTATCAAATTTTGTGGAAGACAATCACAAGAGCCCTGTACAGGAGACTGCTCACAACCTAGACAGACCACTATCTCAAAACACTACAGTCACAAAAAAAACCAACCACAGCAAAAGACAGACTCCTCGCCTAATGATTACCTAAGCAATACTAGCTGTGTTCATCTCGCCACCTGCAATACTGTGATCTCTTTTTCCTCAGGAACATGTTAAGTCCTTTGATGGCTTTGGATACAAGACATTAAATAAGCATCTCCTGTCAATATTACTTAAGATATTTAGTTGCTTTTTGACATAGTAAGTCCCACTCTGCATGTAGAATTCATTTAGGTTTCAGCTTGATCTTACAAGCTGAGAATTTACATCCTTCCTGGGAGAAAATGCTCTACAAGCAATGGCTAAGCAAATCAAACCTTGACTGTTATCATCTCCCCATGCTCAAAAAGGAACACCAGGAAGACATGTTTTATATTTAAACACTGTTCAGAGAAGTAGCAAGGGTAAGGTTGGGAAAAGATTACTTGAAATAACAGCTGCTCCAGCTGTCTCTGCTTGACAGTAACAGCACACCGTAAGGACTGGGAGAGTTTCCTCAAAGTGCAATGACACGTGCAGGACCCGGGTATTTGTACAGGCTGGGGAACAACCTGCACCTCACTCTCCATTAAAACAGCACAGCCCACATGGTATATGTCACCATGAAGATGTGCAGCTCTACTATGCACCCCCAAATCACCTGCCCCAGACTCTTAAGAGCAATGAAAAAGCCCAAATCAAGCTCTGAGCTAACCAAGCTGTTTGTGGCAAAGCACTTTCCTGTTAGCAAGCTGAGCTGGCAGATGGAACCACCCAGTGCTGCAGAGCAGGAGCCCTGTCACAGCCAGCCATTAAGCAGCACGTGCACGTGCCATGATGGGGCAAACGTGGGAGTGCAAACTCACCTCCAAAGTTGGCGAGTCGGCCGATCCTGGTGACAGGAACCTTCCTCTCCCGGGCCCGCTCACTGAGCTGCAGTGGAGAGAGAGGGGAGAAAACAAAACAAGAAATACACAGATTAACTAGGCACATGGTCAGACATCTGCAAAGTCAGAGCACAACCCAGAGCACCTCAACAACTCCATGCTGCAGAAAGCTTTCCTTGAACCCGAGCCTTGTATCTGTTGGGAGATTTTCAAGGGAATACAGTGCAGAACAGACACAAAACACACACTGAGCAGAGGAGAGGACAAGAGGGTGGGAAAGATAGAAGAGCTGATAACTGTTTTTGGAAACCCCATTTTCACTTTCAGCTCAGCAGCCCTTGTATTTTCAACATGAAGATGCACAATGCTAACCCAAACTCCCTTCCACACATGGAATTAGAACTCAGGGAGGGTCATCAGATTCACAGGACTGTAGAGGGTTCCTCCACACACAGCAGCAGGAGCAGCTAAGTTTACAGTTTCACCAAAGCAATATCCTGAGTGAGTGAGCCCACAGTGGCATCTGATACTGCATGTGGGGAAGGAGGCACAAGGTCAGAGCAGATGACAAGTACCTGCACTGTGAGTTCTGCTGTGGGTTCTGCTCTCTGACACAAGGGCACGAAGCAGTAAAGCAACAATTGTGAGCTATGCTACTCTCCAACCTACTTATGCTCAGGGCAACACTGCCTCCACCTCTACACCTGCAAGACGCCCCACAGGAAGCCACAGTGAGGAACTTAGGTCCAATTCTAAGCCTATGTACACTTTTTAAACATCCACTCACGTCTGATTATCTGACATAGAGGGACCAAGTGTGAAAAGAGAGACTGAAAAACTATTGACAGAACAAATATCACAGGGATAATGAGCACTGACACTTCCTTCTTTTGCCTCCCAAAAAGGGAATAGCAGAAGAGGAAGAAATGAGAGAAACAGAGGAGAAGGTGAGTAAGGACAGTCCAGAATAGAAACCACAGCACTGAGAATCCTTGATTAAAACAACATACCATCTGTTTGTAGGGTTTCTGCCCTGAACCTGTTTTGGCCTGTCTGGCTTTATCAATATCTTCAGCTGTTAATCCACCAACAGAGGAATGGTCTTGGTGAAAAGCCCTATTTTGTCCAAAGGCAGTAGCAAAAGGATTTCCAGGGTCCCTAATGCCTCCAAATAACCTTGCATCCATTTTGGGAGGGAAAGGCTTCTGACCCATGCCAGAATCTCCAGCCTCATCAACGTTTCTAAAAGGTCCATTTGTTGTGTAGGAGTAAGCAGGGCCTTCAGCGCTGTGTTCCTGAGGCTTGCCAGGGACAGTGGAGAAGTCCATTGGAGCATCTGATGGCTCTCGGGCTGAGAAATCATAGTCTTTCCCAAAATCTTCACCAAGGTCCATAAAGTTCTCCTTCTGTTTGCCTAGTTCCTGCAAACAATAACAGAAATACTTTAAGAAGAGATCTTAAACCTTGCTCCCTATCTACCTGTAGTCCTCAGAGATGAGCATGCAGCTAGGCATCATGTCTCCACAGTAAGGAATTGTGGAGACTTAAGAAACTCTGGCACTGCAGATTTCACAGTAAGAGACAAGAAAGAAAGGAAGAGACACTGAGGATGCCTGGAATCCCTGGCAACCTTTTAACTCCACTGATGGGACGAATTCATTACCAGTTTCTCAAATATCCCTAACTGGAGACACCTTGTTTTTACATACACTCCCAGAAAGGGTCACTAAATGTGGAGCTCACTAGAGGCAATGCACTGCTCAGAAACAAGAGGTGATGGCAGCTGCAAGATCACGTAAGATGTACTTGGGAGGGGTAACAAAAAGCTAAACCTCGTAACATTCACTTTTCCCTCCTCCCATCCTGTTTCCAGTCATATAACATGAGCACTTCCAAGCCCAAAGCTACCTGAAGCAACACCAGATACCTACTTACGGGAAGAGTAAGCTCATCCTTTCACAGCCATGACACCACCAACTGCAAAACACATTCCATTATTCAACCACTAAACTATGTGTTGTCATCCCAAAATAAATAAAACTCTGTGCCTGGAGCAAGGATAACAGCATTGGGCACAGCAACACTCCAGGCAAGCTTCTCCTGACTGTTTCCTCTTTTCTGTCCTAACCTTGCAAAAGCTGCCCCACAAAGTCCAGATATTTCTTAACACTTTTCAATCCAAAAATAAATAAATAAAAATCATCAGCAGAGCATTATCTCCTGTTCACTGATTCCTTGACATATTCTAGTTACCTACCTCAGCAGTGGCAATACCATAAAATAACTGATGACTATTACAGGCAATCAACAGGATTTTAAATCCTGCTGCGGTCAGGCAGGCAGGCAGCATATTTCAGGCCCTTTCCTAAACGTTAATTAAATTTCCCTTCCTTAGAGAAAAAACCAGAACATGGTCTTTCCTGTTATTCAGCAGGTCTCATGCTATTCTGAACCTCAACATCACAGTGGGGGAGGAGAAATGTTTACAGATGGGGACGGTGGCCCACAATACTGACCAATGATTTCCAGCAAGAAGGCCTCCTTACTTCCATACTTTAATTTTTAGAATTCTTTAAACTTTAGACTTAAATTAAATTCAGAATTCATACTGAGCCCTGCTTTGGCAGCAGCTTCTCTTGCAACCCATGTACAGAATGCAGGGCAAGTGTTCTGCAGTTGTGCTCACTGGGCCTCTCTTGGGCAGAGAAACATGCACAGAAACAGGAGAATATTATCTCTCTCTCCTCTTGGGTGCAAGACGAGGACAATGACAAGACAAAGCACTGTCCCCATAAGCAAACACAAGTTAGTTCCACTGCAAGCTTAAAGAGAACCAAGAAAACACAGGCCCAGATTCTAGGACTGAAGCTATAGATTGCCATGATAATCTAAGCTCATTGCATAAAAACCATCAAAATCTCTTCCATTAGTTTCTGCTTCAAAAATGATCATCTGAGCTACACACTTTTTCTAAAGGATGATGAAAGAGAAGTACTACAGACAATCCCCTTTCTTTCAAAAGGTGGCAGCACAGCAAATGTGAAGCTCTTATAAATCTTTCCCCATCTCTGATGAGAGAAGCTGCTGTCTGGTTTTCCTTATGTTCCTCATTTGAATGCCAGTTCTGAAAATCCAGCCTGGGCTGTAAGTGGTGAACGTGCAAATACCTGACCCTGAGCCACTCCAAAAAATATTACATGCACCAATTCTGCCAAGAAAGGAAGCAGCACTGAGATAAATCCAATGCACTCTAGAAGAGCTCCTTCATTTAGACAAGAAGAGGTAAATCAATGCCTGAAGTTTAAAGGAGACTCTAAATAACAAAGCTGCTGACCAATCTTAGCAAGAGCTTGATCTTCGACAAGATGAGACAAACAGAGCACTTTTCTTATTCAGCATGTCTTAAACACTTAGTAATGGAAACAAACACTCTGCAGTAACATTCCCCTCCCATTCCTGTCCAAACACCTTCCACACATCACAGATTCCAAAGAATTCCCAGCTTCATGCAACATTATTATTATTATTATTTATCAATCCCACACTTCAGAACTAGGCTCTCATTCAAGATGTAAGTTCCCAGACACCCACACAACAAAACCAAAAAAGTTCCTGGAGAAAAAACAAAACATCAGACTAGACTGTGCACAAAGAGCTTTGCTTACCTGCACTTTCCCCAAGGCAGAACTGAACTGCTCCTCAGCAGTGGCCTGGAGAGTCTTTGCAATTGTAACTGCATCTCCTCCGAGGAGCACCTGCCGAAGCTGTCCTGCTTGAGTTTCCAGGATCGCTTTACTGAGCTTGGTCAAGCCCCTCATGACCATGATGGCATCACCCGCCATGACTGATGTCTTTCTGTGCTGAAAGGTAAAAGGTGAGAGGGGGCAGGGAGACAAGATGTCAAGAATAAGTTTGTAACAGGTTTCACATCCCCTAAGAGCCGGTAGCATATCCCCGGCAAATCTCTTTCCACTTTGGAAAGCAGCCACCAGGGGAACTTGCCTGCAGCCCAGACAGCACCCAGGCCAGCCTGAGTGACAGCTACTTAGCTGACCTTACCAGGAAAAGAGGACTCTCCTTGTTTTCATCAGTTAGGATAACTTTCCAGGACTCCCCACAAATGTCCAAGTTACCACTGACCAGGGCAAGCAAAGACAGGAAAATGTCAGTAACACTGCAAAGATGGTCTTGATTCCTTCCAGATGTTAAAAGTGGATTAAAAAACATTAGCATTTGACCTTTAATTATGATGAGGTCCTGGAACATGTTCTCAGGTCCTGATAGCACTGATGAAGTTCACTGTCACATTCCATTCCTGCCCTGGAGCTGTGCCTGCTCATTTTACATAGCTGAATTTCTTTAATCCCCAACCAACGATTAAGCTTTGTCCATCCTCCAAAGGCAGTCTGCTCTGTCCCCAACTTGTAGCTCACTCTGCTACTTTTAATTGGAAACTTGAACATGCTCACAACACCCGCCTACCACAGCATTTGCAAAGTGCTGCACTACAGTGAATTTTTGACTCAGTTCCCCTTCCTTTTCAAGAGGGTCCATCTCAAGATTTGTAACAGCCCATGTGATTTCAGTATCTTCAAATACACAGTAGGCTCTGCAGGATACATGACAGAGTGTGGCTAGAGTAATTTCCATCAACTCCCTTGGCTCAGCCTAAATCCAAGCTCAGGCTCAGGACACAGCCTCTCCTACATCACTGTGGTTCAAGTAAAAGAAATCCAGTGGCTGGGGTACAAAACCATTTTGCAGGGGAGATTTTTCACCTGCTTATTTCACTCATCTTCTAAACCTTTAAAACACAGACAGGGTCACAGTGCCAGGACTGGCTCAGCTGCACGTTCCTATCTGTACTGACACAGAAGACAGAGGCATGCAGCTGGAACAAGATGCTGACTAAGGTCCAACCTTGCCCATACAGCATTCTCGGTAATGATTTGGAGAGAAAAGAAGTGTCCTGACTGCAATAGGTATGGAGCACTAGTCTAAGGCCACATATTTAAGTTATTTCCTAGGTAGGTACACAGGTATCAACCCATTTTTAGAAGACAACCTGTCAACATGCACATGTACACAACTATAAATGTTAATACTCTGATGTGGTACAAGTGGTCCCGAGTCAACAGCACACATGGCATTACACCCGGATGCAGAGCACAAGCAACTGGATCCTGTTACCTTCTCAGGAAACACAAGTCCTGTCTCAAACATGTCTGCTGTACCAGTCATGAAGGAGCAGAATGGACTGCTAAAGCTAATTTTCTAAACAGAAAAACACAATTTTGCTGCAATCACACATGAAATGCACGGATTACTACAGAGGGAACTTCAGGGTGGCATTATTATGCAAATGCAGGATAAAGCCCAGTTACTCGGATATTTGTTCAACCACTGTTTTATCAGTGATCAAAATCAGGAACAAGCAGCCAGGAAGTGTTACACTTACATGTTTTAAGTACACTGTTAAAAAAACAGTCAAGTGCTTACGATGAATCTGGGCATAACAGGTCAGCTGTAAAAAGAAAAACTAAGCCCCCCTAGGTCATTATTCTGTGGTTCTCTTTACAAAACCTATCCACATGCTCCAGACCTCTAAGAAGTGTTACTCCTGCATCTCTCAGAGTTTAATCACTATGATTTGTTTTAACCTTGCATAATGCACTTTTAAACTCAAAGGTTGCCTGTCAGGTAAGGAAATCTACTCTGTCAACAGGAAGTGTTTTTCTACCCCTACATCTTCACACTGGAAATTTCCACATGGATCACACTCAAAGCATTAATTTGCAGGCTGTCCCTGCAATTCAAAACCAGGCAAAGAAACCAGCCAACAACCCAGTACTGTCCCAGCTGAAATGAGACCATTCAGAGGTTGCCACTATTAAGAAATAAGTGCTTTTGTGATCACTAAGTATTAGCAGCAAGGAAAGCTTGAGTGCAAAAAAAGTTCATTTCCTCTGTCCGAAGAAGGGCAACAAAAGGTAAGCCAATACAGATTTAGACAACACACACCCACACACAAAAAAAATTCCACTCTTAACATGTATTCTTACTAATCAACAGTAGTAAAACTATACACTCCTTTCACCCAAAACCAGCCAAAGACCTTGCTATGAAGTGGCAGTTATGATACGCTAAATGAGTGTTTTTTAAAAGAAATAAATCTCCAGACAAAATTTCAGGGAAGCTAATGCAGCCAACAAGTAGAAAACATACATTGCACAACACTTATTCAACCCTCCACTGCTAAATATATCAACAAGCAAAGGCGACCTATTGCCCTGCACAGATTTGGCTACAAGACACTGCATGAGGCAAATTCTTACCAATATCTCTCTGACATCCATGTTATCAGCCCCACTTGCTCTGCACTGCAGCTATAACCACCTAGGTACCAGGTAAGTGGTTTGTTAGCTCAGAAGCATCAGCAGCATGCTCCTATGCAGTGCTGCCAAAGGACAGGCTATTCTAAATAAAATACATGCTAGATAATCAAGAGGGTAAAAGATACACACAAAAAAATAACCAAGCATTAGGGAAATTACCTCTTTTTCTTCAATGAAAAAGCAATATGCACAAGCAAGGACAAGAGACACAAAACCTGAGACACAAGGAGCACACACTTCTGAGAAGACTGGTACTGTATCCAAAAACTACATTTGTGTTAACACCCAGCACAGACAGCAGGCAAAGCATTCTTTCCCCCTAAGACAAGTTCTATTCATACCCTACTAAATCAATAAATGCAGTATCAGCAAGATCAGAAAGATTTAGGGAGTGGTTCCAAACGGCATTAGTCCAAGTGTACAAAGTCTGTATCACACTTGACTTGCTCCCTGAGGATTCTTTATCTAGCACTAGAGAAGAGGGGCACTGCTAGCACAGAGCATGGACAAATCAGTTGTGTCTGCAGAAGCTGTCAGAGTGCCTCTAACCTGGCCTGACGAGGGCTGACAAGTGTTGATCATGATCCCTTTTCCAAAAATAGGCAGGGTCACAGATTTGGCTTAGTAAGCTTCTCACAGTTGAATGAACCCCTGCAAAACCCCCACACCTTCCAGCATGAGGCAGCTCGAGCCAAGCCATCCTCGGACACGAGGCAAGGTCCACATGGTGGGCAGAGGGGCTTCTAGAGCTTAGATGCCACCTGATTCAGAGCCCTGTTGTAACAGCAAAACTAAACCAGTGCCTGGGATGCTCCTGTGTGCAACAATCCTCAGCCTCACAACCCACCACTCTCTAGAGTGACTGACTGCCAAGTGCTTCCTCCCCTTTTCAACATTCCAGATTATTGGACTGAAGGTTTAAGCAAGTGTAGCGAGACACTCAGCTTATCAGAGGCCAGTAACAGAAACCAAGAGCCTCACTACAAGCAACAGAGGAAATCGTGTATTTGTCCTGCTTTAAAAACACATCCCTCCCTTTCTTCTCCACGACCTGCTTCTGACTCCCTGAGCTTTTTTCCAGATGCTTGTACAGTGAAAAGTCTTATTCAGATAAACATATGCCCATGCATATACACACACACATATATATAGGACAGACCAAGTTTAAACTCAAGATTTTTAATCATACAGACAAATAACAGAAACATTTCTGAAAGTTTTCTGTGCATGACAACACAGCCTCTTTCAGTTTATGGGAACTACTTCTATTATCAACACTTTGCCAAACATTCAAACACTGCTGAATAATTTAGAAAACAAAACAACATAACAGAAAATAACCAACCAAAGAAAAAACTATGAAAAAAAAAACCCAAACAAAACCAGAGCAGTTTTACAGCAGCCCATATTGCCCCTCTCAGGTCTGCAGTTTTAACTGCCTTCTTTGTCTTCAACTTCTATTTTAAATAAATGAAACAAAAATGAATAATATTAGTTTGGACAGGTAGTAAGGTAGATCATTAGATATCACATTTCAGGAAGAGAAAGCAGCCTCTACATCTTCCCTCTCTCCATTATCATTTATTACAATCACTGTTATCTTAGTTGTATCTAAACAAGGATGAAAACCTTGGCTTCAGTGTTATAACCACCCACACCACCAGAGCAAGTGTGGCAAGAGTATACTGAAATAAAAATAATAAACACCACAAACAAGATGCAGAAGGCCAGATACTCAGGACATTGTTTTATGGCCATGAACCAACAGTAGACTAAGTTCAATATAACTATTATTCATTAAGCTGCTCTGTAACTGTTCTTTTACAGATTTTTTCCCATTTCTTTTTATGTTTGTTGCCATACCAACCCTTTCATGTGATCCTTTCATTCATGGCCTTTTTCAGTTCCATCACACACCTCCCCACCAGTTCCTTTGATACCAGATTGCCAGGTCCCTGCCTAGATGTATTTTCATTAGCTGGATTCCTTGGGTTGCAGCTGACCCAAATTTTAACCATGCAGAGCACAAACCCAGCATTTTAAAAAGAAGAAGTTGCCATCATCCTTTAAATCAAACTGAAAATCCACCTTGCTTATCCTTCATTCTTCCCCCTCCCCATAACTCCTATACACTGCAGCTCCAAAAGAAATGTCTTTAAAGATGTGACCTATAACAGAACTAAGGACCCCTATACTTGATCCTGCCCCGTGGCTTGCACTCAAGCCCCCTTAAGCTGAATTCATCAAGTCTCTGAAAGCTGCTTTACAACCACCCTTACACAAAGCAGTTTGCCAATGGCATTTAAAACAAACACCTTTGAAGGGCAGGCGGAACTGGTTTGCTCCCTAATCATTGCAATAGCAGTACACACACTGATAAAAATGGGCTGCTTGGCAGACAAATGCCTCTTTCCACCAAAATTCAGAAGGCCTAGCCCTCATTTTTGGCAAATGACAGCTAGTTCAAAACCCAATTTTGCCCATAAATGGCTTGACACACATAAGAGTGAAAAGAATGCCTGGACACTTTAAAAGTAAGCACAGCCTGCTTTATTTTAGGCACAGATACATCCGTGCAAAGTGAATGCTCTGGACCAACAGTCCAGTTTACTTCTTGCTGGACAGTGTCTGGGGACATGCAAAAGCATAGTCACAGCCCACATGCCTGGAATTAACACAGCATCTTTCTACCCACAGATGGAAATAATCTACACAGATCTAGAAATAATTTACCCACAACTAAGATTTACCACAATTAAGAGAGCATGTTACAGGCCTCACTACGGGTCACTTCTGATACACCTTGACACAATACCCTAATAAATCCTGTCCTGGGCACATGATGTATGCTGCTAGACTGAGGTAGATCCAACTCTGTTGCTGTGATTTTAAGGTCACTGCTTGTTCACTTTTCCCCAAGCATGTGATCTCTGTCTGCTCCTGAGAATTAAGTCTTTGCAGTTGGGGGCCCGAAATAAAAAAAAAAAAAAAAATCTATTTATCTCATTTGCAAGGCAAAAGGTTTTGGGCCATTGGGATGGCTTTCAATCTGGAATTGTATTTATACCCAACACACAATCTTTGTATTACCTCTGTTACCAAAAGGAAAGGGAGAAAGAATAAGAGGACAAGGAAAAAAAAGGGTTTTCTTTTCTATTTACTCAGAGGGCCATGCTTATAAGTGCATTGCACTGCATCCTCTACACAGCTCAAAAGCCTCAAGTGTAACTTTAATCACATGAATAATTCTGATAAACTCTGGATTAATGTTATTTCCCATGCATGCAGATCATCCACTCAGCAGCAAGGACAATAGTACATTAAAATCAAAATGGAGCATGACCTCTAAGCACACAGATTAACATGAGATTCTGGCAGATGCAATATTTGAAGTATGTACTTAAGAAACAAAACTAGTACAAGTTGAAACCTTTATTTAGGTTCACGGCAAGTTTACACAGAAGCACACTTCACTAGTTCCAAGTCACCCTGTCAGTGGTAACATACAGCATTACTTTAGAAGACAAATCCCCCACATCCATATGGAATAATGCTACCTAACAGTGTTTATAAAAAGGTCACACTAAAGCTCTTCACTGATCATATCCAAATGCTGAGCTTCAAACAAAATCTGAACATTACAAACACCTTCCCAAGTCTGCAGAGCAGCTCTATTCTCTCAGTCACTTCAGCAGTTAGAGCAGAAGAGACCACCAAAGCTCAGCTCCCTCTGATGCACGGGGACCCAGTCCCTGCCTGATGCACAGTTCTGCACAGGAATCAACAGAGCTCCCCACTGGTCTTGTACTCTGATTCAGAATATAAAGTATAAATGAGGGAGATTATCAATTTGCAGCTAATTTTTTTTTTGCATACACTGTTATGCTGCAATTGTTTTTATTGGAAGTTTTGACTTTCCAAAAGCACAACAAATCCAATTTAGGAATTGGAAACTGATGAAGTGCTATGCCTCCCAAACAAGTGCAGATTCCTTTAGACTCAAATACACCACTACTTAAACCAAAAGTCTTGAGAAAAATAGCAGCTCTTCCTCTTGCATTTAAACACACACCCCTCTTCACTTATAACTCTCAAAAAGCTAAGGAAAGGGGACTGATACCACAGTTGTCTACTTTAGAGGGAAGATAGTAAGTGATCTACCCAAACTTACACCACTTGTCAGGCGTGGGGTCAGGAACAGAATCCCAGTGCTCTCCATAGTACACCGATCCTTACAGCACAAAGCCTATCCCTGAGAGTCCTCCAAATACCCACCTCTGTAGATCAAAGACAAGCAAGGATTTAGAGCTGGTTTGCTGACCACCTAAGCAATATATTGCCAACAGTCATCATTAAATGCCACGCCGGCAGTGGCTTCTAGTCAGAACCTAAGAACTAGACACACACAGTGTGCTGTACACTTGTTCTTCCTCAGGTGTAAGAAGGTATTTTGCTTATCACCCTTTGTGTGCACCAGGACAGACCCTTGCACACCACGCCTCGAGTCGCTGTTATCAAGTCCGTAAGTGGTGCCCCCCAGGTCTCTCTGGGTGGCAAACACACTCCCTGTGCTGAGCACAACCCCTCTGTCACCACTGTGAGCAGCAGGCAAACACCACAGCCACTGATTCCACTACTGAGACGGCAGGCATTCATGTCTGTATACATCTCAGGGCTTCCAACCTTGCCCTGGAAGCTGAGGTTAGGTTCCCATTTAGCAACTTAGAACACATCCTAGTCTATTCATAGCCCCCTGATATGCCAGTGCCCTGGCTGTGGGAGCTTTCTTTTTTCTGGCTGTGCCAAAATCTCCCTGCAAGAAGAGGGCCACAGGCAAAAAAAGACTACCTCAAGAAGACATAAATTGATCTCTGTGCTGCAGGGGAACAGATCTATCAGAACTTACAGTTCCTGCATGACAGCTCTGCCACAGACAAGTTATTTCTGTCGGCTCCTGCTCCCCACACATAGGTACCTTTGACACTAGGGTAAGTGAGAGCAATGAGTTCTACATTTCCCATAATTTACAGCTAAACCTAACCTGCAAGCTCTCATACCTGACACAGAATCTGTAATCTACAATTGTTTAGGCGCTCTGTGTATACATTCTGTGAAAATGCATTCTATGTAATATAAACATATTGCCTTTCCAAACTAGAAAAGCCGAATCTTTTTGCAGCTTATACAGTTGCCTTTGAAAATCCCCAAACTCCCAGAGTGAATTTTGAAAGGCCATGCTCCACAAAGCTTTGCTATGCAATGTAAAATTGTAGGCTTACCAATTTCAGAAGGGTTCTCTAAAGGAAACACTCAATCCACTTGCAGTTTGCTGCTCAGTCATTCTCCTTTCCATCTCTTCCCTAATCCCAACTACTCTCTTGACGACCACTTCAACCATATCAAACTATGATGAGGATTTAATCCTTCCAAATGGCACAACCCAGTCAACACAAGAGCTGTGATATTTCAGAACATTGCCCCAAGCCCTTTTACAGTTCTTTTGTTCAGCAGACCCAGAAGAAAACCAAGGCATGCAACTGGTTAAAAAGGAGGCATGAGTAGAAATGAAAGGGGCCACATAAAGATCTAATCTACACAGAAAACCAGGATGAACTGCAGAGGCAAAACAAACACAGTAAGAGAACTTTGTAGAGTGGAAGTTATCACCTGCACATCACAAAACAGCTCTAGGACCATACAGACCATAAGCAGATTGTCCTTCCCAGTGTGTCTACATACAGAATCTACACAGTCTTTAAGAAAAAGACACAGTCTTATGCAGCTTGCAGAAAAAACCCACCTATTTTTTACATCTGGATATGCATGCAGATTTGTTTAAGCAGACACCTGAACTTGGAAATTTTCCAAAAGCCAGCTCCATAGACTGACAGCTAACTTTTTCAGAGCAAGTAATGTCATTTTCTATGCTGCGAGAAGCACACAGAACATTTCAGAGACTGAATAGCTGGAATTGAACATTTAGCTCTACACCTCTACTGACTGACAAAACACAAAAGCCATTAAAATAAAGTGCAGAAACACAACTGTGCAAAAAAGGGGAAAAGCTCATGTATCCTGTTATTTCTTGGTCTTCATCACCAGCTCAGATTGATTTAATTTTGCCATCTACTGTACAGGGGGAAGGGGAAGTGAGAGGAACAGAACAAGTGGCATCTAAAAAAGTGAGAAGTCAAAGATAAAAAATTGGACATGAAGATAGGAACGTGCCCATAAAATGAGCTTTCACTGCTGGGTGGGAAAGCAGACAGTGATTGAACCCACGCCCTCAAACTACTGTGCTTTACTGCCAGCTTGCAGTTTAGCTCCACGTGCAAATACTAATTATCTTCTTCAGGTCCTGAAGGAAAGCAGGCACTCAGAGCACAAGGCAGCACTTTTATAAAACAAGCTGAAAGAGAGGCTGCTGTTCTCCTAAGGCTGCTCTGTTCCAGAATATACAGCTCCATAAGGCAAAAAGCCTCCTCTTCCAGGCTTCTTTCTTTAGCAGTTTTAGAGGAAGAAGCCAAAAGACCTACATCACACTGGTGATGTGATTCCTAAGTAGTGCTTCAGACTCACTACCTCCATCCTAGGCTGGACTGTTCACCCAGCAGTACAGATTTAAGGAAAAAGAGAAATGCTTATTCATGCACCAAGCTAAGTCCTGAGATGCACTTGGCAAGCCACCTGGATCAAACAATTTATACCGTGCACACTGACACACAAGAAGACAGACCATGAGACACACACCATCCCTAGCACCTTGGTTAAAACAATAAAGAAAAAAGACATGCAGACAGAAAAAAACCAAACCAATCTCTACCTAAAAAAATCCCAACTCCATAAGCAATCGACTAGTTTTAACATAAAAAATTAAGAAGCAGGAATTCAACTCCTGTACCTTGTCCCCTCTCAGTTTCCAGAAAAATAACAGAGCCTGACAAACAACAGACCACCACTTGCCTGTAAAAGGACTACTGGAGGACTAGAAGCCAAAAAAAGTCCTGTTCTTGCTGCATAGATGCATTGAGCTATTATTAACTTGTGTTAACTATCACAAATGAATTAACCAGAGCTGCACTGCCCAGCACAGAACTCCCCTTGGCAGGAGTGAAACAAGGTGATCGGTACTCGGACAGTAAAGGCATGAGGCAATTCTCCACATCTGGCCTTTTCTTCTACTGATCTCACTACTTCATTATTAAAAGGGAGACACTGTCAAAGCACAGTAGGTCACCCATTTTTTTTTCCCCCATCTCGAGTAGGACTGGACAATATAAAACTGTTTATTCTAAGCATATCTTATTCAAGGCTACCAAGGTCACTGCTAACTAACAGCAATGAAAAAAACATTTACAAAATACAAAACAAACTCTCCTGGTCTAAGAGCAAGGAGATTCTTGCTTGCTCTTGCTAGCTGCAGTTCCTGTGAACTGCAGCTAAACTCCTTCTGGTAACATGCGAATGTTCTTATCACATGGCAGAGAAATGCAAAACTACTGATATACCCTAAGATACCAATCTGCATTCAGTCTGTATAAGGAACAATTTCTTAATCCCTTCTGAAGTCTTTTCTTGAGCTACTGTTGACTTTGGCCACTATCCTTCTGTACCCACTCCTAAGACTTATTTTGCATATGCTCAATTAATACACCCAAGTCCAGTAAAACAATCTAATTTAAAGACAAGCAACTCAGAAAAAAAAATCTGAAATTGTTAGGCTAGTTCTTTTTAGGAAAACAATACTTTCAGTTATTGAAAGAAAATATTTCATTTCCTTTTGTAACACTGACCACCAAGTCTGGATTTTCACTGCACAGAGGGGAATAGAGAGAATCTCCCCACCTACATTCCTGCTGGGTGAAATATAATTTTTAAATTGTTGGGCTATCAGAAATAGTGTTATTCTTATGATACAGTCCTGCAGAAATTAGAATGGTCAGTAACGATGAAAACAACATTATACAAGCCAAACTTCCATATTTGTAGTTATTTATAGGTAGCTTGTTCAGTGTCTGTTTAAAACTAAGTATCTCCCCATCAGTTCCTGTTCACTTTGTTACAAAGACTTTACAAGCCTGTTAGCCTGTAAAAAAGAAAGATTATTTCCTCAGGTACTTTAGCAGCGCCAGGAGGCTTTTTTGCCTCCATTTCTGCCACAAGCAAAGCTTTAAAAACAGACAACAGCTTTAATTTACATCCACCTCCAACCAGACGCACGGATCGCTCCCAGCGACAGAAAGAAGTGAGGCTCCAAGCCGGAGCAACCTGGAAAGCACCACAGCAGCAGGTTCTCGTGATGTCCTTGGGCAAGGCGCATTCCCTACGGAGCGGAACGGCGGATTCCACCCTTTTCCCTGAGCACTCTTCGGCTGCACTCCCTGCTCAGCCCGCGCACCTGCCCGGGTGCGCTGAGGCGCCAGCCCCGCTCCCAGCCCCGCTCCCAGCCCGGCGCTGCCGAGCGCGGAGCTCCCCGCGGGCAGGAGGCGGGACCCGGCCGGCCCCGCTCTCACCCCGACGGGACACGCCGCGGCGGCCAAGGGCACGGGAAGG